>VZRV01004806.1:393046-478558 GCA_013398115.1 Falcunculus frontatus | reverse complement strand
GGGACACTGGGACACTGCCCCAGACCCCAGCAGAGGCGGTGCTGCCAACCCCCATGGTCCAGAGCTGGGCTTGGGGCTCACAGCCATGGAATGGGCTCTGCAGCCACGGGATTGAAAGAAAAAAACCCCAAATCTAGACACTTCTGTGGGGTCTTCTTCGGGGTTTGTTGGTGGTTGCTTTGGTTTTGGATTTTGGGTTTTGTTTTTTTTTTTCCTTTGGGGGGATTTTTTTTTGGTTAAATGGGGAGGAAATAAAGCAACACTCCCCTCCTAGCCCAAATCATTGCTTTAGAAAATCCTTCTGGCCCAAGGCATTAAATTAAAAAGAATGTGTCATTTCCTCCTGATAATTTTTAATTGATCACATCCACCACAGAGGTGGAGCTTGGCTGGAAAGGGTCTGCACCAAACAGCTCCTATTTGTCTGTCATTTCCCTGGGGCATCTTTTAAACCATTAAAATTTACAAACAACTTCATTTCTTATTAACACAGTTCCTTAATTGCTTCCATGGGAAAAGAGTCAAGTTATTTGCATCTTCTTTTCTTGGGGCTCCAGGGCTTTAGAGCAAACATTCCAGGATAAGCTTTGAAATGAAGCAGAAGTTCTGCTCCAGACCCAGGCCAGGCTCCTCTCCAGGCTGGCTCAGACACCTGCACATCCCTCAAGGCCGTTCTAAACCTCTGGGACAAATCAAGGGATGGGTTTGGGGCAGGTTTGTGGATAACCCACTATTGGCAGATCACACCAAGCCATCTTTCTTGTCCCCCACACCTGCCAAAAGCTTCCAAGGAGGGCAGCACCATCACCTCTAGAACTGAGCACCCAGAGACAGCATCTCCTGCCTGGGTGAACGTTCAGAACCCCTCTGTTAGCACAAACCCAGCCTGGGTTTCTCCAGCACAGCACAGGGAGCTCCCAGCCAAGGACATTCTCATTTCCCCCAGTCCCTCATCACTCAGTGCATTGATCAAAGCCCCTGGTTCAGGCTGCAGCCCCTGTGTCCATCAGCAGTTTGGGATCACGGCGTTACCGAGGCTCAGAGAATTCCTCACTAAACACAATCGGGCATCGCTTCCTGGAGCCTCTGCCCCGAGCTCTGAGGAGCCCACAGCAGATCCCTCAGGCAGCTCGGGAGATGATTTTCTCCTCAGACAGACCCTCCAGCCAGGCCATCAGAGCAATTTTAGCATTTTTGGTCTGCTGGAGGCTCCTTCAAACCCCACCAGCCTCCTGCAGCCCCTCCCACAGCTTGGACAGGGCTTGGAGCACCCTGGGGCAGTGCAAGGTGTCCTGCCCATGGCAGGGGTAGAACCAGATGAGCTTTGAGGTCCCTTCCAACCCAAACCATCCCATGGAATGATGATTCCATGGAATGGTGATTCTCTGGCAGCAGTGTCAGTGCAGAGAGCTGCACTCCGGATCTCTCCCGTTTCCACGTGTGCCTCTTGGAGCACTGCTCCAGCAGGAGCCATCAGCTCTGTGTGGGAACACATTCCCAGGAAGCACCCACGTCTGAGATGGAAATCCCCAGCTCCTCCCACGCTTCCCAAGGAGCCCGGGCTCTGCTCTGTCTGAGCACAGAGCGCACTCCCAGGAAAACACTTCCAGCAAATGGCACCGAGTTTGCCACAAGCTGATACATTCCACAAATTCACTTTACATTTAAAGACTGAAATATAAATCCCAGAGCTATATTGAAACTGGATCTCACCCAAAGCCAGGAGTCTGTTGCTTGGCTTTAAATATCACTGGGAAACAGAAAGGGATCCTTTTAGTTAATACTAATTATTATTCAGTCTATCATTAACAGAAACTGCACTTTGATAGACGGGTGGAGAAGCAGCTTTGGTTTGCACTGATGAGTCTGTGACGAGTTGCCAAACTTTTCTTATTACTCATAATTAGCTGCTGTTCCTTCATCAGCTGCTCCTGCTCCAGCACCGAGTGCTGGGGGCTGCTCAAGCCTGGCAAGGCTGGTTCTGACACAGGAGGGATCTGAGCAGGCTTCCCAAAAATCAGAGTGGGCAGGGACAGCTGCCTGCAGCAGGACAGAGGGAAAGAAGGGGGGAAGAAAAAAGAAATTTTGCTTCCATGATCCGAACTAATTTTAATAAAATGACCTTTGCAGAACTCGAGCTGCTCATCCTCTCTCCGGCATTTTTAACAACACAAATGCAATGCTGTGACTGGCGATGGCAACTGTTAGGCTTCCTGCTGGTAACCATGGAATGGCTTCAGGTGTGTTTTAAAACTTCTGACACATCCATCAGGGGATGACAAAGAGAGCTGGGGCGCAGAGAACCCATTAGAGGAGCTTTGCTCAAAATTCCTGGCAGTTGAGTCATACTTTTGTAAAATAAAGCCTCCGCTGATGTCTCCTCGGGGCATAAGAAGTGTTTATAAAATACCCATTACACACAGGGATTATGAGCAATTTGGAGATTTATTTTCATACGTGAAACTGATCACAATCTCCGAAAATTTTCAGACATTAATTCCGCCAAACGTCAGCTTTGCAATTCCTTTGTTCTGGGGGACAATGGTAAACAATGTTCCAGTGACCTCCAGTGGGGACGGCGGAAAATACAGCGGCTCTGGGCTCGGGGCAGCGCGGTGCTGCTGCTCCACAGCCTGCAGCAGGACAAGGCTGGCACCCTCCTGCAGGGCTGCCCCGTCCTGTCCCCGATGGACAAACACAACAAGGGCTCCGAGAAAACCTCCCCTGGTTTGCATTTGAACAGCTCAAACCCGCCCCCGTCCCTCCGATACAGAAACTCTGGTGAAAATCTTCCCTCTTTGGACAACAGGACCTTGGACAAAGCTGCCTGAGCCCAGCCAACCCCAGAATTCTGCAGATTTTTCACCTTTTCATCAGTCAAAACAAGCCAAGGGCTCTGAGCTCAGTCTCATTCCTGGTTTTCTCCTGATGACTTCTGAGCCAGCCAAGAACCAAAGACTTTTAGTCTAAGATTAATCCCCTTCCTTCTTTTTGTTGGTGGGGGCCAGGGAAGAAAAGGAGGATGATAATTTTTAAACCACAAGTGCTTCTTATCACCATCTGGTCCTGATGAATATGGGCAGGACTCTGGTGGTGCATTAATAAATCCAGGATTACACGGTAGAACAGATAGCAGGGGGAACACATCAGTCATACACAGCAAAGCTCACTCAACTCAGAGGGATGACCTTGAAATTAAAGGCAACGGTGATAGAAGGAAAGCCCATGTCCTGGAGTGCCTGTTCTGGCTCTGAGTCAGGAGAGGCACCAGGACTAAACCAAACCAGGATTAAAAATCTTCTCCTGATCTCCCCTTTCTGCATCCACCAAGGCCTGCAGTGATGTTTATCTATAAGTGAGCAGCCCCAGCCACTGCTCCTTTTAATGCACCTGGGGGAGCTCATGGGAGCCCCTGGAACTCGGTGTTCCTGGAGAGACAGAACAGCCACAGGCTGCCCTGGCTCAGAGGAACCCCAACAGTCCCACAGCCATCCTAAAAACACCCGAGCACAGCTCCTGAGCCATCCCCCAAAGCACAGCAGCACACACAGGGAGCTCCTCTCCCAGGCCACGTTCCCAAGAGGATTCCCCTCACGTTGTTTCTGCCTGATAGCACAAGAAAAACAATTGTGCGTTTTGCCTCTTTCTTTTCATAATTAAAGAACAAACATTTCCCTTAGAACTCATTCAGTGTCCCATAACACCATCCCTCATTCCACTGAAACTGCACAGAGGGGCAATTCTTCATCACGGAGGGAACACCAAGACCAGTGCAGGGTCTCTATCTGCCACTGTCTGCACAATATTAATGTAGAAAATAATATATTGGCTCAAATCAATACTTCCCTGACTCCTCCATCCATCAGCCCCCCTCCATTTGATAAAAGTCCTTCCATGTCACGTTTCCCCAGACTGATGAGATCACAGCACCTCTTCCCAGCATGAGTGATGGTGTGGGGATGTGTAATTGCCCAATAAATCACACCCTCCGGATCAAAGAGCTGAGATCCTCTGGGTGCCAAGGAGGCACGGCAAACATCATAAAATACAATAAGTTAATTAATTGCTGCAAGATTTTTACCACCTTGAGACAGGCTGAGTGTAACTCACCACACACAGATACCCTGAGAGATCCAGGCAGCACCACCTGACTGCAGAGCTGAGCCTGGTGGAAAATCCAGACCCTCCTGGCTCTTCCCACCCTGTCCCAAGCACAGCCCAGCACCAAGGAGCTCGTTCAGCCAAGGAAGTGAAGCCACAATCTGAACGTGAGCTCAGGAAAAAAAACCCACAGCATCCAGAACCCTGTGCTTCACAGGCATCTGATTCCACAACCTTTAATCCTTTCTGTCAGCCCTGCAAGATCAGGTATTAACATCTCTGTAACCTCTTGTACTAATTAAGACAGCAGATCTTTGGTATTCCCCTCCCCAGCAGCTTCAAAGCCGAGCACTGACAGGGCACCGCGGTGTTTGTGCTTTCGGTGAGCGGCCCTTGTAAAACAGAAATGATAATGAACGCACCACGGGGAGCTTTCATAAAGGTGTGCAGCCATCAGCAAGCAGATTTGGGCTAAAAACCCAGGTTCAGCTTTGGGAAACTGCCAGGTGGGAAGCAGGCAGAGCTCCCAAACACCCCACGGGCACTCGGGGAGCCTGGGGCACTGCCCAGCACTGCCCTACCCCAAACCCCACGGACACACCCCAGCCCTTCTGCTTCTCCCAAAGCTGCCTCGAGCTGCAAACACCTGAAAAGCAGCAATGACCTCCAGGAGAACCTGAGAGGCCAAAGCAGTGCCAGGTGAGCAGAGGAGCAGGGATTGTGCCCTCCCGGAGCCAAAGGGGGTTTAGGGGGAGTTCACACGGACACAGACCCAAGGGTTTGGTCTCTCACTCACTTCCCACCAAGGTTTCTGCACAGGGAGAGATTTCTGCACTGGCCACAGCTCACAGCCCCGGGCAGGGCTGACCCCACTGTGCTCCCCCAGCACGGCCAGAGCTCCAGGGCAGGGAGGGCTGACCCAGCTGGAGACCAGCTCGGAGCTCAAGGCACAGCCCAGGATACAGAACTGAATAAAGTTTAAATCCCAAAAGCTGCTTAAGACTTAGCATTGCTATTTTTGCTTGTCTGTGCCCGGACACCGCCCTGATGAGAGGCTGAGCACTTTCCCCACCTGCAGCTTGAGAGCCTCAGGGAAAGGGAATGGGAAAAGATGAGTTTTTGTATAAATATCACCTACTCCCTGCACAAACACCTCAGGACGCTGAGAGGCCAGAGCTCCCTAACCACCCCTTCTATCTGTGCAGCAACCAGGAGTCCAGGGAAAATAAAAAAGCAAGAAAACAAGGCAGAGAAAGAAAGGAAAAGCCTCAAGAACCTTTTCTCACACACCTTATCCAGTCCTCCACAAGCCCCAGCTCCCATTTCTCTGCTGCTGTCTGAGCACAAGCTTTACCAAAGGAGGTTTGCTGCTGTGAACCTCCCTATTTAAACACAATTCACCTTTCCCTCATCATCTGCATCTCCTTCACCTGCTGGTTCTGCCCACACAGGTGATTTCAATAAAATCGTTTGGCCATAGAGGTTCAGGTCTTTGTCCCTGCTCTGCCCTTGGCCAAGATGAAGAATTAAAAAAAAAAAACAACCAAACAAACCAAAACACACAAATCAAAAAACAGACTCAGAAATCTAAGTCTCGGGGGGAGGAATGATTCAATTGGAAATTTCAGTACTTTTCCAAACATCTCTGCTGGATTTCACTCCATGCTGGTCTCTCCCAACTTAACAACACACTTGGCCAACTTAACCTTTGGAAAGGTTCTTTTATTGATCAGATGTTCCACAGACATTTACATTTCTTGGAGGGAGGGAGAGGCAGGCAAGAAAATTAAATTACTTTGCTCAGTGATCTTAATTATCTGAAATAATTATCTTCAGTCAATTCTCAAACAAGAACTCTCTGGAGAGCAGTGTATTTTAGTTTGGATGAAGCAAAAGGAATTGAGTCCAAAGGAACACATTTTGTAACTTATTTAGAAATACCTAATTACCCATCTGAGTGAGGAATCCAATCAGAGCTCCTCCATTACACTTAATTATTAAAAGCCATTTGGGGGGGACAAAAGGAGGGGTCTAAAGCAGCTCTCTGTGCCTCAAAGGGTAATTTTAGCACGGAACTGAACAAACTGTGCAGGGACTGTGCACACAGGGGTGAGGAGCCTGTCCTGGGGCCATGTGAGGCATTTCCATGACTTCTGCTGGATCCATGGAGAACTCAGACTGAGGACACTCCTCCAGCCCTCACTGAGGGGACGCTGGTCCCTCCTGTAAAATGAAATCAGTGACTCAGAGCTCAGTGGCACTGAATGGTTCTGACACAGCCCAGAGCTCCTGGATGAGGAGTCAGACACTGTCCATGGAGCTGGGATGGTTCCTCACCACCAGGAGCTCCTCTCCTGGATTTCCTCGAGCAGAGTTCAGCCCACCTTGGCAGCCCCCGAGGTGATTCCAGGACTGAAAAGCAGGGTGGTGTTTAAAGGTTCAATCAAAGCAAACAAATTGCTAAAAATAAATTGGTCTCCCATCTGTTGCCAGGCAGGGAATTCAGCCTCAGCAGTCGGGGAGGGGATGAAAAGCTGCAATAAACACCTTGGAATGGATATCTGAGAAATTCTGTGGCCTCAGGAAAATGGTCTGATTTTCTCTTCCTTCTCTTTTAATTCATTTTTCCTGAGGGGAAGAGCGAGTGTGGGTTTGTGCAGTGCATGGAGAGAAGCAAACAAACCCCGAGCCTCCGAGATTAATAATGTTCCAATGAACTTCTGCTGATAAACAGGATTTCATGGGGATGAGCACGGTGCCAGCCCAGGCTCTGCACTGTCCCCACAGCAGGCAGCAGGTGGAAATCCCATTCCCAGCATCCCAGGAGCAGGGACACCTCCCACTGTCCCAGGCTGCTCCAATCCTCAATGTCCAACCTGGCCCTGGGCACTGCCAGGGATCCAGGGGCAGCCACAGCTGCTCTGGGCACCCTGTGCCAGGGCCTCACACCCTCCCAGGGCAGGATTCCTTCCCCATATCCATCCCAAATGTCCCTCTGTTGGGTGTGAAGCCATTCCCCTCGTCCTGTCCCTGCAGTTCCTGCTGGAGGGTCCCTCTCAGGGTCCCTGTGGCTCCTTCAGGTGCTGGGACGTGCTCTGGGCTCCCCTTGCAACCTGCTCTTCTCCACAGCTCTTATCTGTGCCACGTGTGGGTGAGCCCAGTGAGCACTGCCAGTGCTGCTGCTCAGCCAGGACTCAGGAGAGACCTGAGGGATGTTCCCGAGCTCCAGTCAGGGCTGCAGGAGTGCAGCTCCCAGTGTCAGGCAGATCCCGCGTTCCTCAGCCTCCCACACGCCGGGAGATGGACTCTGGGGCTGCTCAGGAAATGTTTTGTCATCTCGCTTCCACTTTTCCGCAAGCTGATGAAAAAAAAGCACAAATCCCTCCGACGTGTTGTCTTCCCAACTCCTGATATGTTTTGGCTACTTACAGAGAGTAAGAGGAGTCTTTGGAGCAGATGTGAAATTCAGCTCTTGTTTCCTCGCTTGTCATCACTCGGGAAGCAAAACAAACACTGCTGCTCCTGCAGAAACCAGCCCTCGTGTCCTGCTGCTCTCTGTGCCTGCTCCTCTTCCCCAGGGACCAGGGCTCCTCTCAGTCCTTGTCCCAAATTCTTCAGAACCAGCTGAGAAGCACCAGAGATCAGGACAGTGTTGGTGTATCACTTACAGGAGGGGTTTTTTCTTCATATTCTTAAGCCTGTAATCACAGATAAAATAGAAAAAGTGATTTAAAGCTGCTTCTGTGGCCTGGGAGGAAAAAATCTGAACTGAAACACGCATAATCCTGTAGGAGACAAGCCCAGAAGAATCTAATTGGATTCTTCCCCAAACTAAATCTTACAGTGCAGTTATCTCCTTGATTATTTACTGCACACAGTAATAAGCAGACAAAGAAAAATTGCTCCTGGAAAAGTCTTTCAGGCAGATTTCAGCATCCTGAAAGATTTCTTTAGCTGGGAATGCCTCAATAGGTCTGGGGTTTAACAGCCATCACAAGGTGCAAAAGGAGTGACTCTGGAAATTCTGAATTCCATCGCTCCCGTTGCCATTTTTTGGCTGTAAGAAGTGATCTGATGGTTTATGGAACCTCCTTCCCTTTGGTACCATGGAGCAGGGAGGTGTCCAGGGAGGTGTCCAGGGCCCCAGTCAGAGCAGGCACTTCACTGGTGACTTCTGAGGGTGCTGAAGTTCCCACTGAAGGTCCCAGGTGGTGTTTCCAGGGAATCCCGAAGCCTGGGGACGGTGCTGGGAGCTGCCCTTGGGAAGGACATGAAATAAAGCCAAGCCCAGCCCCGGGCTGCCCCTGGCTCTGGCTCTCCCCACCTTCCCAGGGAGGGATGGGCTCTCCCTGCAGGCTTCTCCAAGGACACGGGCAGTGATGCCTTAGGTTTTAGCTTTTATATTTTCAAGTTCTGTACTGCTCAGAGTGTAACTCTGAAGTTCCTTGGAGCCTGTAATTCCTGCTCTCTCGTACTGGGCAGACAGAACAAAGCCTCTCCAGGCTTTGCCTTCAAGGACAGCCAGGCTGTTTTTAGGCCCAAAATGTGTAAACCAAAGATTCTAAGGGGGGGCAAGCTGAGGGGAGTTACATCATTAAACTGGGGCTTTAATTGGAGAATTAACCCTGATATGCAAATGAACCAAACCTATAAAAGTGTGAAGAACTCGTGACCTGGGGTCCATCTTGGGGTCCATTTTTTGGAAGCAGCCTCTGGCTCCCCCAGGGTGTACCTTGAAGGCCCTTCAAATAAATACCTGTCTTTATTCCCTTCCTCTTGTCTAGTCTCTGTTTCTAGGTGGCTGCAGGAGGCATCAGCAGGGGTTGGAGAGGATGAACTTCCCAAGGCTTCCCCGGCACCGCAGCCAGCAGCCACCAGGGCTCCCGAGCCTCCCCGGATGCACTAAATGGAGTTTTGCTCTTCACGGATGCATAATTAACCCCTTGAGTAAACATCTATTCAAACCTGCACAATTAGCACTGCATTTTTCAAAAGGGTAATGAAAGGCCCTTTTAGGTTCCTAATTGGCTTCCT
This sequence comes from Falcunculus frontatus, assembly GCA_013398115.1. NCBI lineage: Eukaryota > Metazoa > Chordata > Aves > Passeriformes > Falcunculus > Falcunculus frontatus. The sequence goes on along the minus strand of VZRV01004806.1, from coordinate 469,423 downwards.
CTCAGTCAGCTCTGGGTATGAACTATCAGCACGGGGAGGGCTCTGTATGGCAGGGATTGTGTGGAATGGGAATGTGGGGCTGGAATTCCACACAGCATGGCCAAGGGTGCCCAAACAACCACTCCTCGTGTGGACTCTCGGAGCAAACGGGGCTCAGGTTGGAGAAACGCGGCCCCAAACCCCCAGAGTCTGACTGCTGGGTAAATTTTGGGCTGGTGGTTTGTACAGTGGGTTGGGATGTGTCCCAGAAAGGCAGTTTTCTATGGAAATGATGGAAATACAAGAGATGATTGGAATTATTTAGGGACAGATAATGAAGCTGTGCAGTAAATGTGCCACTGAACAGGGTAATTAACAGTAATGCTCATCAGGAGCTAATTACATGATTCTTTACCATTTTTAAATGAATGGTTACCATGTAGGACCAGAATTCCCAGGTTAAGGAGAACGTGCAAAACCTGAGACTGAGTTCCTTGGATAACTCAGTCACCAATTTATCCATTTCATCTTTAAAAATAAAGCCTGGATAAAAGAGCAGCTCCTTCCAGCTGAGACAACGTAGACTCAAAGAATCAGCATCCAGACCCACCTCAGCTCATTCCCAGTCGTGCCATAAATGAAGGAGCCTCCCTTCTTCAGAGTCCCTGTTTTAAGGCAATGAAGAAGAGCAAATAATGCTCCCAGACTGAGCAGAATGTGTAATTGGACTGCACATTATTTCAAGGAGTTCAGCTACAGTAACACCTTCCCCTGGCCAACTGCTCAGAATCCCAACTGCATCACTCGTGTTTTTACAACTTTGCTTTACAGAAGGACTTCTCCTGGTTCGTTTCCTTTTGCTCCAGAGGCCAGGTGGTTCCATTGGCTGTGCTGCAGTGCTCTCTGCTGGCACCAGCCCGGAGCTCCTGGGATGCTCCAGCTGAGCAGAGGCTGTCCCAGACCCTGCCACAGAATCGCAGAATGGTTTAGGTTGGAAAAGACCTTTGGGAACATCGAGTCCAATCATTACCCCAGCACAGCCACCAGTAACCCACATCCCCAGGTGCCACCTGGGATTGCCCTTCTGGTGGTGCCAGACCCAAGGCTTACCAGCCCTGAGTCAGGCTCCAGGAAAAGCCAGGGACTGCCAGCCCTGGTTCTCTGTATTTGCTTTCTCTGTTTGCATTCAGGGAGTCCTGGCTCAAAATCCTCTGCCTGAAACCCCCCGTGCACACAGGTCCTGCCTGAAGGGCCCTGATCCCCTCTCACAGAGGGTTTGGGTGGGAAGGGGTATTAAAATCATCTATTTCCAACTTCCACTATCCCAGGCTGCTCCAAGCCCTGTCCAACCTGGCCTTGGACACTTCCAGGGATGGGGCAGCTGCAGCTGCTCTGGGCACCCTGTGCCACCCTCACAGGGAGGAATTCCCTCCCAACATCCACTCTAAATCTTCCCTCTTTTAGTTTAAAACCCCTCCTCTTTGCTCTCTCACCAGCTGCCTCTGTAAAAAGTCCCTCCTCATCTTTTTTATGACATTCAGGGGGATATTTCCTTCCCTCATTCTTTGCAAAACCTCCCAGGTGTGTTCCAGGTGCTCCTTCCCAGGGATGGGGATAACGGCGCCTTCCCTGCCCTGTGCTGTGACTCTGGTGCTGTGACCCCGGTGCTGTTGATGCCTTAGGTTTTAACTTTTATATTTTCAAATTCTGTACTGCTCAGAGTGTAACTCTGAAGTTCCTTGTAGCCTGTAATCCCTGCNTTTATTCCCTTCCTCTTGTCTAGTCTCTGTTTCTAGGTGGCTGCAGGAGGCATCAAGGGGACCCCAGTGCTGTGACCCTGCTGCTGTGACCCCGGTGCTGTGACCCCAGTGATGCTGTGACCCCAGTGATGCTGTGACCCCAGTGATGCTGTGCTGTGACCCCAGTGATGCTGTGCTGTGACCCCAGTGATGCTGCTGCTGCTGCTGTTTCCCTCCCACCCCCTCACTCTGATTCACCCCCCCGAGCCCTCAGCGCCGCTCGCTCCCGCTGCCTTTGGTTAAGAGCTGTTATTCTGCTATTTTAGCTCGAGCCCACGGAGAGCTCAGCACAAGTCCCTGAACTGAATTGCTGCTGTCCCAGATTTCCACCAGGCAAGGTCAGGAGCCACCATCTCCATCGATTCCTGCACAGCAGAGCCCTCGGGGGAGCTGTTCCCCCTCACTCCTGCAGGTTGTTGGTGTTTTTCTCTGAGTGTTCCTGAAGGCCGAGCTCTGAGCTCCGGTGATGTGGGAACGCTGCAGCTGAAGAGCTCTGCTCTCCTTCTTTATTCTCAAGAATGTTTCTTCCTACTCTGCCTGCTGGTCGTCCCTGCACCGCCCTGCTGCAGTCGGGCTCTTTCTGGGGATTTATGACAGGTTTACAGCGAGTTCTGCAAGAGCAAGGCAAGGCATGGGCACCCAGCGCTGTTTGTCACAGCCACCTCCCCTCCAAAAGCTCCAGGGGCTGCAGCACAGGCAGAGCTTCGCTTTTGTACTGCTCACCTCTGCCTTGAACTCCTCCAAAACCATCCCAGATGGCTGATGAATCCCCTAATAAACCCCCCTAATAAAGCCCCCAATAAATCTCTCTACTAAAGCCCCTCACGTCACTCTGGCTTTGGTGTCTCCCCCAGCAGTGGGACTGGCTCCTCCTCACTCCACAGCTGAGACCTTACAGTGACTTTCAAGGTAAAATCAATGCAAATTCCACCAAATCCCTGCACTAAAGGAAACCTGCACGTTCAAACCCACACCCAGAAATCCTAACAAGATCCCAGTGGAGTTCCCAGAGATGGAGCCCGACCAGCAAAGACAGGAACAACACCAAAGAGCCTTCGCCTTGGAACCAAGCTACTGAGGGAAAATACATTAAGAATGTGATTTTCAAGTATTGCCTCAGAGCTGATTTATTCCTGACATAAAACTAAACTTCACAATGATATGGACTCTTTCCATGCATTATTCTAGATGGCAGTGTAAATCAACTGAGAATGCAGTCAGTAAAGTTGTTATTGCCAGCTCTAAAAATCCCACACTATAGAAAAGATTCAAAGAATTATTAATATTTCCTCTATTCATATGTGCTGTGCTTCAGCAGGCACACACAGCGAGGTTCTGAAAGTCAAAATAGAGCCATTGTGTGGGGTAAAATAGCCCCAAATTCCAGGCATGGAGATTAACCTCTGCTCAGTGATTGCTCTCCACGGGTTTGCGCCATTTAAATGGTGAGGAGCATCCCCTTCCCAGCGCTGGTGGGAGACGCTGTCCCAGTCCAGTCCCACACAACTCCCAGCACCATCCCAAGGCAGGCAGGGGGCGGTTTCCAAGCCATTTGTTGGATTAAGGCAAATCCTATTTGCATTGCACCAGGGCACGTTTCAGTAGCAGCCTGGGCACCGAGGAGCAGCATCCCCCTGCTATCTCTGGGACCGCCGGCCCTGCTGCACATCCCCGTCCTACCCCTGCTTACCATCGGTGCTCCATCCCCTCCTCCTCCTCCTCCTGGAGCCCAGGCGGGCTCTAATCCCCGCAGACTCGCAGCTGAGCAGGAGCAGCCAACAGGAGTTGCTTCGTCTGTGCTGACTTGGGTAAGCAAAATATTCTTTCCTTTTGCGAGCCATTTGCTGTTCCTGTTCTTGCACTGGGGCAGGTGGGATCCCCTGCTCAGCTGCTTTTCTTTAAAATGGATTTTTGTCTTGGAACAGGGAAATACCGGAGGACTTCTCCTCCGTAGTATCCTCCAGCACTCTGTTATATTTAGCAATTTCATAGAAAGCTGTCTCTGGCATTTTGCTTCCAACGTGTTTTAGGGAATCTGGGATATTTATAATGGAAATGGAGATTTTTGCAAGTGTTCCCCAAGTTGCTTTGGAATGGATGGCGTGGTGGGGGGATACGGGAGGTTTGACGTGGGTTTGTTTTTAATGGCGAGCTCGTGGTTTCAATTTCTTGTTCTTTTGTCCCTGAACACGGAGGCTGCCCTGGCACTTCATTCATTCATTCATTCACAAGCAGATTCGCTTGCTTTGCTGTATTTTTTTTTAAAAATCAAAGCCCTTTCAGTTTGTATTCTCCTTTTTTTCCTATAAACTTCTAATTCCAAAGGCAAACCCCTGAAAGCTGCATGTCTGTTCCCCCTGCACATGGAAGTTTGTCACGAGACCATTAATCATGACTTACAATCATTCTGCTAATGCAGTGCATCCATTCAGAAGCAGGGTCTGGCTGCAGATGGATTTGTTGCTGTGGGATATGGAAGCAGAACAAATTTCCTCAGGAAATATTTAAGCAAGGTCATAATAACATCCCTGGCACTCTGAGCAGTGTCGTGCTGGATCAGACAGAGCAGAGCAGAGCAGTCTGTTGGCTCAGGCTGTAGAAGAGCCCAAAGATCAGACATTAGTATCAAACCTGTTTATTATCTTATATCTATGATATAAACTCGATTGAAGCCCTGCCTGTCGCTGTGTTTGTTGTGATGGGGAAGAGGGAAGCTCCACAAATTAAAGCCATGTTATGCACTTCATTTTCAGCTCCAGAGGTCCTCACCTGCATTAGTTAATGAGCTTTTCAATCTCATTATGCAACCGTGGCACACCAGTGTGCTCGCACTGCCAAGAGGTGAACGGGCAGAAGGGCACCACAGACCCCTGCTGGGATCAGGGGTTAAAATATTGTGTATTCCATGTGCCTGTGGGGTGTGTGCATCCCCCTGCCGGGGCTGGAATGTCCCCAGGCACACCTGGAGGGGTCAGGGGAAGGAGGGCAGGATGGGAGTGGGCAGATGGACACACCCCGGGGCAGGAAAAGCTGCCAGCCCCAGCACAAAGTGTTTGCCCAACTTCTGCCGTGTTTTCACTCCTGTGGGAAATTTCTCCAGCTGGGTGAGTCAATCCATAAACCCAGGTTTGTGCACCAGCAGTGGGAAAGGTGAGGGCACTGGAAAGGGCACAGGGTGCCCAGAGCAGCTGTGGCTGCCCCATCCCTGGAGTGTCCAAGGCCAGGTTGGACAGGGCTTGGAGCAGCCTGGGACAGTGGAAGGTGCCCTTGCCATGGCAGGGGTGGCACTGGATGGGCTGTGAGGTCTCTTCCCCCCCAAACCATCCTGGGATTCTGTGATTGTTGCAGCAGAGCTTGAATAAATAACAAAAGACAGAAAACAAATACATCAAACGTTGCATTGTGACCAGCTGCTGCCAAGTGCAACAGGTGACTCAACCAGAGTCAGAGTCAAAGACTCAGGGAATTCCCATTCTCCTGATCCCATAACCATGGCTGGACCAAGGCCACTGTGTCCTGCACCAAACCCTTTGGCAAACACCTCACCATGGAGAAGGATGGGATCCAGCACGAGGAGAGTGAGCAGTGTCCCTCACCTGAGCACATATGGAATCACAGAATGGTCTGGGGTGGAAGGGACCTTAAGGATCATTCCCTTCCACACCCCCTGCCATACACAGCTTTACATCCCAGGAACTCAAACATTCCATTATTTTGCTCTCAAAGCAGCAGCATTTGCTCCCCTTCCTCGCAGAGAGACGAGGGCAGGCAGGAAATGACTTGCTGATGATGGCACAGAAAAACTGAGAAAGCCAGAAATCAAATGCACGTGCAGGGAGCAAGAGCTGCTCCTCCAGCCTGGCCTCACACCAAATCCACACACCGAGTGACAGCAGGAGCAGCTCTGAGTGGAGCACAAGATTCACAGGAGACTGCAGAAAACCTGGTACTACCTTCCTTTGGGAGCAAAATCCGCTTTAAAATAAGGAACTTGTTGGATTCACAAGGAATTAAACACCAAAATACTCCGAGAATGGAGCTAAAATGAGCCAGGATTGGGCAAATTTAACCCTTGGGCTTGAATGGGCCAAATTCTCAGAACTGAGTGTCCATCACCCCACTGCCACCCCAGTCGTGGGGACGGTCACTCTGCCCAGTGCAGGGGGGTTTAGGGGACGGTCACTCTGCCCAGTGCAGGGGGGTTTAGGGGACGGTCACTCTGCCCAGTGCAGGGGGGTTTAGGGGACGGTCACTCTGCCCAGTGCAGGGGGGTTTAGGGGACGGTCACTCTGCCCAGTGCAGGGGGGTTTAGGGGACGGTCACTCTGCCCAGTGCAGGGGGGTTTAGGGGACGGTCACTCTGCCCAGTGCAGGGGGGTTTAGGGGACGGTCACTCTGCCCAGTGCAGGGGGGTTTAGGGGACGGTCACTCTGCCCAGTGCAGGGGGGTTTAGGGGACGGTCACTCTGCCCAGTGCAGGGGGGTTTAGGGGACGGTCACTCTGCCCAGTGCAGGGGGGTTTAGGGGACGGTCACTCTGCCCAGTGCAGGGGGGTTTAGGGGACGGTCACTCTGCCCAGTGCAGGGGGGTTTAGGGGACGGTCACTCTGCCCAGTGCAGGGGGGTTTAGGGGACGGTCACTCTGCCCAGTGCAGGGGGGTTTAGGGGACGGTCACTCTGCCCAGTGCAGGGGGGTTTAGGGGACGGTCACTCTGCCCAGTGCAGGGGGGTTTAGGGGACGGTCACTCTGCCCAGTGCAGGGGGTTTCTCTGCCCTGTGTCCCTCTGTCCCTCTGCCCCATGGAGCTGGTCCCAACCAGGACGTGCCTCAGCACAGGAGCCCAAAATGCCACTTGTCCCCAGGGCCAGGCTGACCTACTTGGGGTTTTTTTTCTTTTTTCACCTCACATTCTCAGCAGGCTGCGAGAGGAGTGGAGAGCTCCTCTCAATCTCCCCTGTCACTCAGCACCACTGCCAGCCTGGCTTTGATATTTATTTAAAGTGGATAAAACTCACCTCCCATCACCAGCTGAATGTCTCTGCAAATTCTCTTTCTGTGGTGTTCCAGATCTGTGCATTGGGGATGGACAGATGACTGCAAAGAAAACATTATTTAGGGGCTCAAAATAATTGGCAGAAAGGTTTCTACTGATTGAGCAGAATTTTTGTGAGGGACTTTTGACCTTTGCTGATTTCAAACAGCAAGATAAGGCTGGGTTCTATAAGGAGCTGTATTTCTAGGAGTTACACAGGCATCAGAGACCAGGAGGTAAATAAAGTTCATGAGGCCTTTGGTGATTTTATGGACTGAAACCTTCAACTGTTTACAATTGAGTCAATTTTGGTTTCAATAATGTTAAATTAACCTTTAAAAATTGTGTCAAGGAGCTGAAAACCCTGCAAACGTGCTAATTAAGGAGATAAAGTAGGTTCAGGAGGAATCCAATATCTAAGCTGTCTCTCATGAAAAAAGACCTTTCAGCTTTTTCTCTGCTTTAATACTTCTGCCTTTTCCAAATGGATAAATAACACCCATGAAAGCTTTTGCTTTGTCTTCTGAAGGCCCAGCTGTATCCCACAGTTCCTGCTCCGGGAAGGGGATGTTTCACACTCCCAGGGATGCTCCCCATACCCCTGCTGCCCAGGGTCACTTTTACATCTATTTTTCCCTCATTTCCAGGCTCCTTTCTCACCTTGCAGTGTCCCTCCAGTCCTTAGACTCATTATGAGTGCTGAGGGGTTTGTGGAACATCTCACACTCCCCCGACCTTGGCCAGCTCTAATTCTAATTCTAACTGGGGAGTCCTGGGCTTCCTACAGGCACAAACCACGTCAGCCACCTCTCCTCCTCCTCCTCCCCCTCGCAGCGCTCCCTGCTTCCACTCTGGAGGAGATGGGGCGCAAGGAAGAGGATGACAGCAGCTCCTGGAAGAAGCAGACCAGCAACATCCGCAAAACCTTCATTTTCATGGAGGCCCTGGGCTCGTGAGTACCTGCCCTCGGGGCAGGAGCCCCCCAGCACCCCCAGCCCCTCCTGGCCCTGGCTGATGTCCCGGGACACGGCTCCCTCTGGGACAGTGGGAACAGGCGAGGGGGTGCCCAGGGATGCTGCTGCTGCTCCCATTCCCTCCCATTCCCTCCTCAAACAGCCCCAAACCTCCCCAGCCCCAGGCACAGCTGAGCCCCCTCTGCCCTTCCCTCCATCCCCTCTGACCCTGCTGGAACCTTGGATAAGTTTCTGCTCCATTCCTGCCTGCTCCTGCTGCTGCAAGGTCAGGGCTGGCGCAGGGACAGGGATGACAAGAACAAGTCGTATATTTAGCTCAGGAACCCTGACTCAGTTGGGGAATGAAACAAAAACAAGGATGTTGGAGTTGTACAATCCTTCCCTGTGCGTTAACAGCTTAATTTGCCTATTCATGGGGATGAGACAACAAAACATTTCCGAGGTGGTGGGGGAGGAATTGAATTACCTCCACCAGCAAGTTCTGTCATGGACAAATTTTCTGTGACTTCCAAGCCCACGACAAAGCTCCCAAAGAAGCAGCTACTCCAAATCCTGTGCCTTGTAGCCTCAGAAATTAATTGAATTATCCAGCAGCTTTCGCTAAAGGAATGAGGTTACAAAAAGCTTTGTTCTCTCCTAACCCACTTGTTGATTAATCATTTTTAATAAGAGGCATAATTATTATAAACTGTTTGGGACAGAGATGTAGAACAGATGCCCCAGCAGCTGATTTGTAGGTTGTTCATTTCCTACTATTGCTTTAATAGGAAAATTTAGCATTAGAAATTGGGACTTTTCCCCACACGCATTGCTTCAGCTCCCCGAAGAATTGAAATGAAGATCTGGGACCTAAAACCACCTCGAAATTGTTATCACTTCCCCCCAGGGTCCACAGCACTGCCCTTCCTCGCCCTGCCCTCAGCTCCCTGCAGAGCTCTGCAGACTCAGCAAGTTCCATTTAGCAGCCCCCAATTAACGTGCTGAGGGTTTGATGAGGATTAGCGAGGAGTGGCCTGGCACAGTGTCACTGTCACTGCCCCGAGCCTCGTGCTCAGCTCCCCAGGACAAAGCTTTAACAGGACTGGGGGCTTCAGGCAGGTTATAAATACCTGCTGCTGCTCAGGGTGAGCCCTGGACAGGGAGGGACCAGAGGCTCACTGTCACTTTGTCACCGAGGGGACACAGGTAGCAGCAGGAGAACAACCAGAGGCTGAATTTAAACATTAACTGAGGTTCTCCTGCTGTTTTGCATCTTAGACGTGCAGAACGTTGGGTGACGCCAACCCAGACTGCAGCTCCCTGGTGGGCTGTGCAGAATTAACATTTTCTCTACAGAAAAAACCGTGGGGTTTTATTCACATTGCATAACCTTGCCTCGAATATCCTGAGTTCGGGGCTGCTGCAGGGGCAGCTCCAGCTTTCCAATCAGCATCCACTCAGAGTTAAGTTCCCACCACGTTGCTTTCCCTGGCTGTTTCCCCTCTGTCAGTCCCTCCCAGTTCCCAGAAGCAGCAGCCACTGAAATGCAGCTTCTCCCCCTCTCTGCAGAGGTGCCTTCTCAGAAGTTTTCCTGGTGAAGCAGAAGAGCACTGGCAAGCTCTTTGCTCTCAAATGCATCAAGAAGTCTCCTCTCAACAGGGACAGCAGCTTGGAGAACGAAATAGCCGTGCTGAAAAAGTGAGTGTTACAGTGCAAGGAACGCTCCTGATGGACTGGGTACTTCAAATAAAGGGTCTGGTCCCCCCCACTGATGGTGCCTGGTGCTCCAGAAGGACTTGGATGGGCATCAGTGATCCTCTGCCATGCAGAGGGAGGGACATCAGCCCCAGAACCCCCCAGTGAACTCTCACTGGTGGTTAAAGCAAGATGACTGCTGGGTCTCCCACCTCAGAAGCCCCTTCTGTCCTTGCCAGCTTTTGTTTCTGACCCACATTTCCCTTTGCAGAATAAAGCACGAAAACATCGTGACTTTAGAAGATATTTATGAGAGCACAACCCACTTCTACCTGGTCATGCAGCTGTGAGTACCAGCAGAGCCATTTCTCTGGGGCCCCAGGGCAGGACAGGGGCAGGACCAGGGTGATTTCAGCACCCACACCCCAGAGCCCCTCGAGGCTCCCTTCAAACACCCTCAGTGCCGAGGTCAGAACCAACCTGGACACTCCTTGTGGCACCTTGGCCCATCCCCGTTCTAACAGCAACTTTCTAAACCATGATTTGGATCTATTTATGCAAATGAATTCCTCACAGTTTAGCAGGGCAGAGACAGAAGTATTTCTAATTAAAGCTGTGCCACGCAGGGTTTCTCGAAATGGAATGGGCACCGTGTCAGCAGCAGAGGAAGAGCCCTGAGCCCCCGGCTGCTGCTGAACTGCAGGTTTAGTAAAGAACAAAACCCTATAAGCACTTGTGGAGTGGAGCCTGAGGCAGGGCTGGACACCTGCAGCTCAGCCCTACCAGGATTTACCTCACAACCTCACCCAAACTGCCCAGCTTTGCCAGCAATCCTCACTGGCAGCCTGGAATCACACCCAGGAGCATCCATCGGCCTCAGCCTCCCAAAAGCTGCTGCCCAAGCAATGGTTCTGCCTGAAAAGGACCACAAACTCAGCTGAATTAACACCAAGGCATGATTAGCTCTGTTTACGTTTTTTCCAGTCCTTTTCTGTCTAAGCTGCCCTCTCCACAGGGTGTCTGGGGGAGAGCTGTTCGACAGGATCCTGGAACGGGGCGTTTACACGGAGAAAGACGCGAGCCTGGTGATCCACCAGGTCCTGACAGCTGTGAAGTACCTCCACGAGAACGGGATCGTGCACCGGGACCTGAAGGTGAGCCCTGCCCCTGTCCCGTGGGGAACCGGCAGCTTCAGCTGCTCTGCCCCACCACCTTCTGCTCCCCTCTGCCATTTCCCTACCGCAAATTCCACCCTCTGACCCCGCCGTGTTCACAGCCCGAGAACCTCCTTTACCTCACCCCCGAAGAGAACTCCAAAATCATGATCACGGATTTCGGCTTGTCGAAAATGGAGCAGAACGGGATCATGTCCACGGCCTGTGGGACTCCAGGATACGTGGGTGAGCCAAGGGGCAGCAGTGGGGTTGTGCTGGTGGATTTCCTGGAAAAAAGGTTGTGCACGTACAGGACATTGCCTGGAAGAAGGGAAAAAAAATACATCAGTATGTTGGTAACAACATGCTACTCACTGATGCACTGCGAAAAAATCTCAAAAACTTTTAAAATGCAAAGAAAAGGGTAATTTTGAGAACCATGTATTTGCTGAAAAAATTATAAAAATTATTTTAGTGCAATGGGATTTTGTGTAATTCCCACCAGACTGCATTGGCAGGATGCAGCTCCCTGGTTAAACCTCAGCACGCAGGCAGAGATTGTCTGTGGTTCTTTCTATTTAATGGCATAAAATAGACACAAAAACCACAGACCAATTCAGCTGGGAAATGGGGCTGGTACTGGCTGGGACTGCTGCTTTTCCCAGTGTTGGATAATCCATTATTGCTCATCAGTCCCCTCTGGTTTTGCTGTCCTGCAGCCCCCGAGGTGCTGGCCCAGAAGCCCTACAGCAAAGCCGTGGACTGCTGGTCCATCGGGGTCATCACGTACATCCTGTGAGTACCAGTGAGCAGCAGCATGCCTCTTGTTTTCCCCTGAGTTCCCCAACTCCCCCGGGGCTCTGCGGAGCGGGGGCGATGCCAGACCTCCCATCTTTCTGTGGAGCACTGCACCGAATTCCTCCTAAACACAGAAATTAAAAAAACATCAAGAATCAAGTGCAGGAGCGGAGATGAAAGGAATCGCATTTGCTCTTTCTGTGCCTCATCCTATGCTTTGTTTTTCTCCAGTTGCCTACAAATACCATTCCATCTTCCCGGGGACTTTTTGTTTCGTGTCCTCCCACACGGCTCAGCTCGGTACCAGCTGTGGCTTTGTCCTCTCGCTGCTGCAGTGAAGTTTTTAACTCTTTTGTGCAGCTTTGCTGATCTAACGAGCAGAGAGGGGCAGAGCAGCTCCTCTGCCACTCCTCACTCTGTGGCCTCCGTGGGCTGCAGGGAGCCTGTGCCCACTTTGTGGTGGCACTGAAGGGCCCCTGGCTCTCTGCTCTGTTCCAGGCTCTGTGGGTACCCTCCTTTCTATGAAGAAACTGAATCCAAACTCTTTGAAAAGATTAAGGAAGGCTACTACGAGTTTGAGTCTCCATTTTGGGACGATATCTCCGAGTCAGGTAAAGCTCTGGGGAGCTCCACGCTCCCTCCCACAGGCTCCGATCCCAAATCCCCAAACCAGCCAAGCCCTGAATGCCCTGTGCTGCCTCAGCAGGGATGGGGAGGGCTGGGGCTCTGAACAGAGTCACTCACACAGCAGCAAGCCCTGGGATGTGGGGATGCTGGGGATGATCAGAGGCTCCATCTCCTCAGTGCTGGGAGGGTGATTGTCGCACTTGGACACGGAAAGAACACGCAGACACCTGTTCAGGGAGAGAAGCAGAAAAAGAGAGCCCGAGAAGACCTCGGACTTTATTCTATATCCTCTTAATAATCACCTTGGATTGGAGGGTGAGGTTTACACCCCTCAACCACCCTGGTCAAAGGAAAGTCCATCAAACATCTCCGCCCAGGAGAAAAGAATGCAAACAACAGAACAAAGTTACCAAAACATAACTATGTTTACAAACAGTGCATGAGAAACTCTTCTACAGAAATGAAAACATCGAAGAACTGCAAAACTCAGGGTGACAGGGTGATGCCAAAGCAAAGCTGCCCTGGCAGCCAGGGGAGTGCTTGGAGCCCACCTGGAACTCAACACCTTCAGCTGAGGCTGTGGTTAATGTAAACCTGATTTTCACAAGTGATTACTGAGCTCTGAGCAGGCTTAGATTTCCCTTGGAAGTGTCCCAGGCCAGGCTGGACGGGGCCTGGAGCCTCCTGGGACAGTGGGACGTGTCCCTGCCCAGGGCAGGGGTGGCACTGGATGGGCTTTAAGGCTCCTTCCAACCCAAATCCTTCTGGGATTCTGTCAGAAAGGAAACTCCAGGGTTTTTTCCTATTTTTTTCCAATGTCCTGTCAGCCACCACCAGCCCAACCTGCTCGTGGGGCTCCCCTGTGCACAGCTCACTGCAGGCGGCATCCTCACAGCTCATTTCAACATCAATCTTTTATACAAACAAACAAACCTAGCAGGGGGTGTGCTGGGGTTTAATAACAAACATCACAATCCCTCCTGCAAGAAAAAGGAAAAAAAAAAGGGGGAGGGATGTAAAAGCTCTTCAGGGCAACTTCTAAATCTGCTCAGTTTGCACTTCATGGTTTTTAGAGTTATTTTTTAGGTGAATAATTAAACTCCAACTCACAGAGTCTAAGAGTGAGGTTTGGTACATCCACAGTTAATATTTTTTCATCTGGAGCCTGTCACTATGAGAAGCTCCCTTTATTGGAGTAAGTACAGAATTATTAAGGTTGGAAAAGACCTCTAAGATCACGTCCAGCCTTTGACTGAATCCCACCACGCCCCCCAAACCACATCCCCAAGTGCCCTCTACTCATTGTTTGAGCACTTCCAGGGATGGTGACTCCACCACTGCCCTGGGCAGCCCCTTCCAGTCCCTGACCACTCTTTCAGTGAAGGAATTTTTCCCAATATCCAACCTGCACCTCCCCTGGTGCAGGGATACAAACCCCTTCTCCTCAGGGCTGACCTCTGTGGTGTTCACCCAGCAGCATTTCCCACATTCTGTTAGGGTCAGGTCTGGGAAGAAGGTGAAAACAACCTTTTCTCTCTGTTTTTTTCCCCTTTCCCGAACAGCCAAGGATTTCATCCGACATCTACTGGAGAAGAACCCAAGCGTGAGGTTCACCTGTGAGGAAGCCCTGCGGCACCCGTGGTGAGGGGACAGGGTGGCCGTGGGGATTCTCCAGCCCCCACGTCTCGCTCCATGTGCTCCGTGGGAGCTGGAACAGGAGTGTCCCTGGGAACAGGAGTGTCCCCCACCCCGTCATTAACGTCACCGCCTCCCCCGCGCTGGCTCCTTCTTGTGAGCAAAGAAAGCAAACGATGAATAATTAAAGATGCAATTTGTGCATCTTTGCCTCCACAAACAGAGGCAGAGAAGAAATCCCACCCTGAGCTTCCCCGGGCTTTGAAGTGTGTGTTTGTGTTACATTTTGTTGCTGTTTTTCCTTTGGGTTTAATTATTGCTGATTGAACGTACAAAGCAGTTCAGTGCCTCCAGAATGTGGAATGCCTTACAAATGCCATCTGCCTACGAGCCCATTTTCTTCTCTTCCCATCTGCAGGATTAATGGAAATACAGCCCTTCACCGTGACATCTACCCATCTGTCAGCGCTCAGATCCAGAAAAACTTTGCAAAGAGCAAATGGAGGGTAAGTGGCTGCTGCCGGGAGCCCAGAGCCATTCCACCAACAAACACCAGTTGCTGTCAGCCAGCGCTGAGCAGTGCTTCAGGTGGGTGGGTAAGCACCCAAAAGCTGGCATCCTCCAAACTGGAATTGCCTGCAGTCAATGTTTACAGGGTGTTTGGAGCAATATTCCCTGCTGCAAAGCAAGGGGAGAGATTCACCACAAACACCGAGCTCCAGGGGCCTCACCAGCAGAGCAGAGGGCAGGGGTCATTCCCAGCTGTTCCCCATTTTCCTCACATGGAAGCAGCTGGGAACTCCAAAAGCATCAGCAGCTTGCACTCGATGGAAAAGGCGGTGTTTGTGGCAGGAGTGTGCCCACCCTGAACAGTCAGTGCCAGCAGCGCTGTGCCCGGTGTCACCTGGGGGGGGACAGCACGTCCTGGCAGCACCAGGTGCTCACTCACCTGGGGTTTTGTCTCCTTCCCCAGCAAGCCTTCAACGCTGCGGCCGTCGTGCACCACATGAAGAAGCTGCACATGAGCGGCCACGGGGCAGCTGAGAGCTCTGTCCCTGGCACTGAGACCTCAGAATCCCCCAGACCCAGCAGCCCCACGGGGACCCCCCTGCCAGCAGCACCAAACAATGACACAGACACAGCACAGGGCCCCTCACAGGGGTACCCAAACCCACCCACTCAGCCCGAGCAGGACACGGCAATGAGCGAGGAAAAGCTGCCAAGCCCCCTGGAGGAGGGACCCCTGCCCAGAGACAACAGCCTGGCCCTGCTGGACACCCACAGCCCCCTGGAGGAGGGATCCCTGCCCAGAGACAGCAGCCTGGCCCTGCAGGACACCCACAGCCCCCCAGAGGAGGGACCCCTGCCCAGAGACAGCAGCCTGGCCCTGCCGGACACCCACAGCCCCCCGGGCAGGAGCTCCTGTGGCTGCAGCCCCTCCTGTGTGGGCCACGAGAAGACAAAGGCGTCCTCGTGCTCCGAGACAGTGCTGCTCAAAAAGTCCTCAAAATCCCAGTAGGTACCCAGGTCCTTACCATGAACTTCCAGCAAATTGCATGGCAATGGCCATCCCTGGGAGGGGATGCCTGGCACATCTCCTGGGCACAGGGGCTGTTGCCAGGCAGAGGGAGAAGGGGAGGAATGAGCCAGTGCTCTGGCTGGGAGTGTGCCCAGCCCAGGCTCTCCTGGGTGTGTCGGACACAGGGTGGGCAGCTTGCCCAGGCTGGGTGGCACAGCTCCCCATGGACTGGAGCACACTGGTTTTACGGAAAAGTTTGCAGTGGTTAAAGCAGCTGCTGCCAGTTACTGACCTGGTGCTGAGTGCCCAGACCCTGCTGTGGCTGCAGGGACTGCACCCAGCCCTGCTTTGCTCTCACAGCTGATGTTCTGTAATTAACATCACCATTCCCCTGCAGAACGATTGTAAATAATTGCTATTTCTCTTCTTTCTGTTCTGTTTCGCCCATTCCCAACCAGTCATTTCAAGTCAGAGGTTCTTGTTCCAATGAAAACCAGTAAACACTCGTCCCACTGTGGCACTGGGCAAACTGGAGTTTGTTTGATCATGTGATGGAGGCAGCCACGTGGTCAGAGGTGAGTGCTCTGCAATCCAATCACCAGCAGCTCTTAATTAATCCAACGAGGGCAGGCAAAATGGAAAGGCACAAATAGCACAGTGACTGCACATGAAATAAATGAACCCAGGATTTTTGCAGCAGAAAAAGCCTTTCACCAAACCTCCTCTAAGCAATGACTCAGCTTCCATCAGGGCCAGGCCAGTGACTCTGAATCCAACTTTTACATCGCAAGGTTGCCCAGGAACGTGAGAGAGGAACCCAGGCGTGGGTTTGTCACACCAAACTCTACAATTATTTCAAGCTATTCACTGGGAAAAACACTGATGCAAACCTCTCCCTCAGCTGGGATTGGGGCTGTTCAGCCAGGTCTCAGCTGTGACCATGAGCAAAGGGCTGACGAGCTGCAGGTGCAGGGCTCAGCACAGGCAGGATGTCTCTTTCCCAGATTTGGCCCAGGCAGGGTTAAATATCTTTGTGAGCATAGCACAGAGATGCTCATTTTGTAAAGCAGAGTAAAATGATGAGAGTTTGATCCTGTCTGACCACAGCTTGGCTCAATCCTGTTATCATCTGCACCACTTTGTGTGAGAGCAGTGAGAAGCTTTGCTGTTAGATCCTGCTCTAAGGAACGTCCCAAAGGTGAGCTCCTGCTGGCAGAGCTCTGCTCTAAAGCTACATCAAGGGAGCTCCCTCCTCTCATGTCCTGTGCCAGTCTCTGCTGATGAGGTCGTTTGAACAGGACTGCGACGCACAAAGGATTCACAGCAGAGACAAACGCGAGTTAGAGCCACTCCAGACTCCAAAGAGGCCCATTCCAACAACCAGCCCTTTGTAAGCGAGCCCTCAAAGGGCTCGGAGCTGTCCTTTCCCCCCACGGCTGCTCATTAGCAGCACGTTCTGCAGGCAGCAGTGAGTGAAACAAAGCCCAGTCCTCACCTGGAATTCTCTCTCTTGCAGAACCAGAAGGGCTCTTTTACTCTTTTCTGCACGTCAGAGCCAGACAGCGCCAGTGTGAGCAGGAAAAGAGGCTCTGCCCGGCCAGCGGCGCTCGGAGAGCAGCGACCAGCTGGGCACAGGGGCACCGTGGTGCCAGGAGTCCATCGCTGCGGTGGCCTCGGGGTGTTTCTGGATCATTACGGCTGCGAGGAGGCAGGGGAAGGTCGGAGGCTCCTGCTCCCACAGCCAGTGTACATTATCCATAGGGCATCGTCAGCGCTTTTGTTTTCTGTACCCCGTTTAGTTGTCAATGCACAAATGCACTGCACAACGCCAACCCCACAAACCAAAGCCGTGCAGAGCTTTACTCCACGGCAGCTCAGCTGTTTTTACAACCCTCACGCCCTCCACTCCTAGGGCTTGGTTAATCCCAGGCTTTGGCAGTCTGGAGTTGGGCTGCCCAGGCCTCACTGCAGCTGCAACAGGAGAGAGAACCTGCTACAAACCTCCCTGTGTCTGACAATAATACAGCAAGGTCTGAGTTCCGCTTCCAAGGCTGTAATTGCACAATGAATACTTGCTCAATAAAGCTGAGTTTTGTTTTGTAAAGGACCTCTTGGTTATTGGTAGAAATCTGATGTGGAAAGGGTCTGTGAAGTCTGTCCTAAAGCTTTCCCTGTGCATCCCAGACCTGCTCCCGCTGGTGTTTTTCTGGCAGAATGTTCTGTGGTAAATAAGCAGACTGTGGCAGAAAATCAAACAAGACATCTGACTTCACCTTGGACTATGAGCCTGTGTTTCTCTAATTTGCATAAATATAGGTATGTTGTACAGAGGGAGATTAAATTCTCCATTTCTCTGATCTGCTTATTTGAAGGAAGATCTCAGAGGGAAGTACTGAAGGCATGGCATGTTTGAAGAATTAACTGCAGCACCGATAAAAAGCATTAAAAGACCCCACAGGAGGGCTTTAATTTGAACAGTGAAATTTGGCTTAAAGAGCTTGAATTGGCTAAAAGAAGAAAAAAAAAATAATTTCCCTGGTTTATAAAGCCCTCTGGAAAGAACAACCTGGGGATGTGTTTATTTGCCACAGGAGCCTGATGTCTCTCCCCTTTTCTCCTCCAACCACTGGGCAGCTTTGGCCAGTCCAACCCACTCCGTGGGGCTGCTCCTTTGGTTCAGTGCAGCTATTTTCCAGAGGTATGGAAAATTAACTTGCTAAAAATAGGGATACTGGACACAGCAGAACTCCAGCTGCAAAATGGGAATGAATGCGCCAGTCCGTGCGTGCAGAGGAGGCAGCGATGCCCTGGAGCACGGGGGCTCCTCAGGAGCAGCTCTCGTAGTAGGCGACTTTCTTCTTGATGGAGTCCCGGATCCTCCCCACCTGCTCCTCCAGCCCCGACAGCCGCGACAGCCTGGAGAGCAGAGCCTTGTTGCCTTCCTGAATTTCCGACTCCAGCGCTGAGAAGAGAGGGCAGGGAAGGGAAGGGAAGGAAGGGTTACATGGTGGGGTTGGACTGAGCCTCCTCCTCCCTCCTGCACAGCTCTGATGGGGCAAGAAAACCAACATCCTGCACTCCCTCTGCTCCCCCTCTGAAACAACCCCCAGACAACCACTCCCAACAAAGCCATCAGCTTTGAATGCTTAAAAACTGAAGTGAGTGTGCGAAGGAAAACAGGAGCACAGTGGCATTTGAAAACTCTCAATTTCCTGGCACAGCATCAGCAGCTACAGCCCAAATCCCACCCTCTCAGTGCCCAAAGTGTGTCATCCTCCTCGTCACTCCTTTCCCTCACACCAGGGCAGTCCAGGAGCCCTTCCCCAACCACACTGAGTTTGTGAGAGCCTTACTTTCCATCCTGAGCATGATGCCCATGGTCTCCTCGAAGAGAGCCTGTGCCTCCCGGCCGATGCTCTGCACCCTCCTGCCCTGCTCGCCCAGCGCCGGGCTCTGCCCCACCCTGCCCTGCAGCTCCGTGTACAGCTCCTTCACTTGTGCAAAAGCCTGCAGAAAAGCAAACGACACTGCAGGGAGGATCCAGCAGGCTGTAGAGAAGGGGTTTTTCCAGTGTTGAATCCTGTTTAGATATTGAATAGATACTGCACTAGGGCTTTGTTACCAAACGTGTGGCTGTTTGTGATGTGCTCAAAGACTCACAGACAGCTCCATGGGCTGCTCTGCCTCAGGCAGGACAGACCAGAAATGAGCTCCCAGCAAAGGGCCTTAGGATTGGGAATGACTCTGGAGAAAGTCAGCAGTGGGACGATGCTGTGACATGCACAGCCTGGGCAGGAAAGTCTCCTCTCCTCGTCCAGAGCCAGGACACAGAGCAGGGACAGCCCGCAGCCGGTACCTGCTGGGCACTGCTGGCCTGCTGTGCCGCTGTCCCTGCCATGTCCCGCGTGTCCCCGGCCCGCAGACGGTTCTGGTCAGTGCTGTGCTGCAGCTGCGAGAGCCGCCCGGCCAGTCCGGCCAGCCCGGCCCCGATGGCCGCCACGCTCTTCTCGGCCGGACCCAGGACGGCCTCGATCTGAGAGCAGAGGGATCCCCCTTAGGAGGGAGGTCACATCCAAACCCCGCTCCCTGTGCAGGGACCAGCTCTGCTGGCTGAGGGGTGCAGACGGGGGACAGGGACTTGGGATCATTTCTGGGAAGCCACCGGGCATCGCTCACCTCCTCCACGCGCTCCTGGATGAAGCGCAGGGAGGAGCCCGAGCCCCTGATGGCCCCCTGGGCCTCCAGCAGCACCGTGTTGGCTCGCTGCAGGGTCCCCACCACCTCTTCCACGCTGCCCTCCACAGCGTTGGCCCGGTTCCTGGGGAAAGGTGGGAAGCAGCCAGGAGTAAGTGAGGGTAAGGGCACAGACTGGAAGTCGAGGTCACAGAGGTAAAATCAGGGAGCTTGAGAAGCAAGACAGGATTGCTGCTGAGAAGGTTACAATCTCCCACCCCCAAAACACACAGGTCTGGACTCCGGCAGCTTTCCTTGTGAGAGAAACATTATTTCCACTTCACAGCCTCAAGCAAAGGAGACAAACTAAGAAGGGGAGAGAAACACCTTCCCTCAAACTAGTCAGGAACATTTATTTCATAGTGCATGACAAGGTAGTATCGAAGGGGAAGCAGTAACCATGGAACCAGTTCCAATGAACAGTTTTCTGCTCATAGTGGGACTGTTCAGGCCGGGTGACAGAGCTCTGGAGAAAGCCAGGCTCCCCTGCCTCATCACTTGCAGCAGGTTAAGCAGGTGTCAGACACTGCCAAGGAGTTTACAGACTCATCCTGCTGACCTTCTCACTGGGGTATTGCTGCAAGTCAGCTTGTGACAAAGCAGATGCTCCAAACTGGCAAGGACGCCTTGTAATTACTTTTTAAGGGACCATGGAATAATCCTCCCAACTTTCACCCAGAAAACAAATAGCCCACTGAATCTCCTCATGCTCTCTTGTGCAATTAGGATGTAGGTCACCGATATCAACTAATTCCAGGGCAACGCTGTCATCTCCCAGCACAGGCCCTCGAGATAAGAGAAAAGCCTCCACTGCTTTCGATAAAGCCCTTCTTGCCCTGGTATCTATAACAGGATCTATTCTTGGTAGATTTATTTGCACTGGGCCCCAGGGAGGTGCTTGGAGATTGCAGACTCATTCTTTTAGGCACTGGATGGACACAGAAGGTCCTGGCCTAAAACTTCAGATTGTGCAAGTCAGGACAGCTCAGGCAGAGCGAGATTTGAACCCAGCTGAGAACCACGAGTCCCACCCCAGCCAAGGGACCCTCAGCTGCCAGAGGCCTTGAACCCCCACCGACCTGGCCTGCTCTGCGTCCTGCTGCAGCCTCTTGGCCCTGGCGATGTCCTCGGCCGTCTGGGCAAGGATGTCCTCTGGGCACTGCAGCTCCATCGCCAGCTTCTGGATCTCGGTCATTTTCCTCCGGACTGCAGCAGCGTCCGTGGGGAGGCGCAGGGACAGAACTGACTCACTGATTTCCTGGATAGAGGCAGGATCCGTGTCCTTGTCTGCAGAGCCAGCAGACAGACAGCATCAGGAAAGGTGGGAGTGCAAATGCAAGGGAGGAGGAGGGCAGACGCACACACACATCTCATTCCAGACAGCTGCCAGCATCGCTTCTGAATTAATCTCTTTGAATTCCACGTACTTCTCATTCACACCAGCAAAACTTTCGGGAAACAGCTGAAATGATACCTTGAATTTGGCAACGAGAACACCATGGCTGAGCCCAGAGCACTCAGGCAGCCCTCACTGAGCAGATGAGGGTGTGTTTCAAGACAAGCCTTTTTTTATTTCACAAATAAAAGTTAATAAATCAGAAGCAGGCAGAGCCCAAGGGACAGTAGCCCAGCGATTAGCTCAGAAATGTCTTCACTCATCATTAACACCAGGCAGCACCAAATGACCTGATTTTCTTATTCAGCTAATGCTCAGGAGGCTCATTATGTTATTACAATCTGTCTGTGAACAATAAGTCATCCCATCAGTTTGTAGGACAACAAGGAATTCTCATCTGATTAACAGCCTGCTCCAGAGAAGGGTCATCTGTCTGTCTGCATCACGAGCCTGGCCAGAAAACCTCTCTGCCTCGGGTCACTGCTGGCTGCAAACCCCCATCCCTGGAGTGTCCAGGGAACACCTGGACGTGGCATTCAGTGCCCTGGGCTGGTGACGAGGTGGGGAGCTTGGACTCGATGACCTTGGAGGTCTTTTCCAGGCTCAGCGATTCTCTGATCGCTGTACAAACCAGCCGTGTCCCAGGCTGCAGCCCCAGCCCCTGCAGCACCGGGGGTACCTGACAGGAAGCTCCTCACTCTCTGGATGAGCTGCCGGACGCGCCGCATGTCCCCCTCGATCTGGCCCCGGGTCACCCCCAGCTGCTGCACCAGCCTCCGGGCGCTGCTCTGGATCTGGCTCGCAGACAGCTCTGTCGTCTTGATCTGCAAACAACAGCGACCTGGTGGTGCCTTCTGCTTGTCCCAGAGCCCACAGCCCTGCCTCAGCTCCGAGTGAGCTGGGCAAGGAAACGATGCTATTCCCTGTTCTCACTGTGCCAGAGCTTTAAAGGACTGTAAGTGTTTAGGACTGAGGGTTGGATCTGCAAAGGAAGCTCTCAAAGAGGGGACAGCATCATTTAACTTCTAAAAACATCTTGAAATGGATTTTGAATGACTTTGAAACTTCACTTTCTCTTTGCAAGCCACAGAAAGAAGCTGCAAGAGCCCTTACATATGAACTCTCCCTGATTGCACCAAATGCTGGAGCAGACACACCTGCAGAATCCAAGAGTTTTCCATATTCCCACCCCTTCTGCCATACTGATCCCAGCCCAGGGGGGAGAGAGGCTTCCCTGTGGCATGTTCAGAGCCACTCACAAGCCTTCAGCTGGGGAGGCAGGACCCACACATGCAGCAGTGAGCCTCCCGCTCAAAAATTCCTGAATTCCTGAAGCTGCCCAAGAGATCAAGCCTCAAACAGAGTTTGAGGTGGGTATTCCTCACTCTCTGCTGTGGTAACCAAGGGTCCGAGCAGGGGGACGGGCAGTGCCCACACTCACCAGCTGTGCCGTGTCCCGGAGCCGGGCATTCAGGCTGCTGAACTCCTTGGCCGCTTGCCCGGCCGCAGCCAGGGCACCGCTGGCCAGAGGGAAGAGGCCGTGGCAGGGCCGGCCGGCCCCGCAGGCAGAGCTGTTGTCCCGAGGGCACAGCAGCCCCTGGCAGCGGGCAGGGGTGCACGGCTCCACTCGTGCCCCTCCGCACACCTGGGCAGGGAGAGAGGAGCTGGAGTTGGGCAGCGCCCGGCTGGAGAGCCCTCGGTGCCCATGGGGGGAAAACACAGCAGCACAGGGGCTGCAGACCCAGCCAGGGCAGCTGGGAACTGCTGAGCTCGAGCTGCAGGAGCTAAATGGGCATGGGGATGGAGCCCAGAGGGGCTGGCAGTCACACTGGTGGCACAGCCCAAAGCACTGCAGATGTGCCACTGTCGGAGAAGGGCAGCCAGAGCTGGATGCCCACACCTGAGCCAGCGACACCAGCTCAGCATCGCCTCAGCAGCCCGAGCTGGAGCAGAAACAGGAGCAAAGCAGGAGCCAAAGCCCAGTGGCTCACGATGAGTAACAGCACATCTGTGTGGAGCAAACATCTCTGCAGAACAACCCATCCAACCTGTGCTGTTTGCTTTGGGGAGAACTGGATGTGAAGCCCCTGGAGAGCAGCAGCAGCAGTTTTATCTGCACAGCCTCTGGCAGAGGCACCCCCAAACTCACACTGCAGCAGGGGCACGTGCACAGCCAGGGCCAGGCTGGTGGCTCGGAACGTGCTGGTGCCCTGAGCAGCAGAGAGGGGAGGCTGGTGGTCTCCACAGCAACCGACACCGAAATGGATCTCCATGGCAATAACAAAGCAGTGAAGGAGAAATAAGAGAAACCTCATCCAGAAATTAAGTGGTTCTTGGAGATATAAGAACTGACGAGAGAGTCCCCGGAGGGAAATGCACATGGCTGGGAGGGGGTGGTGGGCAGTGCTTTGGGATCTGTGATCCCCAGGCAGGGGATGCTCGGCCAATTCTCCACCGATGGCCACAGCAGCAGCCGAGTCCGTGTGGACAGAGACCTTGTCCTGCCTGAGGAGATGCACGGCTGCAGGATGAGACTTCTGCCTCCTGAGTGCTATGGGGAAAAACCAGACACACCCCACGGGGAAGTTAAAAACCCACTTTGCATCTTCACCTGGTTGACGACAGGGGTGAGGTCGGGGGCTGAGGCCAGCTCGCCCTTGAGGGCCAGCAGCTCGGCCGTGGCCGTGGCCATGCCCTGCTGCAGCCCCGCGGCGCTGCGGCGGCTCTCCCGTGCCTGGGCCAGCAGCCCCCGGGCACCGACAGCCAGGCTGCTGGCACTGCTGGATGTCTGGTGGGCAGAGCGGATGGTCTGGAAGGCTCCTGTGGGAACAAAGCCGGTAAATGGCACAAATGACTCACAAATGCAGCACAGCCCCTCGGGGAGGCACTGGCTCTGCCCTGCAGTGGCTGCGTGCACAGGAGCGGGGTGCAGCCAGGGATTAGTCACTAAGGCATCACCAAAAACTCCTTTTAATTCCAAACACCTTCCAGCCATTCCCTCAGCGAGCTCGAGGTCTCCTGAAGGACTAAACTCAGGGTTGGGGTTAAAAGGCTGAAACAAAACTGGAGGCAGCCAAGGCACACACTCTGATCCTGGGCTTTGGCAGGGCAGGGCAGATTTCAGAGCCTTTTCCCAGCGCCTGAGCAGCCCCAAAATTCCTCTCCAGCACAGGCTGGAAGGAGGGCAGCCAGGACATGGAGCTCTGAGCCCTGCACGGACAGAGGGGTGCAGAGTGAACCGTCCTGGTGCAGCCACTGGGCACAGCTGGCACATCCCCGAGCTGAGTGTGTGCTGTGGTGGGGAGGGGACAGCAGGGAGGCACTGGGAGAGAAGGAGCTGGAGCGGGGATCTCATGGCAGCAGCCACCAGCAGCGTCACAGGGCTTAATTAGCTCTTCTCCTCCCAAGTGCCTGACAGTCGCCTGGCTCTCTTCCCCACCCTCCATCCCTTCCATCTGTGCACAGCCTCCATCCTCTTGGCTGCCTCGTGGATTCAGTGACCCTCTCCCAGCCCAGGTCACGGAGCAGAGGCTGCATGGGAAGCATCCCTCTCACTGGGACAGGAGATCTGTGTGCTGTTCTGAGGCTGAGAGCAGGTTAAAAACTCCTTCTCATCCACCCAGCCAGGGGGAAACCCCAGCCACAGTCACAGTGAGGTAAATTAGTAACTGCAAATGAAGAGATGTTGCAGCTGCAGAGCTGTACCTGACAGGTCTGTGCTGCGGCTGGCTTCAAACTGGGCCTTCTTGCTCTGGTACTGGGAGTTGGTGGCAAACAAGCTGCTGTTGAGGGCTTCGAGCTCCCTCGAGAGGGAGGCAGTGTCATCCAGGAAACGAAGGTCGGGATTTATGCCTCGGACCTGCTCCCTGGCAGAGAAAAAGAACAAAATGTGAATTAAGTAGAGAGCAAAGCCCCTGCAGACAGAGAGCAGGGCCGAGAGGGCCATCGGTGCTGGGGCACTGCCAGCACCTGGCAAAGGGGCACTTCTGAGCCCAGGGACAGCCGAGAACACACCAGGGCCTCGCAGGTTTGCAGAGACAGGGGCTGGGCTGCAGCCCCCCACAGCAGGGCTGTGCCCACACAGGGACCAGGAGTGCTGGATGTGCCCTAGGAGTGCCACCACACAGCCCTGAGAGTGCCACCACGGAGCCCTGAGAGTGCTGGATGTGCCCTAGGAGTGCCACCACGCAGCCCTGAGAGTGCCACCACGCAGCCTGCCCACGGTCCCCCTGCCTTGGGGACACGGTGCACGGGACAGGCACACGTGGAAGCGCTGCTCTCCTGCACCTCGTGAGCAGAGCAAGGCATCGCGGGGACAGAAACAAAGCAGAAGCCGTGCGAGCAGCTCACAGAGGAGCCCCAGCAGCTCCTCCTGGATCAGGGATGCCCCCCACGGGCAGCCCCCATCCCTCACCTGATGGCAGCGAGCGCGCTGCCCGCCTGGGCCAGGCTCTGCGGTGTCACAGCGGAGAGGCCGAGGATCCCCTGTGCCTGCTGCAGGTTCCCCTGTGCCTGCGAGAGGCGGGGGCCGAGCCGGGACCCCCCCGTGCCCGCGGGCAGCCGCGCCGTGGCGTTGGCCAGGCCGGCCTGGCGCTGGCGCAGGCGCTCGATGTCCCCGTCGTAGGTGTGGAAGCAGGGGTGGCACAGCTCACAGCCCGGGTACGAGCTGCAGTGGCCCCGCTGGCACTGCCCACAGCGCGGCCCGGTGACACCGGCGCGGCACAGGCAGCGGCCCGTGGCCTTGTCACAGCCCACCTCCTCCGTGCCCTGGAAGTCGCAGTCGCACTCTGGGACAGGAAAGGTGGAGGGAGAGAGAGGGTGGGGATGAGTAACTTTATATCTGTGTAAAACCAGTCCCTAATTAGGGTTAATGAGACCCCAACCTGACATCCATCACCTCGCACCAGCTCCTGCGGCAGCTGGGACAAAGGTGGCACAGGCAGAGGAATGGGAAGAGCCCCCAGGCCCGGGAGCTGGCACAGCCCCTGACCCTGCAGGGCCAGCCCAGGGTGGCCCAGGGCTCAGCCAAAGCTGCTGGGAGGGCACTGGTGGATACTGGAGATGAACTGGGAGGCTGTTCCAGAGAGGACATTTTTGTTGCAAAACAGCACAGGAACAGGGATGTCAGGACATGAACCAGCTGCTCCTTTTCCCAGATAATCCATGATTTCACACAGGAAACACCCAGCCAAACCAGAAGGGAAGCTCCCTACCTGTGCACCCTCCCCGTGCATCTCTGTAGTGCCTGGCTGGGCACAGCTGCTGCCCCACGGCCGAGCACGTCTGTCCTGTGAAACCATCCCTGCACGGGCACTGTCCTGTGAACTGAGAGGGGAACACCTCAGGGACACCCATCGCTGGGCACCTCCCTGGCAGAGCTCTCCCTCCGCCGCTCTTAACCACCAAAACCAGCACAAGGACCATTTCCTCTGCTCGGTCTGTGCCCAGGGCATACCCGAGGTGCCTGTGCCAAGCTGCAGCTCAGGCTCAGGATGCAAACAGGCTCCAAACAGCCCCAGCACCACAAGGAGGGTGTTCAGCCTTGTTTCAAAAACAAAGCAATCGCCCACGAGCAGCTGCTTTGCCATCTCAGGTCTGCTCCCCACGCTGAGCTCGTTTGGAACCTATCTTAGGCTCTTAGAATTTGTCATGGTTTGGGGTTTTTTACATTTAACTTTAATTTTCCCAGTTGCCTCTTAAGCCTGAAGTGGCACACATGCTTTTCATTGACAAATGAGCATAATTAACTTCCCTCGCCTGTATGAAGATGTCTTATTAGGGCCTCCTTGATAAATATCAGGCTCGTTAAAGTGACTTAATCTTGCCTCTGTAATTACTACCTTCTTTCATTTTCCTGAATTGTCTGTCATGGTGTTTTCTAGGAATTAGGAAAGGAAAGTAAGAGTGGGATGCGCTGGGGAACACACGGCTCTTTTTGTGCCGGTTCCCATGGATGGGACAGCACAAAGGACAAAGCAGGTGGGTTAGGTGCTCTGACAGGTCCCCAGCAAGGGGACACGGAGCCGTGCCCATGGCACCCTGCCTGGTCTGTGCAGCTCAACCCCCAGAGCCCCTCACAGCAGCACTTGTGGAGTCGGGAAAGGAAAACACAGAGCAAGCGCAGGGAAAGGAAAAGGAAACCCTGCTGAAGGAAGAGGAGTCACCCCAAGGCTGCCCAGGCCGGGCTGGGGGTACCTGGTTGCACTGGGGGCTCTGGGAGCCACGGGGGTGGCAGGCACAGGGCTGGCAGCCCTGCCCACTGCCCAGGCCCCAGTGCCCGGCCGCGCACTGCCCGCAGTCGCTGCCCACCACGTTGGGCAGGCAGGAGCAGCTCCCGCTCTCATCGTCACAGGGCTCGTCCTGCCGCGTCCCCAGGGCGTTGCAGGTGCATCCTGGAACAGGGATGGGTTGGGTGTGGTACCAATGAGCACCAGGCCAGCCCCCCAAAGGGCCTCGCTGCCACCCAGAGAGGGGCTCTCCTGCCTCTCCCTTCCCACTCGAGCTCAGGAGATCTGCACCTGGCTCTGACAGCTCCCCCAAATGCTGCAGCAGGAACTGGAGCCTCAGCATCCTCCAGCCCGGGGGGACACAGCCCTGCCCTGCCCCACAGCTGCCCCACTCTCTGCACAGCATCACCTCCTGCCTGCCCTGAGCCCTGGGGATACAGCTGCACCCCCCAAACCCCACCTGCCCTGTGCTGTTTGCTAAATTTACACCCAAAACCACCCCCAGACTGAACAAGGAGCTTTCATAAACCTTTACAAAACAGGCCCTCGGCTTGAAAACCCCAAACCAAAGCTGGGCAGGACCCGGTCCCTTTCAGAGCCACAGAGGGAACGTCCCAGGGGTACTCACTGCGGCACCCAGCGGGGTTGGCACCGGCCAGCTGGGCAAAGCCCGGCTTGCAGAGGTGGCAGCGGTCCCCTTGCACGTTGTCCTTGCAGACACAGCGCCCTGTCACCGGGTCACAGGCAGAGCCGGGCACGGTGCCATCCGGGTCACACTCACAGGCTGCAAACGGGCAACGAGTGTCCCAGCTGAAGGGGGCAGGGGCTGGGGAAGGTGTTGCGGGGTTTGGGGGTGTCACTCACGCAGACAGGCCTCGGGGTGGCTCGGCTCCTGCTGCCGGTTACGGAAATAGTTGGCTTTGCAGCGCTCGCAGTTGTTGCCCTCGGTGTTGTGCTGGCAGTTGTCACACACCCCCCCGCTGGCCCCGCCGCTGGCCCGGTACAGCTCGGGGTCAAAGTGGCACGAGGATGAGTGGCCATTGCAGTCGCATCCTAAAAAATCCCAGAACACGGCTCAGTTGGAGCCGGCACCGTGCAAACCCCTCTGGCAGCAGCAGCAGCGGCACTAGAGGGTGCCCAAGGCTCCCGTGTGACACAGGGACACCCGAGAGCAGCCCCACGGTGGCACCGGGGTCCTGGGCACTGGTGCAGTCCATGAGTGGCAAAGGGGCTGAGACTCCTGTGTCAGCACCCACCCCACAGAGGGTCCCAGGAAAGGGCTCGGAGCTCACGGCCGGGCAGGATTTGGGGCAGGATTTGGGGCACGATTTGGGGCAGGGGAAGCACTGGCCGTACTCTGGCACTCGCGGGGGTC
This sequence comes from Falcunculus frontatus, assembly GCA_013398115.1. NCBI lineage: Eukaryota > Metazoa > Chordata > Aves > Passeriformes > Falcunculus > Falcunculus frontatus. The sequence goes on along the minus strand of VZRV01004806.1, from coordinate 441,004 downwards.
GCTGTCCTCGGCGGGTGCCCAGGGCCGGGCGTTGAACAGGGCAGCGCAGCGCTCGCAGTGGGGCCCGGCCGTGTTGTGCTGGCACACGCAGTGACCAGGGACCTGCTGCAGAGACAGGGTGTGACCCGTCCTGGTGGCTGCAGCTCAGGACAGAGCCTCATCCTCCCAGTGCCCCTCCAGCTCACGCCCATTGAAGAGCCTCCCACAGCCCGTTTCTGGTCACCATGGCCAGGGCATCCCTAGGAGCACTCCAGGCAGGCGGTGGAGCCATCCCACTGGTGTCCAGTTCCCTGGCAGCCCACAGCCGAGCCATCCCACTGGTGTCCAGGTCCCTGGCAGCCCACAGCAGAGCCATCCCACTGGTGTCCAGGCCCCTGGCACCCTGAGCTCACCGTGCCGTGCTGGTCCCCCGCAGGGGCACAACGCTCAGCGTGGCCGTGGCAGAAGCAGCTCCCCAGCACCTGCATCTCTGTCACGGCGTAGAAGGTGCTGGGCGAGTGGTACCCCTGGCGTGGGATGTGGGGCAGCTCCGTGAAGTTGATCCGTAGGTTGGTGAAGGGCCCCAGCTCTGTTGGGGACAGGGACAGGAGTGATGTGAGGGGCAGCAGGTGCCCAGCAGAAGCTCTTTGCAGTTGGTAGGGAGAGCTTGGAGCAAGGGCAGGAGGAGCTGGCACAAAAAGCAGCAGCTGAGCCATCAGCAAAGACCAAACGCTGCTCCCTGACACCCCAGGTGCAGCTCAGGGTCCCCCAGGGGTTACCCCAGCTCAAGGCTTCCCATCTCTGCAGGGAGAACCACGAGAAGCCTCATTCCCCTCTCCCTTTCAGCTCTGAAGGAGGCCCATCACTTACTCTCGATGGCTTGGCTGTAAGAGGAGCTGATTGTAGACCCCAGGTCTGGGACACTGAATTTCACCTTAGAGGGAAAAAAAAGAGTTAAAAAGCAAGAAACTCGAGCTGCTCTCTGCTGCTGCTCGGGACACTGTGCTCTGGACCTGCCTCTGCACAGCATCACTGAACACAGGGAAAGCCTTTGGAGCTGCAGAGGATTTTGCAGGAAAACCAACACAACACCTCGTGTGTCACAGAGCAGCACAGGATTTCCTGCCAGAGGAGCAGCAATCCCAAGGACTGCCCTCAGCAGTGCTGGGTGGCCACGGGCCCCATCCCTCACCAGGTGCACAAGGCTCCCAGGCCACCCCCTGTTCCTGCAGCACTGCCCAGGCCACAACGGGGGTCCCCCCACAAACCCCAAATGCCTACCGTGCCCCCGTGCACAGGGTGCCCCTGCAGCTCCTGGCACCGGGGGTCCTGCCAGCCCTCGGGGGAGCCGCGGGGCACGCGGGGGAAGGCGGCGGCGCAGTCGGAGGCCAGGTACTGCAGCACCTGCCACGTCCTGCCAGCGTCCACGGAGCGCTCAATCAGCATCGCTGCGGGCGGCGACTGCGGGCAGGGACAGAGAGCCACAGGCTGGCACCAGGGGTGACACCACGGGGTGACACCACAGCCCTGCCCTGGCACTGCCTGTCCCTCCTCCTCCCTGCCAGCTGCTGGAGCAATCCCCATCCCAAGGAGGCTTTTCAGCAGACATTGCTGGGATGGGGACCCACCACCCTGCCCCACCACTCCCAAAGGAATGGAATTCTCAGTTTTCATGGGAATAGCCATAAAAAAAACCAGGGGGAAAGGACAAAGATGCTGGCATGCTTCCTATCAGGAGCCTGAAGGGAGCTGTGCCCCAAGATCCCCACACCCACAGAGCCAGCAGGGCCCCTTCAGTGCCACCCACGGCCTCCTCGGGAGCAGAGAAGCTGCCCACAGACACCCACCCTGAAGTGCAGCACGATGCCATCCAGCTGGAACATCTGCTCCAGGTCCAGCTGCAGGGACACGCGCTCGACACCTGCGGGCAGAGAGAGGCACCGTCACAGGGACACACTGGGGACGTGGGGAGAGCAAACAGGGCAGTCATTTCCTTCTTTCCTCCCCATCCACGGAACTCAACAGCACCGTTCCCTCTTCCCCTTGGGTGGGTTACTGCCAGGGGTTCGTGTCCCTCACCGTTCTGGGACTGCCACCAGCGCGCGCGGCCGGCCGAGGACAGGACGTTCTCCACGCGGTGCCCGTTGTAGCTGTGGGACAGCCTCGAGTCACACCTGCAGCATTTCATGCTCCACTGCAAAAGAAGGGCCCTCGGGAGTGACCATCCCAGCATCCCGGAAGGATGAGCAGGAAAGGCAGAGCATTTCATCAAGCACCAAAGAGCTCATTTAGAGAGAGCTGAAGGACCACGACCAGTCAGACCAATGACACACAGGCCTCAAGTGCTCCCCTCCACTAAAAACCACAACTTGAGGTTTTATGGACTAAAAACTAAACCCAAAATGCTTTTGACTGACACAGATTTTTGGCAAACCATCAAAATTATGGTTTTTTAAGCAACCCCCCTGGTTTCCACAACACCAACACTTGATAGAAAGCCTTCTGCAGCTTTTCAGGAGCAGTTTGCCCTTTCCACACAGCCGAGGGCTGTCTGGTGAACAGAAGGACCTTTTTCTCTCCTATCCAAGGGCTCTGGGCGATGCTCAGCCCCCGGGAGCAGAGCAGGAGCAAGCAGTGGGTGAGAAGCCAGGGGGTGGGAAGTCGAGTGGCTCAAAGTTCAGCCCTTCACTTGAGCAAGTAATCCAAGGAGTAAACAGAGACTTAGCACAGGGAACGTGGGGATGGGAGAAAACCGTCCCTGAGGAGCAAACAAATACCCAAAATGTCCTTAACCAGGCAACGCTCCCCGCAGCCACCACTGCCGGGCCAGACACGGGCAGAAAGCAGCAGGAAAGAGTTTGAGCAAGAGCCAGGAGTGGGGAAGGGCTGGACAGAGGCCAAGGGGAGAGGCAGGTGCGGGGTGGGCGAGCAGGTTGGGTGAGGACCACCAGGTAACTGGGAGGGAGACACCCAGGTGAGGCCAAGGTGGGGAAGGGCAGGGCCCAGGGGTGGTGGATGAGGAGATGGTGCCCGAGCCCACAGCAGCATCCCACGGGGACATGGGGAGGCTCCAGCTGGAGCTTTGGAGTGGAGCAAATGCCAGGGACTGCAGAGGCCACCAGGAGGGGAAAGATGATGCTCAGGGTGTGAAATGAAGGGCTCGGCACCTCCAGCCTGGTGGAAATGGGTTATCCGGGGAAACTGTGGCTGCCCCGTCACTGGAAGTGTCCGAGACCAGGCTGGACAGGGCTTGGAGCACCCTGGGATGGTGGAAGGTGTCCCATGACAGGGCACTGGAACTACATCATCTCCTCCAACCCAAACCTTGTGGGATTCTGAGCTGTCAGTGGCCTGAGCAGTGGAGGAGCCTCCCAAACGGAGCAGTGCACACGTGTGTCTCACTGACACATCCCAGAGCCCAGGGGATTGGGGAGGACCAAGCAGAGTTTGCCAGAGATGGCAGGAGCTGGCCCTGGCGGCTCAGAAAGGTCACCCTGGGTGCAAAGTGGGTCTGGGGAACAGGAGGGGACTGGGTCTGGCAGGGGCACAGCTGGCACTGGGGAGGCAATGAGATCCCCTCTGCAGGGCTGGCAGGCGCTGTGGTGGCTTTAGGTGACACCAGAGGCACGGGCACGTTGGGGCCCCAGTGATGAGATCAGCTTTCAGTGACTGAGAAGTGACAAGGAGCCCTGTACAGCCGCCTCCGTGCTGAAATCTTCCATGGGAGGCTTAAAACAGAGGAGCCAATTCCAACCCAAACCCCAAACAGGGCCTTTCCCAGGGCTGGGGGAGGGACAGGTCTGGGCTTCGGAGGGCAGCAGGAGGTGGCAGCCACTGGGCCACGGTGGCACCACAATTTCTGGTTGCCCCTTTAAAAATTAATTTGTGGTTTAATTCCTAACGCAGCCCAGACCTGACTCTGCTCTGTCCCAGGCCTGGAAGCCTTCCCCAGCTGGGTGCACAGTGAAATCCTCACTTGTAACCCATCTGTTTCCGTAATATTTCCCACAATCTTTATGTTCTCTGTCTATAAATACCCCAGCACAGGAGTTGGCAAACTACAATATTTATAACAATATCGCAAAGTAAGCAAACAGAGCACTGAAAATATATAATCATGCAATTTCCCTGGCTCTACCAGTGAGAATCACAAATAATTTAATCGGGACTAGGCAGAACTCATTTCAGATAATGGCCACGAGCAGCAAATTGTCAGGGAGCTGCAGGAATTATCCACAGAAATAATCTACTGAACAATTGTCAACGGTGATTAAACTTCCCACCAGTTCTGACTGTGCTTAGAAAAGGAGAAAGGAAGGCTTTCTGCAAGGGGAAAGGTTAATCTCGGCTAAATTATTCATTAGGAGTGACTTGTGCATACTTATGAGATCATTCACACAGCCAGGGACACCGGTGCTCTCCAGCAGCTGCAGCCCCACTTCAAATGTGGTGCTAAGTCAAAATGAAGCTTCAACTGTGTGGGACAAACCCTCCCCAGGCAGCCCAGGGCTGTGCTGGGTGCAAAAATCTCCTATTTTTTTTTTCCTTTTCTCAGCTTTTTAATTAAGGCTAAAATTAACACTGGAAGCCAAATTCATTTCACATCCTCGGAGTAAATTGTGAAACCCCTGTATTGCACAACAGCAGGATTTGCTCTCACCAACTGTGACTATGTGTCTCAAAGTTCCTTGGGACAGAGGGAATTACCAAAAATGACAGCCCAAAATGAGGAGAGATTTACCAGCACGTACCTTTTCCCAGCTCTTTCCCATTTTTATTCTTTATAACCGGGCTCAGTGGATCCCTGGGAGCTGGGCCAGGAACACACGAGGGCTGCAGCGCTACGTGACAAATGGCAGCGAGGGTTTTGGGATCTACTCTGGGTCATCCACCCCGGGGGCAGCGCTGGCTCTCCAGCACGTCCTCCCCTCCTGCCCAGCAGAGAACTGGGCTGTGCTGGGAAGCTGGAAAGGCCGTTTTAGGAAGGTAAAAAGAGGTTGTGGGTCTGCAAGGAAATCACTTCTCGCCCTCTGTGCCTCCAGGCTACTCCAGAGTCACCCAAAATATGGGTTATGGAGGTTCTGGGATTAAGAGAAATTCATTCCCATCTTTTGAAAGATAATTCACAATGCAGTTGTGTGAGAGGGGAAGCTACTGTGCTCAGAATAAACAGAGTCATGTCTCAGAAATAAATGGAAAGGGAAAAAAGTCCACAAAGAACAGCTTGAAAATGCCCAAGCGTGACACTTCTGCAGGTTTGTGCTGCTCTCCTCCTGCCCTGACTGCTGACCCAGCTCCTGAGCAGCCTCTCTGCCCCACTGCTCGTGCAGGGGCAGCAAAACTCCAACGATTTTCACCTGATGGCCCCTGACCAAAGTAATTTAAGGAGCTCCTGCTGCCATTTTAACCTGAGCAGAGAGCCCTTGAAATCAAACCTCCTGGCACAGGGGCACAACCCAGAATAAGCTGCACTTATCCATCAGCAGAAAGGGAAGCTGAGCTGTGCAGCCGTGGAACAGAGACCCTGCATCGCTGTGGAGAGCTCGGGGGTCCCACGCCTGCGGGCAGGGAGGGAGCACTGTGCCAGCCAGGCTCCTGGCACCCAGCCTCCAGCAGCGAGCTCTTGCACAACCAATATCCTATAGGGACGGCAATTCCCATTCCAAGTTTGTCTGGGAACAGTGGGGAGGGCGGTGGGAATTTATACCCACACAGAGATCGAGGGTTATTAAACAATAGGGTGGGCAGCAGCCATGAGTTACCTGGGGGACAAAGGCACCTGCAAAGCCAGGTTATGTCATTCCCTATTCCAGCCCATTTTCTGCAGGACAATTCTCTACTCCAGCACTGTTATCTGCAGGACATGGCTGTGCCAGGCTCGTGGAGCAGAGCTTCTCATGCCTGTGAAGAAATCCCTACATTTTCCATGGGAAAAGGCAGCAGAAGTTCCCATGGCTCTGCCATCATGGTCAAACTTCCCAGTGAGCAACTGGTATTCACTAAACTGGACTGGGATTCAGTTTTGGAACACAGATGTACCACAGAATCACGGAACTGAAAGGGAGCCACAGGGATCCCTGAGTCCAGCTCCCAGCCCCGCACAGGACACCCCAAAATCCCACCCTGGGCCTGAGATTCTCTCTGCCATGACATCAATGTCACTTCCTTGCCTGGCTGGTTGGAAATGACACTGAAAATGAGCGCCAAGATTATGGAGAGAGAGCCCCCAGCTTGGTTTTACCCCAAATTCAGAGTGGGCAGCAGAGATAGGGTAAAGACACGAGTTGGACAAACATCCCATGGATAGGGTTTAAGGAAATAAAGTTCCTTTCCCCTTGCTTAAAAGCAAGCACGTGGGTGCCTGTTTTCCTCACCCCATCTGTTCTCACATCAGCTAAACTTCATCTAAAATCTGCCAGGATGACAGGCTGCAAATCCCAAACTGCACCAGCTTATCCCACACCCCACATGGGCCCTGCTGCCTCTGCAGCTCGGCTGCGAGGCAGTGACGAGATGTCTCCCAGCATGTGTCAATCTGCAGCCCCGTGGCCAAAAAAATGAGATACAGACAAGGGAGGAGGGAAAAATAATGAGAAATAGGCTTTTTCTTCGGCAGGTAGGGGCACATCCCTGCAGCAAGGAGCAGGGCGTACCTGAATGCCTGAGTGAGATAAGCCCTGAGCAGCAGCCTCTGCTTGCTGCATTACCTTCAGCCAGCCAGGAACACAAATTATTCAGTGCAAAGCCCCGACCTGATGAAGAAAAGCCCAAAACTACAAGCCATGCTTTGGTCCCATCCAACCACGGTTATTTCATGATTTTGTGGGTGCATTGTGCCTGTAAAAAGCTTGATGTGGGCGTGGAACAAAAGTGAGCTGGGAGGCACAGCTTTCCCTGCTCCAGCGTGCTGGGGTGGGCTCCGAGCTCCCTGAGCGACTCAGGCAGGTGGCTGGCAGATGAAAGCACCAGCACAGCTCCAGATCCGTCTGGCACTTCCCTCTTGGCACACATTGGCCGGTATTTTTGGAAGCAGCCAAAGAGGAGTCGGTGCTGAGGCTCCAGAGCAGCCCTGCCAGGCAGCTGCCACCACCCATCAGCAGCAGGGACCCCTGTGCTGTGCCAGGAGCTCCAACCCCCTCACATCCCCCTGCCCTGACTCCCACAGGGATCAGATCCTCTGGAACCTGTCCTCTCCATCCCCTCGTGGATGGCTCTGAGTCACCACGACACAAGAGGTGACAAAGGTGACTTCCCTCCCTTCACATCCACCAAGTGCCCACGAAGATCGGGTGAGAGAAGGCAGAAAATCTCATGGAAACAACATTTTAAATATCAAAAGTCTCCCAGGGCTGGAGGGCGAGAGCTCACAGACCCCAGCCTGCTCCAGGGGATGCAGGGAACAGCAGCACCACCAGCACAGGGACACAGCTCTGCTGCTGTCCTGCCTCCTGCCCTGTTCCCTGGCACAAGATCCTACAGGGGTGCTCAGGGTGTCTGTGAAAGCCCCTCTGTGCCTCCTCTGGGCTGGAGGAACCAGTGGGAGCCGCTCCGTGCTCCTCATCACATCTCCGTACATTCATTTCTATTTACCCATATATAACACGTATATTTACATATATATTATAGATCTATATTTAAAGAAAGAGAAGTGTTAGCTGAGGCTTGAGTCACACCTCAGTCCATCACAGTCTTTCACACCGAGCCTTTCCTCAGCACCTCCCAGACTCCAAATCCAGCCTCGCTCATTTTCCCATTTTATTTTCAGTTTCCCTCCCCGGCTGACTCCAGCAGCGCTCCCTGAGCACTGAGTGATCTCCAGGCTGGACCATTGGCCTGCCTGGTTCCACCTCCCACCGCTGCTCTGCTCACTGCCCTGTGCTATAAATGGCACTGCTGAGTGCCCTTCTTGGATTTCAGCGGGCTGAGCCCCCGGCCAGGGATGGAGCAATCGGGAGTGCGAGGGATAAAGGTTAGAGGGATCTGGGGCTGGGCAGACAATGGAGCAGAGGCTGAAGTTGATGAGTGACCACCAGAGTTGCAAAAGAGGGCCCTGGGGCCAGCAGGGAGCAGACGGGCAGCGCTGGCAGCCCCGGGCACTGCGGCAGTGGCAGCAACCCCTCGTCCCGTGCCCTCTGCTGAGGTTGCAAAAGCACCTCCAGATTTGTACCTATTTGGCAACTAAACAAGAGCAAGGCTTGTAACCAAAAAAGGAGTCCTAGGAGTCTATAAATTAAACGAGCTTGCTTTTTATGGGATGGGAATAGGGAAGTTGAGTTCAGTTTTGCTTAAATTAGGAAAGTAGAGAAAGGGAGGGAAAAATTAGGAAATGCTGAACCCCGTGGGGATTTCTCCCAAGTTAAGAGTTGGTATAATCAGACCTCCATCAGCAATTACAGCTGCAGAACAGAAATCAGGGGATTTGCTCTCAGTAACTCTGAATCTTTCATTTCAGTAAAGGAAAGGAAGCAAAGACCCCATTCCCAGAGCTAGAACTGGAGAATCCAACTCAACATAATGTTACTTGTTCCATATCCCCCCCTTTAACCCTGGTACTTGTAAGGGATGAGGAACACGAAAACTGAATAGTTTGGGGATTTGTAGCCTGGAAGAGACCTCTGCAGCCTTGCTCCCTTCCTCCACAGCACATCCATGAGCCTGCACTCCCCAATCCTGCACCCAGCAGATCATTCCTGCTCCAGGTGGAGCACAGCCAGCAGAGATGTCCAGGCTCCACATCAAAGATTACAAATGATGCAGAGCATCACAATGATGCCCCTCAGAAAGAGCTCCCAAGGTCAGGCAAAGGGGGCAACCAGCCCCTTCCAGCTGCTGTTAGGATGAGCAGCCTAATCAAGGTTTTGTCCACACTCTCTTCCCAAGCACAAGGCCCCCAAGGCCCCTTTTCAAATAAAAGTCACTGCCGAAAATCAGTGTTAAATTAAGATTTCAGACGCACGTTTATGTGCAATTTTCCTCGTCTATAAGCAGAAATTGGGAAGGAACAACTAATCAAGTCAGAGCAGAAATAATTGCTTCAATTTCCCCTGTCCACAGGCCACAGCAGCCAGGGGAAGCAGCAGGGGTTTATTTGTGTGGTGAGCAAAAATCCTCATCCCTGGGAGCAGAAAAAGAGCTCCAAAAAAAGGGAGTGGAGGAAATGCCTGACTGTGACTGTCAGCCCAGAAAAGAACCTGAGGGAGGAGAGATGCTGCAGCCAGCCCAGCATCCAGGAGGAGCTGATGCTGTCAGCCCTCTGGGCCAGGAGCTGCCCCCTCCCTGAGCTCAGGGACGAGTGGAAATCTCTCCAGCCCAGCCAGAACACCACTGGCTCCACAACAAATCCACTCACAGCCACGTCTTGGCCTTCAGTTTGCAGGGGAATTCAGACCAGGGCAAGGCTGACTCACTGGAGCTGGGTTTCAGAGAACACTGCCCCACTGGAGGGCTGCCACTTCCTTTCCTCTTCCAAGACCCTTTCTGCCTGCCCTGCACTGAACCCTTGGGGCTCCTCCCAAGGCAGTTACGAGGTTAACAGCAGCCACAGAAAGGCTTTGGGAAGTGCTCACACCAGGGACACATCACCCCTGCAGCTCCCAGCTCTGTGCCCGGGCAGATTTATCCTGAAACTCTCCCTCTGATTCCATGGCAGCTCTGGGAATCTGCAGCTGGATGCAGCATTATCCCCCCAGCAGGATCTCCTGCCCCCGCACCACCAGTGATTGAAAACAGTTGTGCAGTTCAGCAGCTTTTCCAAGTCTTTGTGAAAGACCTGAAACATTTCCCTTTTTCACAAGTAAAATATGAGTTTAGTTTGGAACTAAAATGTCCAGGGATAGGAGGGTTTGGGATATTTTGCCCACGGTGCTTCATGCCAGAATTTTGCTGCTCATTCCCTGTCACTGCCTTCATGCTGAGCTCCTCATGCCTGAGGATGACAGAGAAGGGCTCCAGGGGACACTGCAGGTGGTGCAATGACCCAGCACGGCTGGGAGGAGGACAAATCCCAGGATCCTGGAATGGTTTGGGCTGGAAAGGACCTTAAATTCAGCCATGGGCAGGGACAACTCGCCCTAGCCCAGCTCAGAGCCCCATCCAGCCCGGTCTGAGAGAAGTTAAACACATCGGTGCCAGCGGGTGGGGAGGGTGGGATGGACGAAGGGAAGGTTTGGGGTGCAGGGGGCGAGCAGTGGCCGTACCTCTCCGTGGGGTGTGCAGTACGTCTCGGGCTTGCTGAGGCCGCAGGTGGAGGAGGCTCTCAGGTGAGCAGCTCGTCCCAGCAGCAGGTCCCCGGGGGCAGGGTAGCAGGCTCCCTGGGAACAGGCTCTCTGCGCTCCCAGGAGCCGTGGGGCAGCTGCAACAGGGAAAAGGGATCAGGGCTGGTGTCAGGGAGGCACAGACACCATCCAGCACCACAGAACAGGGAGCTGTTTGCTGCACCAAACCAGCCACGAGACCGTGCTGGGGACAACCTACCCAACAAACAGAAGGGTGTTTCGCCCCGAATTACCTTTATTTTTAATAATAATGCTTTGTACTAAGAGTTACTTGCAAAACCCTTCTTTGCCCTGGCCCCAGGCTTTGGGATGCTCAGTGCCCATCGAGCTGACCAGGCCTGGCAGTGTCCCCTGTTCCCAGAGCCAGCCCTGCAGCTCAGCACAGACAGCAGCAGCCTCCTGCCAGCCCCCAGCACTGCAACCAAACCCGGGCTCTCTGCTGCTGCCCATGCAAAGCTCCCATCAGCAGCCAGACCCCCGTTCTCATGGGAGCACTGCATGTGAGCCTTACCCAGCAGGACGAACACTGCCCACGGCCACAGCTGGCAGCGAGGCTCCATTCGGCCACTGACACACCTAGGGAAGAGTTTGCAGCGTGAGTGAAATGGAGCAGAAAAAAATCAGTTCGAAAGCTCAGTCCAGGTCCTCCACCTTCCTTCTCACTTTACAGGGAGGTACTTTTAATTGATCTATGCAGAATAACATAGGGGAAAATGAAGAATAACGAAGAGAAAAATCAGATGCTCAAACTGAATTTGCCTCTAATGCAATGAGCCCCACGATTGCAGAGTGCCGGGAGCAGCGCTGGTGCCAGGCTGGAAGGGATGGAGTGTGCACACACGCCCCCGCACAGCCCCCACCACCCCTTCCCAGGCACTCCGCGCTCTCTGTGCTCCAGCCCCACCCTCGCCCTGCGCTTCCAGAGTCAGTTCCAGATCCAAATTCGTCGTGCGATGGCCCAAAGTCTCATTCCAGGAAAAGGAGAAACCCATAAAACTCTCCTGTGAATGGCTCCTGCAGGGAAAGGAACCCCGTGGGACAGCCCAGGGGAGGAAATGCTGCCAGCACACTCCCCCCAGCAGCCAGAAACCTCACCTGCCCTCTTCCCTGCGGGAGCACGGCCGCGGTCCCTGCGGTGTCCCCGTGTCCCCCCCGGCAGCCGCCAGAGCCCTCTGAGCGCCGGCTTCTCCTCGCAGGCTTTTAACGCGCAGCTGCCTCACCTGGAGAGAAGGTGCCTGTGGGTGCAGTGATGATAAAGGAGTGATTCAGGGATCCCCAGACATCCACACCCTGTTACCGCATAACTCATGACAGCTGCAGACGGGCACAGCGCCGGCACCAATCACCCGGGCAGGGTGAGGGCAGCGGCAGCTGCTCCGCGGGCACCCGGCAGGGGAAAGCCCAGCTGGGGTTCTCTTGACCCACCCGGGGACTGCAGCAGAGCCTGGAACCGGCCCCTCGGAGCTGCTGCTGGGCTCAGCATCGGCCGCTGCCCCCCAGTGCTCGCCCACCCTCCCCGGCAGGGTGTGTGCCTTGCGCTTGGCATCGGCTGACAGGGCAGCGCCGCGATCAGCACCTCGGCTCCATCGTGCAAAGCCCGATTCGGGATGCCCACGTGAGCTACAATCACACCCTGTGTGTTCTCATATCGGACTGCAGCCCAAGCACGGGCACTGGCAGATCCTCCCTCCTGCCCGCAATTCCTCGAGACACAAAATTGCCCAGGATGAGCTCTGCAAAATGCATTCGTGTGAACCCAGCAGCTGTGAAAAGTCAGAGTCACATTTCCTAAGAGACGTGGTCCTTGTTTGGGTACCAGCCGCATCCCTGGCTGATGAGGAGCCCTTGCATTGAGCCTTTTCCATTGACTTCACCGAAATAACCCCAAAGTCACCGCCTCTCCCACACTGGTGAGGGGCTCAGGACCCCTCAGATGACTCCAGGTCTCCTTCTGTTGCTTTGCTGTTGCTGTCACCAACCTCCCATCCCCTGAGCGACACAGGCTCGTCAAGGACCAGCAGCTCCGAGCAAGGGTACACAAAAAATTCCGTCCCTCAGGCTACAGTGTGTGAAAGCTGGGCTGAGCTTCCTCCGGCTGAGCCGTGCCACACCTGGGCGTGCCTGCCCGGCTCCTGCTCAGCAATGCGGTAACGCAGCATTCCTCCTCCTCCCCAGCCTCCGCCCCGGCCCGGCTGGCGGCAAAGGGGAAGCGAGAAGAAACCCTGGAATGTCTTAAAGAGAAAGGGAGGGATGAGACGTGCCCCGAGCTGCCGACACGGCCTCTGCCCGCTGGGGATGAGCGAAGCCCGCACGGTGAAACCCCTCGGTGTAACCTCGTGTGTGCAAAGTGCTCCCACCGACCCCAGGCTTGCCAGAGCGAGGTAAAACATCACCTGCAATTCCAGGCTCCACAAGTTCAAAACAAGAACAAAACCGAGGAAAAGGCTCATTTACAGAATATCAACTGCAGACCAATAGAAACGGGAAAGGAAAAAAACAGCTGTGAACGGGCGGGTGCTCAGGGGATCCCTGAAAGCCCTGGGCCCTGATGGGAGTCAGGAGGCTGAGGCTGGAACAGCTCCAGGCTGCCTTGTCCAGTGTTGTCCTGGGTAGCAGGGAGGGAATATGTTCCAGATGGAGACTGCAACTCTTGCTAAAAATGCACCACAGCAAATAAAATGTGAGCATTGGAGCAATCTGGGATCAGTGGGACAGACCAGGGGGATGCTCACAGGGCTCGAGTTCCTCTCCAGCTCAGCCTGCGCTAACCTGTGCCAGGCTGTGCCCACATCCCTCAGAGGGCTGGGCGAGACATTCCCTGGAAAACAAATAGTGTTAACTCCTGCAGGAAATCGTGCTCTGAGTCACAGGACATCCCCTGCCCTGACGGGGCTGTAGGGGACGTTGCTCTGCAGAAAGCATCTTCTCCAGGACCAGATCAGCAGCAGCCCCCGAGGAGCTCCTGTTCCCCACCGCAGCCACGGAGCTGCTGCCTCCTCGTGCCCGGGGCCAGCCACAGGAGCAGGACACTGAGCCCTGTGCCACAGGACCGAGATGTGCCGGGCAGGATCTCCAGCCCAGCCCAGCAGTGCTCTCAGGGGCAGGAAAGGTGATCCTGTACCACGGGGAAGGAAGGCACTGCAGATCCCCCTCTGCAGCTCCCAGGGTGAGCTCAGGCCTGAACACGCTCAGCCCTTGCAGCCAAAAGGGGAAAGGAAGTGACTCCTGCATGAGTGGCTTTGTTTTACTTCCTCCAGGCTGACATTGCTTTCTGTTCCGATCAGAGGCACACGAGTACTTTACTCCCTTGGGAGCTTTCCAAGGACACTGTCCGAGTTGAGCAGCTTTGGATTCAGCTGCTGTGACTGATGCCTTAGGTTTTAACTTTTCTATTTTCAAATTCTGTACTGCTTAGAGTGTAACTCTGAAGTTCCTCGGAGCCTGTAATTCCTGCTCTCTCGTACTGGGCAGACAGAACAAAGCCTCTCCAGGCTTTGCCTTCAAGGACAGCCAGGCTGTTTTTAGGCCCAAAATGTGTAAACCAAAGATTCTAAGGGGGGCAAGCTGAGGGGCGTTACATCGTTAAACTGGGGCTTTAATTGGAGAATTAACCCTGATATGCAAATGGTCCAAACCTATAAAAGTGTGAAGAACTCGTGACCTGGGGTCCATCTTGGGGTCCAATTTTTGGAAGCAGCCTCTGGCTCCCCCAGGGTGTACCTTGAAGGCCCTTCAAATAAATACCTGTCTTTATTCCCTTCCTCTTGTCTAGTCTCTGTTTCTAGGTGGCTGCAGGAGGCATCATGACAGCACTCAGCGCTGGCCAGGTGGGAATACTCGTGTTCAGTTGGTTTTTAACTTCTCCCTGGAGCTCAGAGAAACACAAAAAGAACTGGAAATCAGGGATAGAGCGCTGCATAAAGAACATTTAATCCCTTGAAATGCAAAACCTCCATTAAGGAAAAGGATGCTGCTTGAGGATGGTTTTATAGTTCAAGCATACAAAACCTGAACAATACTTAATGCTGCTGTTACATTTTTCGTTGAAGGATTAACAAATGTCTGAAGCACAGTTCTTGAAAGCACATTTGCTGCACAAGCAGCTGCGTTACAGTGGAAAAAACCAGGCAGAGGGATAATTTGCTTATGCTGAGCAGGATCGTGGCACAGGGGAGGGCAGATTCCAAACTCCCAGCCCCCTCCAGCCCCTGACTTCCCAGAGCTGGGATGAAACCTCCCATCACTGGGCAGGCACAGCCTGTGTGAGTCCTGTCAGGTGCCTGCAACCTTCGTGGGAAAAACCTGGAAGAGTCACGGGACACGGAGCTGGAAGCCCTGAAGCTGCTTGGGAAGAGGAAAACTTGCGAGGGTTTTGTCAGGGGTAAGAAATTATGTCTCATGCTGTAACTTTTTGACAACTCTCTCAGTTGCAAGACTACTGATATCAGTAATAAAACAGCTTTTCCTCCACTTAATCTTTTCATTCCCCATTTTAATTCAAACCTGACCAGCAAACCATCTCCTTATTCCAGCAGAGATGATTTAAATCACTGCCTCTGCTAATTACCATGATCTCCTTTAAAAGCATTTCAGGAATTCCTGACAAAACTCCAATTGGTGTTCTGCAAACCTGCTCTGAAAGCAAATAAAACTTTGAACCGCAATGCCACTGACCCACTTTAGGTTTAAATTCCAATAACTCTGGGAGCTGGCTCCAAAGTGCAGCAGCCCTGTGACCCCAGCCTCCCTCTGCAGCTGGTGCCAGCTGTGGGCACAGCTGGGACATGGCCCCTGCTGCCATGGAGGGTCCAGTTGTGCCCAGCACAGAGCTCAGCACCTGCTCCACCCCCAGCCCAGCGCTGGAGCACAGCAGCTGTCCCCAGTCCCTTCAGGAGCCACACACCAGCAGCTTTGTACAGCAAAGCAGAGGCTCAGGGTTTGCCCTTAAATTGGGTTTTCCTTTTTCTCCCCCGGCTCCTTCCCCCTCCCCATGGAGCTCCCTGTGCCCTGACCCACGATGGGTCACCACAGAACCCCCAGTGTCCCCCGTGGAGCAGGAGGGGCTGGGCTGCACAGCCTCCCCAGGGACACGGTGCAGAGCTGGCAGGGCACAGCCTGGGACTGCGCCCGCTTCCCACCGGGACCTTGATAAAATTATCCTTGCAGGGGAACAGCGTTATTTTTGTCACGTCCCCGTTTTCCAAACAGGAAAATATTCCATTGGGAAAGCATCCAGCTCCCCTCTGGAGGGTTTTGGCTTTTCCAGGCGGTGGAATGGAGGGGTCTCTGCACCCTGGTGCCAGCCAGCAACCCCCTGACAGCAACCCTGCCTCCCCCTGCAACATCCAGGACACAAGTTTTTATGGGGTATTTTAAGACCCTCCCTTTAAACCACAGGTTCTCCTCGTGTGTGACTGACACAAAGCCCACGCTGTTTGCTGCTCCTGGCTGCCAGCTCGTGCCTCCCCCGAGTGCTGCACCTGGAACAAGGCCCTGGCTGTGCAGGGGTTCGACCTGCCCAGGTAAAGCTCCGAGTCTGGGCCCACCTTTGCTCCCTCCCTGGCTGGGCTGTGGGGTGAGCAGAGCCCACGGAGCTCACACTCGTCACTGACAAAGCCCAGCAGTGCCCGACCCCTGTCCATTCACAGCCGTGTGGGAGATGAGGCAATGCCTCTGTCCAGCTCAGCCTGCCGAGCCCACTGAGGGGAGGCTGTGCCACATGCAGGGACGTGGCACCCAGAGACAGAGGCTGCCTCAGTGTTTTGTCTCAAGATACCTTCCATGACCCTACAGAGCACAGAGCCACAGCATGGGCTGGTGGGAAGGGGCTTCCAGTGGCCATCGAGGCCAAGGTGCCACTCAGGGTGGGAGTGGGCTCATGACCAGGTCAGGGTGGGTCTCCAGACTCACAGTTCTTGCACAAAAGCATTGAACTCACTGTGTTTGAATGTCTTCTCCAATTTAAATAATATGAAACAAAGAAAAATACAATTTGGATTCAGAATTTGGGTTGAGACGAGAACAAGGCCAGGCTGGCTGGAACCCCAGTGCAGAACCACACAGAACAGGGCAATATTGGGTACCAAGCAGCAAAGTCTCTGTGGCTGTGCCTCTGTGACCTGTCCAGGGCAGCAGTCGCTGCTCAGACACCGCAGCAGAGCAGGTCACCACAGTGACCAGGTCACCACGGCCCGGCCACGTGGCCAGAGCTCTGCGCCCGTCACAGCCTGGGGGAGGCTCCTCTGGGCCCACCCCAGGCCAGTGGAACCTGCATTGTTTTATTCATTTCCAATAGGACAGATCTTTAACGTGGCTTGCTGGGCTTTAGGGTTTCCTTTCCTTTTCCTATCCTCATTCCCTCGAGTGTTTCAGGGTGGCAGCACCTACAGCAGCTTGTCCCCGAGAGATCAGCTGTCCTGGGAATTTCTTGGAGCTCGTATGGAGGTGTTCTGGCAGGAGGGGCAGCTCCCTTTCCCTGCCAGCCCCTTTCAGGGCAGTTCTCCTGCTCCCGAGCCTCCAGCACGCACCCTCGGCGTGCCCAGCGCCTGCCGTGCCCCTGCCCGGAGCTGTGCCAGCCCTGGGACAGCTGAAAGCAGAGCCGAGACACCTGGAGCCCTCCCCGGGGCTGGGAGCACTCCCGCACATCCACCCACGGCCAGGGCAGCGCCAGGGTCATCCCCGTGCCCAGCCAGCCGTGCCAGGAGGACACCGAAATGTGGGAGAGACCCCGATGCAGCAGAGGCTGCAGCTCAGCATCACCTGCGCCCTCCTCCAGAGCAATTCCAGGCAGATTTCAGCGAGCTGGCGGCTCTGGAGCCTCATCCCCTGAGCTGTCACATGTCCCAGGGTCCCCTCCCTGCAAGGTTTAGGTTAAGCCCCGGCTGCTGACTTCGCTTTGGAAGTTCAGGCAGAGCTCTTCCCCCCAGTGACGTTAAACTCGTGCAGTTCCCCCAGCCACAAAGCCTTCTTTAATCAAACTTCCAATTAAACCTGACAACATCCACGTGCAGACTCTCCTAAATAAGATTTAGAACAGCTAAAATTAGTCTAATTTAGTGTTAATCATTAATCGTTTTATCCACACTTAATTCAATTTAAATGTCCACACAACGAGCTTACACAGACTTTGTTACTGAAATCTAAACCAAGATTGAATTAAATATTGTTAAATTAGATCAACACCATCTGAGTGCTGCTATGAGAAGTGTTTGCCAAAGATGATTATCAGATGATTGGTTAATGCTCAAAATTATCCTGAGCTCCGTATTATCCCAAAAACCTCCAGCTCCAGTACTTTGGGAATGCATGGACATCTCCATCAGTATTTAATGGACAAAAATACCCTTCCCAGCCCTCAGGAAAAGACTTGCAAATATAAGGTTCAGCAGGCAACAAAAACCCTGCCTGAAAAACCCCCAAACAACCAAAAATCACTTTTTTAGGTGAAACGTCACAATTCCAACACTTGACAGTGACCTTTGTGTCAGGGACCGGGTGCAGCTCAGACGCTGCTGGGGTTGAGCAGGACCGGGCAGCCCCCGGCTCCCCCTGGGGCAGGGAAGGGTCAGCACAATGACCCCCAAAGAGCCGGCGGGAGGAGCGCTGACCTTGAACTTCCCCTGTCTGGCCGCTGTCTCCTCCAGCTATCTTTTCTCCAATGCTCCTTTTTCTGAGTGTTGCAGAAGAGGAAAAAAAAAAACACATCCCGAGCGCAGGAATCAGCTGCAACCCCGGCTGCCAAGTTGGCAGAGAAGATAAGGACCTTTTATTTAAAGTAAAAAACGCCAGACGCTGAGGAGGGATAGACAAGTCTTTAGCAACTTTTACAGCCAGTCTTGCAATACAATTTCCTAAGCAGACTCAAAACTTGCAAAAAACCCCCAAGTTTTCACCAGAAGCGTTTCCTTGGAGCGCTCTGCTGCTGCGGGGGCAGGGGGAGCCTCAGCCTCCCCTGGACGTGCGGGATGTGAGGAGCGGGGCTGACTCACTGCCACACACACCCCTGGCACAGCTCAGCGAGAAGGGGAAAAACTCCACAAATTCAAGGGCCGTGTCCGTTTTTGGGGTGGGTCAGCAGTGCCCACACTCCCGTGGGCAGGGAACCGAGTGGTGTGGGGCATCAGCACCCGGGGGAAGGAAGGGAGGACATTCCTCACCTGGAGGGGGCAGGAAGGGCAAACACAGCACCAGCGATGCCCATCACGAGTTATTTATGTCACTGAGAGGTTTCCCCTGCGAGGGCTGAGACAAAACCCAGCTCAGGGGCATCACAGCCACGTTCCCTGTGCCTCAGGCCCTGTCTTCCATGTGCTGGGAGTAAGGGAACCTCCTTTCCTCCCTGGTTTGAGGACAAGCCCCCTTCCCTCTCCAGATGCTTTGGGGGCTGCCTGACCACCCCTTGGGCTGTGCCTCACCAGGGTTTATGGACACCACTGGATGCCTCACCAGGGGATTCTACCTCCTTCACGGCCCCCTTTGAAGGCTCCTTCTGAGCTTTACCTCTTCCCACACGCACCAGACTCTCTCTAAAATTGTTGCTATTGCATCAATTTGTATTTAATTTCTATACACGGCCCTGGCAGACCAATTGCCATCATCTCAGCCATAGAGATCAGACAAGAAATCTGTCCCAGAGTCCGTCATCTGCTAGAAATCAAAAGCTGTAAATCCCAGCAACTTCTTGTGGCTTTAGCAGCTCTCTGAGCTCAGCAGCTGCTGAGATGGGTATGGAACACCCAGGATTCCTGCAGCCAGAGCACTGTCTGTGCTCTGGTGGACGCTGCAGCGGAAGCAGATGATGGTGGTGGTGATGCAATCATTCTTGCATCATCGATAATGCCGGGGGTTATTGGTGCAAGGCTCCCTGGCTGCAGTCCAGGCAAGCGGAGCGGCAGCACGGCTCCTGCTCTGCCCAGCATGGAAACAGCCCCGTCCTGCAGGTGACACACGAGCGACACAAAGGCGGGGACACACATTCAGCATCAAGGGCAGGAAAAGCGTAGAGTGGGTCTTAACAAGTTGATGTAACTTCCTCCAGCTTTGGAGTTTCCAACTGTTCTCTCACTCCCGGGAAGTCGGGGGCTGTCACACACTGCAGGATCACCTGCTCACGGTTCCCTTTGCCATGAACCGCCTGTAGAAACCTTTCACAAGCACCGTCACACCCTGGCCTGGGTGACACCGGACCTGGTGCTTCCCTGGGGCATTTTCTCACTCATTTCACCGCGAGAATGGGCAGCAAGGCAGGGACGTTTTGCTGAATTGGCCGCGCACAGCCCCAGGCCCCGGATCCAAAAGTTGCCCTATTTTGGGAGCTATAAAGACAGACCCTCTCCCTCCCTCCCAGTAAAGCTTCTATTAACGTATTAAATATTTATTGCAGCAGCAGGTAGAGAGCTGCACAGCAAGTCAGGCATCAGATCGCTGGTTAGAGAGTTAGACTTTGAGACAATTTGGGGGGTTTTTTTGGAGGGGTAAAACCACAAGTTTTTGAAGAGAAAAAGGAGAAATGAAAGGAGGGATAAGAAAACACAAGGAGAAATGGAAGGAGGAATGAGAAAACACAAGGAGAAATGGAAGGAGGAATGAGAAAACACAAGGAGAAATGGAAGGAGAAAGAAACTGAATGAGGAGTGGAAGGAGAAATGGAAGGAAGAGATAGAAAAGAAGAATTTTTTTTTTTTAAAGGGGAGGGGGAAGGGGTTAAAATAATAAAAAAAAAAAAGCGGGTTTTTTTTCCATCTGGCCGGATTAGGGGCAGGAGCTGCCAAGCGGCGGGGGGGGCCAGGCTGGCCCGAGCTCCGGGCCCCGCGCCCGGCCCGGCCCCCGCTCCGCCCGCCCCGCCAGCGATAAAAGGCGGCGGCAGCGGCTCCGGGCAGCAGCTGCAGCGGAGCGGCCGCGACTGCGACAGCGACAGCACAGCCCGGCCCCGCAGAGACACCGCAGCGCTCACGGCACAGCACGGCCCCGCAACGACACCGCCGGTGAGGGCTGAGAGGGGATGGGGTGCGAGGGGATGGGGTGCAGTNGACACCGCCGGTGAGGGCTGAGAGGGGATGGGGATGGGGTGCGAGGGGATGGGGATGGGGCGCGAGGGGATGGGGATGGGGTGCGGGACGCTGTGCAAAACGCGTGGGACCAACTGTGTCCCACCCTCACCGCAGCCCGGCTGGGGAGGGTCTGCTCCGTACTGGGCACCGCGGGGACGGGGTGGATGCGTTTTCCTGAAGCAAACCTTCAGCAAAAACCCCCGATCGCCGTTTAAAGCACAGCCGGGGGTCTGCGGGGCGCTCGGGCAGCCCGGAGAGCTCTGCCACCACAGCAGCTGGATTTAACTCACGTCCCTCTCTCTCTTCTCTTCCAGAACTGACATCCAAACCTGCTGCCGCAAAGCTAAAATGGAAACCATGCACGAGCTGATCCCCTTCGCCAAAGAAATGCTCAGCCAGAAGCCCAACAGGAAGATGGTCAAGCTGTACATGCTGGGCAGCGTGCTGGCGTTCTTTGGGGTGGTCATCGGGCTGGTGGAGACCGTGTGCAGCCCCTTCAGCTCCGAGGCCACGACAGAGGAGGAGGACAAGCCCAAGGCCGCCTTGCCCCGGGAGCAGCGGGTCCCGCAGACTCGGCAGGGTTTGGTGCCGGACAAGGGCAAGGCGCTGCCGGCGCTGCACAGGGCCCTGGTGACCCGGCACCACGCGTCCTAGGCACAGAGACTCCGCTGCTCCGCCCGCCCAGGGGCTTCCAGCACCAAGAGAAGGCTCGGCTGAAGGACACCGCACGTGTGAGACTCGCCAGAAGTGAAGGGTTATATTTGCTGCCGTGCAGCAGTGGGAAAAAAATACCTTTTGTTGGTATGGACCTGTGCACGATGCACAGCATGGTTTCTTATTTTTCTTACGGACGCATTTTACACCATTTTGCAAGATCAATAAATATTTTATATGGTACCAGTGCTCTCTCTTGCTGCATTTATTTTCAAAGCCTTCTCGTGTTGATGGGTTTTGCTCACACCTCTGGCTCCTTTGGAGGGACAGTGGGGGGACCCAGGGGGCTGCCCCCTCCCCACAACACCCCAGTGAAGCTGCTCTGGGGGTCTGTTCTGTCTGTCCCTCTGGCAGCTGGGGAGGAGGTGGCATTTGTGTCACATGAGTGCCACATGCCCCGAGCTGGAGGTGGGATTGTACTTCAGGGGTTATCTGGGTTCAATGGCACAGATCTGTGTCTCTGCCACGGCCATGTGTGCACTGAACTGGTTTAAAATAAATAAAAACCCAGTTTTTGCCCCGGCAATCCTCCAACAGGCTCCAGCTGCTGCACAGCTAAAAACCTTAAAAACAAAACCAAAACTCTTCTACCTTTCCTGGGATCTTTCTCAAAGCCACCACAGACACCTGACTGTGCATAGAAATATTGGCTTCCAGTGTCACAGGGTGTCACAGATGGAAAAACCCAGAGATGGCCCAGTCAGGCTGGAGGGTGTGGAAACTGTTCCAACCTTCAGGCTCTACTCAGAGCGCTGCCAGAATTATTGGAGGACTTTCACCTATTTAAAAATTGTCCTCGGGCTTAGCAAGAATCTGTTGCATGTGGAACTGTGTCATGTCAGTCAAATAAATTCTGCAGGCAGCCACAGCTGAGTGATCCTGACCACGCCTGGGAGGGGAGGGCAGGGAAATGGGCCCTGCCAGCCCTGACCAGGGCAGAAAATCCTCTTTATCTGCTCAAAGACACACCAGCAGGGCAGGGGAGCAGCAGGATCCTCACCTTGCACAGGAACTGGGAGATGCACCAGCCGTGTGCCACTCTCCAGCTAAAAGCACAACAACTGAGCCAAACCCTGGACCATGGTAAATGAAAAACCCCTGCCAGAGCCTGGTGCCCAATGCACAGCTCCTCTCAGAGCTGCACAAGGTAAGATCAGAACCTGAAAACATCAGAATACGGCTGAAGTTCACAATTGCATTTTCATAATATGTAACCCACAATTCATTTTGTTGACAATTATTTCTGTTACCAAAACAAAGAGAGTGGAGAAAGAATCCTACCCAGCGTCTGCACAAAAACCCTGCCCAAGCTTTCAATCAAATTAAAAGTACCTTTTCCTCAATTAAAAGTATAGTTTAATTTAAAATAGCCTTTGAGAAGTACTTCATTTAGTCTGTAAGCACCCCTTTGGTCTCTGGCAAGGCTGAACAATCCAACCTCTCTCTGGTACCAATGGAAGTTTCATGGGAAAACACGAGAGTTCAGGTCTAAAGGGAGCCATCGGCTGAGCAGTGCCCACTGCCCTCCTCCCTCCCAATTCCAGCTTTTAAAGAGGTTTTGCATTTACAGCAGGTCTCAGGGGCACGGAAGGCTGACCTGGAACTCCCTGTGGGCACCCCTGGTGCATGGACAAAATGGGGAGCTGGGTGCCTGTGGCTGTAGCAGGGATGGGAGCGCTCCCAGGCCGGGTCTGTCCCACATCACCCAGAGCCCAGCACTCGCACGGGTGGAAGCGAGGGGAGAGCCACAGCCCTGCCCAGGGCACCTGGGAGCTGTTCTTCACCCCTCAGCCCCGAGATCAGGGCTCCTCTGCCACTTCCACGTGTCTCATCCTGCCCCGTGGGAAAGGGGCACTTGAAAAGGGACAAGAGGAAGCTCCTGAGTCCCGAGGTGACCGGGGGGCTCCAGGTGAGCCCACCCAGGCTGGACCCCCACCCAGGCTGGGCACAGACCCCGGGTTTGCCTGCCCTGCTGCCCACACCTCCTCCTCCCAGTGTTCCAGTCCCGGGGTGAGGAGCTTACAGCAAAGAGGGTTGTGAACAGTCAGAATTAGCTGCTCCTAAGACACTAACAGGATTAGACAGCTAAAGCACGGCCCTGCTCCGGCAGCCACCCTGGGGAATCGTGTCCTGCCGAGGACAAGCTCCTGCCCTGCCCCCGAGTGGGAACAGGACACACATCACCCCCAGGCCAGGCGGGGAGACCAGCCCTGGGTGCTGCAGGGACTGGAGACAGCCCTGGCTCTCTGCAGAGGGGGAAACTACAGGAGTATTAGTCACTGATTTTACCACAATGACCACATAAAGTCTTACTTAAACCACACATTAAATTCAATGTGCAGGAGGCCTGGTGACCCCCCTTTGACACCGCTGCAGCAGTGACCAGTGACCGACTGGCCCGATGCAGCAGAGTAAAAGGCTTCAGCAAAATCTCCTCCTCTTTAAACCCCAGCACAGCCTCCAGCCCAGCCCCACCACAGCTGCACCCCAGCACCAACCCACAGATGCAGCAAACAGCATCCCCAGAGCACACGGGACCCTTCCCACAGCCCCTGGGTGAATTGCAGAGACAAAGTTTAATTATGAACACTGGGATAGAGCAGAGAGAAACCAGATGGGATAAGGCACACAGACAGGAGCAGGGAGGACACCTCGGGCGAGCTGCTGGGGAGAGGCAGACGGAGCATTTCAGGCTGAGTTAAACCCAAGTCCTGCGGGACAAACTCCTGGGGAGAGCCACGCATTGCCCCAGGGCTGAGTTACATTGCTGGGTTTGCATGGGGTTGATTTCTGTTGTTCTCAGACTTGTCTGAATCGGGTTTATTCCAACCTGTAAACGTGACACTTTCCCGGTACATTAAATCCTCAGGAAAAATGCAGCTGGCGCAAAATCTGGTGAGTCTTTGTCTGTGCCCATCTCTACAGAGATCTGATTTCAGCCTGGAGCTGTCATCCAGCCCCTCACCCCATGGAGCTGAAGGCCACTCAGAGCAGCAGCCCTCCCCTCACAGCTCAGCCACTTCAAAGGCAAGAGCTGAATGTCTTCAGAGAGTCCTCCCTTGCTATTGGCAGTGTGGACACTGGATATTCCAGGAGCTGCCAGGCTAAATTTAGGGGTGCAGATAACCATATCAGCCCCAGCCACCCAGCTCCAAGGGCACTGGGGACATGGACAGCAGCCAAGGCTCAGAGCAGCCACAGTTCCAACAATGAAATAGCAAAGCAGCAACTCCCAGTTTGGTCACACAGGGAAAAAACACAAATTTAGGGCTTGGAAATGACTTAAACATCACAGGATTTTCTCTAAACCAGCAGCATGTAGAAATATGATGTCAAACCAAACCAAACCCATCCCACAATCCTCTCATCTCCCTTGGGACTGGGAATGCATTTTTCCAGTGGTGTAACCGTGACAGTGACTGGGTTCTGCAGGATGTGCAAGGAGAAAAGCAGAACTGAGGGCAGCCCTTTATATCATGATCGCCCTGTCTGCAAAGAAAGGAGTTAGAGCTGGGTTCATGGTAAAGGGCACTGGGACACCTGGGTAGGAAAAATAATATTTTAATGTCTATGAGATAAAGGAAAGCAAGAGGGGAAAGAAAAAAAATGAAAATCCTCTGCATTTGACCAAGATTTGATAATGGTTTGAAAAAAGCCAAATATCACTCAAAAAAAGGAGAAAAAAAAAAAAGGAAAAAAAAAAAAAAAAAGAAGCAGCATCCAAATTCCTGCCAAGTGTTTTTGAGTCTTTGAGCTGCCTGCACGAACCTGCCCGAGCCTCAGCCGTGCCCTGGAACGTGCTCCCTCCTCCAGGGGCTCTCCAAGCTCCCCTCTCCCGGTTTGCTGTCAGAACAAGTTTCCTTCCCGGATTCGGCAGCACCGAGCGGAGAAAGCCCCGAGCAGCACCCCAGAGCATCCCCAGACGGGACACAGCGGCTCCTGCAGCAGGGAATCCACCCGGGATCGCTCCAGGGAGGTGTTTCGGGAGCAGCGGGGCTCCCTCTCAGCCCCGGCTCTGGGCTCTGCCCCGCCGAGGTGGCCCCAGCCGGGAGCACAAAACCCTTCCCCGGCAGCCCTTTCCTGCCCCCCTCTCGCTGCCCTCGCTCCCCGCCCCCAGGAAGAAGTTAAAAACAAGTTCTTGAGTTGCACAGAGGAAAACAAGGCCAGAAAAAGCCGCGAGTGGGAGTGAGGAGCAGCAGCAGCATCCCGGCGGGGATGGGAGCCCGGGAGCGAACCCTGGGGCAGCTCCCAGCACAGCCCCGCACCTCCCACACACCGAACAGCACCGAAACTGCTTATACGGGAAAGCTGGGGTCGGTTTCATCCAAAATATTCCATATCTCAGTCCTTCATTATCAGCTGCTTCGCAAAACCCCATCCCAAGCCCACAGCTCTCGTTGCCACCAACAAGGCGGGCGCAGCCTTGGCTCTGGGATCCCCCAGTGCCTCCATCCCCACATCCCCCGGTGCCACCACGGAGCAAAGGGCACAATCCCTTCCCGTCACACGCGCAGATGGTGCACAAAGGTTGGTGGTTATTACTTTACCAGTGCCAGTAATAAACTAAAATATCTTGAGAAGAGCCTCTCGCCCTGCTGCAGTACACAAGATCCCAGCTGAGATACAGTTAATTACTTCACTTTCTTCCATTTTCCATAGCCCAGGAATGAAATGGTTGCCACATGATCACGACCCAAGTTCAAAGCAAAGGGAGGCAGGAAAAGCAGAGTGACTGCACTGGTGTTATCTGAGTGAGTGTGGGCTGAGTGCTTCTTATCGGAGGGAAAGTCGAGACTGGAGCAGAAAGGCAGAAAAGGCTAAAATCATCCATATAAAGCAGTAGCAAGACCAGAGAGCAACACTGCCCTGGCAGGCACACCACTGAATTAAAGCATCTGTATTTTAAAGATGTAATACAAGGGGAAAAAACCATTAAACAATTCTGTTTAGTTCTGAGTCTGTTGGGCAGAGTGCTGTGCCCCCAGAAATCAGACCACAGAGCAGCTGCTGCCCTGCAGGTGAGGCTCCTGTCCCACAAACACAGCTTTTGTCCCAGCAGAGAAGGCTGAGGCTCTGGCAGGGCAGTTCCAGGAGCTCCCACAGCACATCCCCATCCCTGGTGCTGTGGGATGCAGATCCCAGCCCCACGGCAAAGCTGGGACATGGCTCACCCCTATGGCATTGATCCATGGCACTGAATTTACTGCTGAGGCTCAGGGAGCTGCAGGGTGTTCTGTGGGGCTTCCTCAAGATTATATTCATTTAAAAGTCAGAACAAAGCTCTTGCAAAACCCCAAGCAGGAACCATGGCAGCAAGGCCACTGATTTCTCTGCAGAAAACACATCCAGAGTTTCCCTGCAAACCTCCCTGTGCCCGGACTGCCCCTTGGGGCCAAGGTGGCTGCACCCCAGGGACAGGTCCAGCTCAGCCCCTGCTCCCTCATCTGCTCACAGATGAATAAAAATGAGATTTAAAACTCAGCAGAGCATTTCTGGGGCCGTTTGGGGTGCACTGTGCTGCTGAGTCCCTGCTGCCAGCATCCCAGTGGCAGGAGCTGCTTTGGGGCACAGAGCAGCCACGCCCTGGGGAGGACAGGACGGGCTTGGGGTGTCCCCAGTGCCAGAGCCAGGTCACATCCACGTCCAGGGCCTGCAGGAATAAAGGACAATGTTTAACCACCTGCACTGGGCTCCCTCTGATATTCTCCAAGTGAAACTTGATGCTGCTCAGCAAAGACACACCTCTTCCAGGGTGTTGTGCAAAATTCTGCATTTTAACGTAGGACAGGAAATATGAAAAGAGCCGGGCAGAACCCAAACAGCTCTGCTGGCCAGGCCGAGCAGCAGGGAGCAAACCAGAGGCTTTGCTTGGCTCATCCATCCTCCCACCCGTGATTTTCCAGGGCTTTGGAAGCTGCAGCTCCTCCGCTAACAGGTTTTTAAAGGGTCACGTTGCTGCTTCCCTCAGGAGCAGCTCTGCAGAGGGTTTTTTGTTCCTTCCTTCTCTCTCATGCTTTATTTCCTGGCTCCACAGTGGGATGGGTCGGTTGCAAAAGATTCTCATTCCCTTTCTGGGATTGGTTTTGGCCTTCTGGTTCTATTCTGCGAGGGACACTTTCAAACCGGGTAAGTGTCCAAAGTGAATCTGTCTTTAAGGAAAAAAACTACGAAAAGCCACATTTGGGTGTTTTGCATAGAAACCGGACAGAGCTCGGACCAAGCCACATCCGAGCCCTTGCGTGGTGCCCGATACTGGGAAGTTGCTTTAACAAAGATTTGAAACCAAACTGAGCAAGGACTATGCAGAAAAACCTCCTGAGGGAGCAGGTGAGGCAGGGGCAAGGGGGACAGGGCACCGAGAGCTCCATTTTCCTGAGTGTAGGAAAGGAGTTAATAAACGTGGCTTGTAAGTGTTAGAGTTTGGAGCATGCACTTAGTGGATTGCTTTTGTTACAGAATAGTTGGGGCGTTGATAAATTGTGCCCTGGCTTGTGGAAAAAGCTGCTGGAAGAGTCAAGAGCTGTCCCTGTGTCACTGCATTCCACCGGGAGCTGCAGCAGCTCCGCAGCTTTTTCCATGAGATGGGAGAGCCCTGCTCGTGCCGGATGCTTTGTGCTCCCAGGCTCGTTTACCTTCCAATTAACGGCTGGTTCTGAAGGGCACTCGGGGATATTTATTTTTTTTTAGTTTTAAGGTTTTTTCTAATAGCATTTGGATAAGTTAAATGGCTGTGCCTCGGTCCACAGAGATGCTGCGAGGGAAGCGGGTGATCGTGACGGGAGCCAGCACCGGGATCGGGGAGCAGATGGCCTATCACCTGGCACGGATGGGATCCCACATCCTCATCACGGCACGGACAGAGGCCAAGCTGCAGAACGTAAATGGCAACCTGGGCACTCTCACGTGGCCACGGCAGGGCTCACACAGACACGGGGAGGCCACCTCCCATCACAGGAACATCCACGGCACAGACCCCAGCTAGGCACAGTGACAGTCACAGGTCCCACCTGGGCACAGTGACAGTCACAGGACCCACCTGGGCACGGTGACAGTCACAGGACCCACCTGGGCACGGTGACAGTCACAGGTCCCACCTGGGCACGGTGACAGTCACAGGTGCCACCTGGGCACGGTGACAGTCACAGGACCCACCTGGGCACGGTGACAGTCACAGGACCCACCTGGGCACAGTGACAGTCACAGGTCCCACCTGGGCACGGTGACAGTCACAGGACCCACCTGGGCACGGTGACAGTCACAGGTGCCACCTGGGCACAGTGACAGCCATCCCCGTGCTCTGGGAGCTCCTGCAGGCACAGCAATCCCCTCCTGCACACACAGCACCCTGCACTCCACATTACAGAGTCTGAACCGATGTGCACACATCCCACACACCCTCATTCCAGTGCAGCACTAGGCAGGCTCCTGCTCCCCTGCACACGTGCAATCCCAGCTCAGCCTGCACGGAGAAGGAGCCAGACTGCCTCGGGTAACGCGCTCACCCAAGGAATCATTTTCCAGGCTCCCTTTGAAGCTCACAAGGCTCCAAACACACTCCCAAAACTCCAAACCGCTGGTTTGAGGTGGGGACACATCACAGGGAGCTCAGACACGCACTCCTGAGAGCACGGTGGGCTCCCAGGGCGGGCAGACTGCTGACCCACACCATTGTGCAGGTGGTGCAGCGCTGCCTGGAGCTGGGAGCGGCCTCAGCACGGTTTGTCAGTGGCACCATGGAGGACACGGCCTTCGCCCAGCACGTGGTGAGGGAGGCACAGACCTCGCTGGGTACGTCTGCAACCTGCTCCAAGCAGCATCTCCGCCTGGCCCTGCTTCTTGCCACATGCAGAAAAAATTGGGGGAGATGGCGCGAGACGGGGAAAGTTCCCCCCTAATTCTGCCCTTTGCAGCCCTGCTCCTCTGCCTGCATTGCTGCCTCTCAAACTGAACTGCGCTCTTGATTTCAGCTCTGTGGCCTCCTGACATCCTCTTGCAGTATCACAGCCCTGGATTTCATCAGCCCAGTGCCAGGGGCTGAAGGATCCGGCAGCCCCGGCCACTGTGGCCAGGGGTCACGGCTGTGGAAATTCAACAGTTCAGCTCCACGTGGAGCACTCCCTCTCCCTCCCTGGCCCACGGACAATTCAGGGGTGATCTCCCTTGGGCCATGGTATTTGTGTTTTGAACCAAAAAAATATATCACAACAAAATATTTACTGGCAGCCCCCATCCAGGCTGTATCCCCACTCCAGAGATAACAGGCACAGCTCTGACCCAAAAACCCAATTTCCTTGGATTACACTTGTTCTGCTCCCAGAAGATGTTTTGCTGGTTGCAGTCCTCTCCCCACCAGCACTAATGCCCATTTTTCTGCTTGCAGGAGGCCTTGACATGCTGATTCTTAACCACGTTGGTGCATCCTACTTTGGCTTTTTTGACGGGGACGTTGAGCACGTACGGAAGCTCCTGGAAATCAACTTCCTCAGCTACGTGGCCATGACCACGGCAGCCCTGCCCATGCTGAAGGAGAGTGAGGGCAGCATCGTGGTGGTGTCATCCATGGCAGGTGAGTGGGGAGTGTCACCTGGCAGGTGACATGGGACTCACTCAAAAGGCACCTGGGCTGGTTGTCAGAAGGAGCACACAGAGACAGCAGGCACCCTAAAGCAGCCATAACCACCTAACACTCAAAAACCCCACCAAAACCAGCCCCAACACCCAAATCCAGATCATTTTTGGATTTTCTTGATGGGATTTGTTTTCTGCTCAGTCGTTGCCCTGTTTTGCTTTTTGACCAGCGCTGCAATAAAACCCCACAGCTGCTGTGTTGGTCAGTGTTCTGGTGAGCAGCTCAGTGCCCAGGGACAAGAGTCTCAACTTTGTTCCATCTCTCCCCACTGAGGGTTGTGTGATTCCTGTCCATGACCTGAGCAGAGATGTGAGCCATGGCTTTGGCCTCAAGAGCTGGAAGCCAACAAGAATATTTGTAACACTGCTGTTCAGGTGCCAGGATGACACTTCACTGACTGTAAACTCCCTTTGGATAAAATACTTTCTCTGATGAAGGGCAGAAGAGAGGCTCGGGCAGAGCAGCCTCCCGTGCTAACACACAGCTTCACTCTGTGTCCAGGTAAAGTCGGGTTTCCCTTCACCGTCCCCTACTCTGCGACTAAGTTTGCCCTGGATGGATTTTTCAGCTCCCTGAGGCAGGAATTCACCATTCAGAGCATTAATGTTTCCATCACGCTCTGCATCCTCGGCTTCATCGATACCGGTAAGAGCAGTGCCCTTCTACCCCTGCTCAGGGGCCGAGCATCCCCAGCCCGGCTCCTCCTCCTGCCCCTGCCCCCCTCTGCTGCAGCGTCTCTGGGGGATCCCACCTCTCTTCCACCAAAAAACAGACTCAAAAGCCATTTATTTCCCCATGCCACATAAAACCGGGCGCTGCTCACAGGCTGGCACAGCCCAGCATCCCCTCGGGTCCCACTCTCCCCTCGTCCCTCGGGGGTCCGTTGCCCTGCCTCATCCCCCGGTGCTCCCCCGGGGGTCCCCCTCTCCCCTCCCCCCGGGGGTGCCCGGCGCTGATCCGGCCCCCAGAGCGCGCAGTGCGCGCTGCCGCGGAGGTGCTGCGGGAGCGGCCGGCGCCGCGGGACGAGTGCGCGCTGGAGATCCTCAAGGGCGCAGCGCTGCGCCGGAGGGAGCTCTACTACCGCTACAGCTCCACGCGGCTGCCGCTGCTGCTGCGGGACTGCGCCGCCGAGCTCCTCGATTACCTGGTGCGGAGCCGCTACCGCCTGCCCGCGCCCCCCGGTGCCCCCCGCCCTCCGCACTGAGCCGCGGCCACCGGGGGATCGCCGGCCACCGCGGGTTCCCGCCCGGCACCGCCACCGCCCGGTTCGCGGTGCTCTGGCGGCACCCGCAGGGACCGAGCGGGGCCCGCAGCGGCCGCTCCGTGCCCTGCTCGCCCCGCCCGGCAGCGGAAAAATAATTATTAAGCTAATTGTTAAATAAAGTGTACTAACCGGACGGCTTTGCGTGTGCTGGGGGGGGATTTATCGCCTTTCTCAGCTGTTCATGGGCACAGCTCCACTGGACACTGCCAGGGATCCAGGGGCGGCCACAGCTTCTCTGGGCACCCTGTGCCAGGGCCTCCCCACCCTCACAGGAAAGGATTTCTTCCTAATTTCTCTTCTCCTTACCCCAAGGTCACCTACACAAACCAGCACACGCAGAGTGGGCTCTGCCCTTTAAACTTGCAGAAAATTACTCTCAAACCCATTTGCCATCTGCCCAGCTGATGCTGAGCAGTGCCACAACACTGCAAAAGCTGAAGATCTTTTTTATTCATCCACTTGGCTCTTTTACAATCCATGGATTCCTCAACAGTGATTTTTTGGGGGTAAGAGCCACCCAACCAACCGTCAGTACTATAGCCATGGTGCTATTCCAGAGGATAAACCAGAATCATCAGTAATGGTTGGAAAATGCAACCTTTGCCAGCCCTGTTCTCTGCAGATATTGATATGAACCTGTACAACAGAGACAGTGCTGATCAGTAAATGCTTGGGGCAGCCAGAGAGGAGGGGAAGGGTTGCTCCAGGTTCAGATGTGGAGTGGGGAAAGAGGGATGTCCCCTCATCCCATGGGTGTCTGTTCTGAGGGGACACTGCTGTCCCAGCCCCGAGGGCAGCCACCAAACCACGAACCCATCGCTCTGAGGAGCTGGAAGCTGTTCCCTGCCTTCCCTCCAGCACTCTCCAAAAGCACACCTGGCGCTCCTGGCAGACCAAGGGTTCAAAGGGACAGCCTAAAGTCCAAAGCCACACTCTTCATTAGGTTAATGTTTGCTAAATCACTGGCAGAGCAAAGAAAAGGTCCAACAAATACCAGCAAACTTGTGCGAGATAAGAGCCAGCTCAAAACTTCCCAGCCCCATTTGCAACCTCCAGCCACCTTCACCTCCCGTGGGGCTTGGCTGGCTCCTGCCTGTACCTCTGCAAAGGGATGGGTTTGCTCCTGAAGATTTTCATCCCTTTGCTGGGAGCAGCGCTGGCCTTTTATTTTTATCCAGCATCTGAGAACTTCAATGAAGGTAAGTCCTGGGAAGAAACGGCTTTACAACCAGAGCAAGGCTGCTGCCAGAGGGGCAGCGTGTGCCACACACGGGCACCTGGAAGGGTCTGTCAGAGCAGGCGGGCTGGGAGGGCACACAGCCCCTGGGCAAGGGGTCAGAGCACAGGGAAAACTCATGGAATTACACTGGCTCTGCTGGGACACCGTGTCTGACCTCTGTAAATGACTTATTCAGGAAACGAGCAGTTTTTCCTCTTTAAACATTTAATCCTGTTACCAGTCAACTCTCGCTGCTCCCAGGCCAAGCTGGGTGCAGAGCTCGAGCCTCACACGTGCTCCCCACCAAACTGGGATTAGGGATCAGACTCCAGTGGGGTCTGACGAGGGTGGCAGGGTCAGAGAGGAGCCGCAGTGCCCACGTGCAGAGGGACAGCTCTGAGCTCTGCACCCTCCTCTGCAGAGATGCTCCGGTGGAAGCGTGTGATCGTGACGGGAGCCAGCAGTGGCATCGGGGAGCAGATGGCCTATCACCTGGCACGGATGGAGGCCCACCTGCTGCTCACAGCACGGACAGAGGCCAAGCTGCAGAAAGTAAATGGCAAGCAGGGCGTGCCAGGCTGGATGTGGATATTCACCCCAGCCCGGGCACCCCGGGTACCCCACAGATCCACCCCAGGGCTTCCCCAGCACGAGCCCTGTCTGGCCCAAGACAAGAACAGCCTGGGATGGGGGTTCCACGCAGGGGAGTCCATCCAACCCCATTCTGTCCCAAGACAAGAACAGCCTGGGATGGGGGTTCCACGCAGGGGAGTCCATCCAACCCCATTCTGTCCCCCCAGGTTGTGGAGCGATGCCTGGAGCTTGGTGCTGCCTCCGCCCGCTACATCATCGGCTCCATGGACAGCCCCACCCTGCCCGAGGAGGTGCTGAGGGAGGCTGAGAACGCCTGGGGTAGGTGCTGCCGAGCTGCCCCTCCTCACCCCACAGCACACCCCAGCTGCCAGGAGGCTGCCTGGTCTGGAAATGATGGTTGCTAGTGGCAAACCTGCTCTGCCCCCAGGTGGCCTGGACATGCTCATCCTGAACCACATCGGCCAGAGCGGCTTCACCTACTTCAACGGGGACGTGGAGCACGTCCGAAAGCTCATGGAGATCAACTTTGTGAGCTACGTGGCCTTGGCCACGGCTGCCCTGCCCATGCTGAAGGAGAGCGAGGGCAGCATCGTCGTGGTTTCGTCCATAGCAGGTGAGCTCACAGGGGCCAAGGTCCCCCTGCCCACAGCCCCTCCTCTGCCTGCCAGGGATCCCTGCTGAGGCTCTTCTCCAAAAGCCAGAATAAGGACCACAAGGCAGAGAGCTGGGGCTCAGGGTCCACAAGTGATTCAGAACTCGGGTGCACAATTCAAGTCCTCTGGGAGATTTATATTTTGTCTGTGTCACCTGGTGCCTGCCCAGTACCTGAACCCCAATGCTGTGCCTCTGCTCCAGGTAGAAGTAGTGGCCCATTTACTGCTCCCTACTCTGCAACCAAATTTGCCTTAGATGGATTTTTCAGCTCCTTGAGACAGGAACTCATCATAGACAAGGCCAACGTTTCCATCACACTCTGCATCCTGGGCTACATCAACACAGGTAAGCTCAGCCCCACCGGGACCCCGTGGCTCAGCCCATTCCAGGCAGAGCCAAGCTGAGCCCACTGCCCAAATTCCCTGGTCCCAGCCTGCTCTGCCACTGCTGCTGGAGCCTCCACCTGCAGCATCTGTGCAGCTGTGGAAACAGGACCCCAGCTCTTTAAAAAGTGTGGCCCTGAGACCTTTCACTCTGCCAGCCTTGCGGTGAACCCAGGGGAGGTCCTGTGGCCGCTCAAGAGGTGGGAAGGGAAGGGCATCCCATAATTGTTATTTTCACTGTCCTAAGCCTTGTTAAATAGGTCTGCTCCCCAGAGTTTGTTGGTTTGAGGATGCCCCAGACACCCTGAGCGAGCTGGCGGTGCCTGTGGCAGTGCCCCCACCCGACACGTCCCCGTCCCCCTCCCTTGCAGAGAGCGCCGTGCGCGCCGTGTCACACGTTATCCCGGACACGCCGGCCCCAAAGGAGGAGTGTGCCCTGGAGATCATCCGAGGGGGAGCCCTGCGCCGGCGGGAGGTGCGCTACCCGCCCTGGACAGTGAGCAGCATCCTCCTCATCCGCAGCATAGCCCCGGAATTCCTCGACTCCATCATCCGGAGAAGCTACCGCGTGGAAAACGTCAGGAGAACATAACCCAGTCCCTGGAACTGTGCTGGGACACCTGGGACCGAACATGAGGGATCTGGGTGTTAACCCAGCTGCTTGAGTGCCCCTTTCCACACCACTGGGGCATCCCTGTGCTCACACCCTGGGACAGGACACTCCAGGAGTCTAATGCAGCACAAAAATGTCCTTTTTAGTAATGGACTCCTGTAAAGGGCTTTTTCCAACCAGGAGGCCCTTCAGAGGAGTCCTGCAGCAGCACCTGCTGCCAGTGTCCTGCTCACCAGCAGGACTCCTGCTCAACCTGCAGAAACTGTTCCCTCTGGAAGGCCACCAAGGCAGCTGAGCTGAGCCCTGGCCCAGAACCAGGGTTTGGGCCAAGCAGCACAAACCACCCAAAGCCACGAGAGAGTCTCTGAATCTGGACATTTTTTGTCACACATCCCTTCCATGCCGGTCTTTGTAAAAATAAATCCAATGTTACTTTGACATCTCTGCTTTTCCGGGTGTTCCTTCTCCACGTGCACAAGCAGGGAGCCCTTATCAGGGCACAGAGCCCTTATCAGTGCCCAGCTGGCTAAACCGACCGCCTCCTGATTTGCATTAACGAAGCTTTCACTTCTCTAAAGACCTTAACGAATTTCTGCCATTCCTGACCTCTCCTCAGCTGCCAAAACACACTTTTTTTCCTCTTTCCAATCTGCAAGAAGCCTTAAAATAATAGCATTACTGTACTTCCCTAAGTCTGGATTTCTCTGCCCCAAAGCCACTCGGGGAAACTCCGTCACCGAGTGCCACAGGCAGTTCCATGAGCCAGCGCTCAACCTCTGTGTGTCAGACCAGCAAGGGGAGATGGCCCAGGAGATAAGTGCTGGCTGTGCTCAGAGCCAGGCTGGGCACTGTGGGCTCCCAAGATAAGCCCAATCCCGCAGTGAGCCGGGCTCTGAGCACAGACAGGAACCGGGGCTCGGCCGCAGCTGCAACGTTTCCTGTTTTACAGAGAAAAGGAGAGCGAGAGCACAGGGTGAGGTGGATGGCATGAAGAGGGCAGCTGGGGCGAGCTCCTGCCTGATAACACCCGGCTCCTGCACGGCTCTCCAGGGGTAGGACGGGACCCCTGGGACCAGGTAAGTGCCAGGAGCAGCCACGGCACCGGGCTGGTGTGGACTGGAGGGGAGAGGAGGCTGAAGGCAGCACCAGGCATCTTTTTCCTCTTTTTCCACCCCACTTTCAGCCTACACAACTTGCACTGGGAAACTGCAACATGAACCAGCAAGAAGCAGGGGGTTTTTTTCTGGTTTCCCTTGAAGCAAGAAGTGTAACAGCTTGGAAAGCAAAGATAAAGGACATGTTTAATTAGAGAGGGTAATTTGGGGTAACAGAAGGAGGAAATAGAGCATTAGTTTGTCAAGAAGGCCTCAACAGTTTGCTCAGCTCGGGGTGAGTAACGGACTGTCTTTCTTTAAGCTTTACCCTGCTTTTAAGTGCATTTTTGGTGAACTGAGGCTTTTACAGCCCTGGGACAGGCTGGGCAACCCAGAGGCAGCACAGGTGGGAGGGTGGCTGAGCCTTTCCTGATGGGAAGGGATGGATGAGTGGACACTGAGCAGGACATGCAACTGGACCTTTCCCAAAAGACAGCAAAGCGAGTTGAAAAACACTCAGCATTTGGAGCAGTCCTGGCTGGGGCTTGTGGGCACCTTCCCCACCCGGGGCAACAGCTGACCCCCCCCCAAAAAACGCTGCTCTCCTTCAAAGGAGGCCCCTAGAGTACAAGATGTCACCAGGAATGAGCTTTGAGCACCCCACAGCTGCTACAAGGACAGTAAAAAGAATTACAGAGCAGATTTTAATACAAACTAAAAAGCATGGAAGTATTGTGCATGTAAACGGGACTCCAGAACCACTGCCCGATACCCTACAACCATTAAATCCTACAAACGATTGTTTTTCACTCAGAGCGCGTGCTTTGCCCTGGTTTCACAGGGCAGAGGGGACGAGCCCACGATGCCCAGGAGGGCACGGGCGCAGCGGCGGCGCCCGGGCGAGAGCTACGAGGAGAAGAGCGAGCGGCGGCAGGAGGCGAGGGAGGCGCTGCGCAGGAGGGACAATGCCACCCCCTGCCGCCCCCCGGCCCGGGGACCAGCGCACAGCCCCCGCCAAAGGGAGTTCCTGAGGAGGAGAAACCTGGCCGGGGGGACCCTGCTGGGACAGGAGCCCGAGGCACGAACCCCTCCGGAGCCCTCCTCACGGGAGGAGCCCAGAGCGAGCATCCCGCTCCAGGTAACTCCTGCCCTGCGGCACAGCTCGGGGCTCTCAGCCCGCTCCAGCCGCCGCTAAAGCGTCAGGATCCGAGTCAAAACACAGCCAAAATGGAGATGGTGCAGACAAAAATGCGCATTTCCCTACAAACTGCGGAGTCGGGCGTGGGGACACAGCCGCCTCCCTCCCTGCTCATCTCCTGTTTGCCGAGCCCTGAACCGCGTGGAGATTTTTCTGCCATTTCCTCCAAGTACAACCCCACATTTTTGCTGCCAGGCTGCAGTTTTGCACTTACACAAATTATTTTTACCCTTGATAAGTGAGCTCCAACCGCCTGGCTCCCCTCCATCACCTTCGCTGTGAGGAGGAAGGGTGGAGGAGTCAGGAGACTCCCTGGTGCTCATCACCCACCCTGTGCCACGCAGGAACCCAGAGGGCTCCCTGCCTTCAAGAACACCTTTGGAAAGGTGCAAAACGCCCCAGGCAGATCTTCTGGTAAATGTGTGTCTGTGAAAAACTCCTTGGCACACCGAGTTCATCCTTGGGGGCTCACAAAGCTGTGAGAGCAGAGGCAGCTGAGCACGAGGTGATTTACACAGACACACCCTGGTGCAGCAGCAGAGTGTGCAGAGCAGTCCCCCACCTCCTGCTGCCACTCGCTTCAGCAGCTTTAGTCCCAGGAATCTGGAACAAGCATTGGCATGCACGGGGCATGGTTTAGCAGAGCAGAGGCCCCAGCCCGGGGGAACTGGTGCAGAACTGGCACCTGTGCTCCGGGATGGCACCAGAGACCCACGCCAGGGCCCAGCTCTGGCCACCGTGTCCCGTTCTGGGGCTGTCATTCCCCCAGCCCAACAGTCAGCAGGCTTTTCCCTCACTTCCCCACAGAGCTCTGGAGCTGCTGCAGCCAAAGCAGCAGCTCCCTGTGGATCTGCCACAGCTCCTTGGCATCTCCTTGGTGCTCCTCACCCAGTCCCTCCCTGCAGGTGCAGCCCCTCCCCTCAGCCTGTTTTGGGGAGACGCTGACTGCAGCTGCCCTCTCGTTCCAGCCCCCGAGGAGCTGCCCCACTTTCCCCCCTGCACGGTCCCTGCTGCGCCTCAGCGTCCCCCAGGGACCAGGGGACTCTCTCAACACCCAAGGTATGTGAGGGGTGCTCAGATCTCCCAATACAACATTCCCTTCCCACCTTCATGTCTCATGGAGCTGTTTGGGGTGAGCTGGCAGCTCCCCAGCCACCAGCCCCGCTCCTGTGCTGTTCTACCATCCCAGTCTGAGTTTTCCCTGCAGAAATTAGGAATACTTTTCCTGGGGAAGGATAAACCAGCCCACAGCTTGACCACCAGCAGCTGCTCTGCCCCAGGGCTGCCCTGTTTCTGCCCCAGGATCATCCAGGGCTCCGGGCAGTGACTTCAGTGCAGGATAATTTCCAGGATAACTTCCATTCTGCTTCTCTGTCCATCAGAGCACGGCATTTCTTTGCCTCTCATGCCCACTGAGCTGGCACTGGACACCAATTAAACTGGGAGCAATGGGAGCTGTGTGGGAGCAGAGATGGACACCCTCATGGAAAACATCCACAGACAGGGGGATCACTCACAGCCTCTCATTTTGCTTCCACAGGAACCCAGACCCTCCCAAGCCCCAGCCCAGGAGTGAAGGACTCGAGCCAGCAGACAGAGTAAGCAGCTCCTGCCCTCCCTGGGAACTGCCCCAGGGCAGCAGCTCCCCAGGCCCCAAGAGCTCCCCCTCCAAAAGGCACGAGGTTTGCAGCACAGACACAGCTCAGCTTGGGAAGGGGTGTCCAGGGCCAGGGATGGCTGCAGACCCTCCCTGACCCCTCAGTAACACGCTTTGTTTTTCATTTCAGCTGGGGAATAGCAGTTTTAAATAAGGTAAGCAAAGCACAGGTAATGATCAGCCTGGAACTCCTGAAAGTTAAACTGTTGTGGAAATATCTCCACTTCCCTGGAAAAACTAACCCAACCAACCCCAGCAGGCTCACCTTCTACACCCAAATATAGGCTGTTAGTTCACTTTTATTTCAAAATATTTAGATTTTTGTAAATGTAAGCATTTGTAAATTTTGTAAATGTAAACATTTCATGAAATGTTTATAAACTGAAACAATCCTATTTTAAAACATTTGCCATTTCCCTTTCAGGAAATGGTGCAGCTCTCCAACTACCTGAAGGTGGGTACCAAATAGTCTCAGCGCCCACTGGGACAGCAGGTTTTCATCAAGAATAATATTTTTAAAATTAGTATTAATATTGCTAAATGAAGGGGTGCTAAAACCCCAATTTTAACAAGGCCAAAAAGCCAACAGACCTCAAAGACCCGGAGCCCCCCAAGCAGGGCAAGCCCAGCCCTGGGCTAGGGGGGCTCTGGGCTGTCCCCACCAGCTCTGGGTCCCACTGACCACATCCCCCCTGCCCACAGGAGGCTCTGCACCGCGAGCTGCTGCTCAAGCAGAAGATGGTGATTTTGCAGGAGCTCCTCTCCACGCTGCTCCAGGCATCAGAGAAATCCTGGCAGGTACCAGAGAGCTGCAGAGCCCCATCCCCTCCCAGTGCCTCCCCTCTGCTTAGGGAGAGTGGGACCAACTCAGGAGTTAAGGGGCCTGAATTTTCCCCTTCTGTGCCCCGGGAGATTCTTGCAAAATGCACTTTGCTTTCAGATCAACAGCAAGTCTAAAAATCTGTATTCTTCCTTAGGGTTTTGGGGTGTTTTTAGAGCTTGCCACTTTTTCTTAAATAAAAGCAAGCAACAGTGAGTAAGTGGGGAAAAAATAACAGGGTTATCCTCCCTGTTCCTGTCAGAGATGTATTCTGGGCCCAAACACAGGCCAGAGCCCCAACACCCAGGCTGTTGGTGCTGAATCATGGCCTGGCATCAAACTATCTCCCCACAGCTCAAAAAAAAAATCCTCTGGGCACCCCGAACCAGAGCCCCTTTTTCCTTCTGTAAGGATGTAAAATTAAGGTGATACATTTTATGTAATATATGATGCTTTTCTATAGGATCATTAAATCTAATATTAATTTGTGCCATCGTGCCATTAAAAAAAAAAAAAAGTGGTTAGAAAGCTCTTTTGGGGCAGAAAAGCGAGTGATTGGGTGAGGGGGTACAAAAACTTGTGTTAGACATCCTGTGGTCAGAAACTTCCGCCTTCGCTCGCTCCTTCGATATAACGTGAGCAGGAAAAAACACCCAGCCACACTCGCAGGAAGTGGCCACCAAACCTCAGACTACAAACAGGTGGGTGCTGCTCGCTGCCCCTGCTGCAGGAGAGACTTTGCTGCTGCCTCTTGCACTCTGCTTTTCCTCAGCCTACAAATGCCCTCGGTGCTGGAGCTGAAGGGGTGAAGAGGCAGATGCTGCTGCTTGGGGGGGATTCCAGGAGGGAGGTGGGGCTGGGGGCTTCTCCAGGGGGTGCTGGCAAAGGGAGGGATGGATGGAGCCTTCCCCATACCACTGTGCCATGGGAAGTGAGGGGTGGCTGCCCCTTCCCAGCCTCAGGTGAGATGTAAATGTTTGTTGTAGCAGCTTTTTAACCCTCTCTAATAGTCTGGGTTTGAAAGATGAGCTGTTGAATACACGTGAGTGATGTGGCTGTAGCTCTTGGAATGGCCACAGAGTCATTTCTGAGGTGTGTTCGTGGGTGGTTGTGGCTTGATGGGGCAAGTGAACGCTCTGCAGGAGGATGGGGGTGTCAGAGACAAAGCATTTGGGTCCTTCCCCCTCCCACCATTTCACTTTGAGGTAAGAGAGACCTTCCTACCCCGGGTCTGTGCCTTAAATCCCCACCAGCTGTAAAACCTGCTTAGCTGATTCAGAAACGCTGCCAGGTGAGGGGTGATGCTGAGGGAGCCTCTGTTTTGATTAAAGTCCCTCCCAACACAAACCCTTCCATGATTTCTGCTCCAAAGCACAGGAAGGGCCTGATTGCCTTGTCCACATCTGTGCACAGCAGCTGGAACCCGTGCAGACATCAGAGGAGGAGAACTGAGGAAAACCAGGCAGAATATTGCACATCTAAAATTGCTTTTCAAAATTCCACCTACTTACTAAGAGCCTTTAGTTCTTTGCACCAACAACTGAACTGGGAAGATTTAGTCTCTGGGACTGTAAACATGCTTCTGTGCAAATTTAACCAGTGCTGAGACACCAGGGAATCTGGTTCTGCTTGGGTCTGTCAGCTATTCCTGTAACATCAAGGAGTTTCTTTTCAGAGTCGTGACTTCAAACAGCAGTGGGCAGAGAGGATATTGGTGTTCTCAGTATTGGTGGTGGAAAAACAGCCTACGTGAACTCTTTGCTAGAAATGTTATCTCAATTTGCACTCAGTCTGCTTTCACAGAGCCTGAGCAGCCTGACTAACACCGAGAGGAGGTGATGATAATGAGCAAAATGAATCATCAATCCCCCTGCCCAACTGCAGATGTTTCAATGCAGACCCAACTTATTTCCCAAGGAAAACAGTGAGACAAGACCATTGCAGCAGCTGGAGGCAGGGAGGGAGCACAGGCAGAGAACAGGGGCACCCATGGGGACAGGCAGCAGCTGCATTTCTGCCAAACCCAGCCAGAACAACCCAAAATCCCCTCGCTCTTAACTTGTCACATCACTGCCAGCACCTGCACTCAGTAACCAGAGAAACTGCCTCAGGACAGGTTTTCAACTCATAAAAGTTTTACTTCCCCCATTTTTTCAGAGGTTGGGAAGGTTTACTTGAGCTCTCAGCACTTAAGAGACTTTGATCTGATTACAGATGAAGGGAGACAATGAATCAAAACACAACCTAACGAAACAATGGGGGCACATTGTGCAGTTCATGATTTCACATCTCACTTCAGTTGTTTTTTCCCCAGGGTCAGCTGAACGAAGACAAACTGAGGTGTAAACTACGGGTGCTGGAAAATCAGCTGCAGGCCTGCACCCAGGTAATGTCTGATTCACTGGGAAACACAGGTGAGAAAAGGCAGGAAAACCAAAACCAAACCTTGTAATTGGGTCGAGTCTCAGTTTCTACATCAATCTGATTAGATACCTATCCAAAAAGGACTTTAACTCTTTGCTGAAGCAATGCTTCACAGCACATTAGCAATAGCATTTACACACTCTGGGTTTGCTAATATTCAGGTTTAGCAAGGTCAGGAATCTGACAGATAAGCACTTCAAGCTCTTTATTTCTTTCTTTAAAGAGTTACTCAAAGGAGTGTGTGAAGAAGATCCTGATAGAGATGGAGGACCAGAAGCAGACCTATGAGCAAAAGGCAAAAGAGGCCCTTCAGAAGATGCTGGAGGACAAACTCCAAACAGAGCAGCAGCTGCAAAACTCTCAGGTGAGCAACGCATTTTACACCTGGCTTGGCTTTAACTTAGTCCAACTGTGACAAAGAAAACTCACATGTCAGGGAAAGGCAATGACAGGCTTACCATTAGCAGAAAAGAAAATATGATGTTTTAGCTACTCAAAGTCCAGAGCAGCTTTAATGCAACGCGTGCTCATTGGTGAGCTGCACATCAAGTGACAGACAGCTCACAGCTGGGGAAATGTACTCGGGTTTGACAGCTTGAATTGCAATCCCTTCCCCTCCAGCACCCCTCTGTGCCTTTCCCTGCTCTGAACACACACAGGCAGCAACACGTCACACACACAGACACCAGGGCACGAGGTCTCCAGAGCTGCTCATTTATATGAAAATAGCTTTTCCCCAAGAGGCAGCAAATCGCTTTGACCCACAGGAGAACTGGTGTTTGCAGAAAAACAAGTGAGTTTTATCCCGAGTACCACCAGGCTTCTCAAGCCCGCTGGCAGCACAGGAACGTGTTCCAGAGGGAACATTGCCCGTGTTGGCTCTGTCCATCAGATGGCATCAGCCCCACGCAGGTTTCTGTATCCCCGTGCTGGGGGAGCCAGCGCTGCCCAGCACAGCCCAGCTGGTGCCACCCAGGGCAGGCTGGCACATCCCACGGGGCCCTGGGTCACACCCAGCCCGGCTCCCTGCTCTCCTTCTCCCCAGAGAAGCCTGGCAGAGACACGCGAGGACCTCGCCCTCTGGAAAGAGCACAACACAGCACTCAAAGCCGAACTGACCAAGGTGACCACAGCACACACCGAGCTCAAAAACAGCTTCCAGGCTTTACAGAGTGAGCTCCAGGTATGTCGGCTCCCTGCAGGAACGGCTCCCTCTGGAATTCGGGATTTTGGTTATACCAGGTTGCCCAGAGCAGCTGCGACTGCCCCATCCCTGGAAGTGTCCAAGGCCAGGCTGGACGGGGCTTGGAGCAGCCTGGGATGGTGGAAGGCGGTCTGGGGGCAGGACGAGATGAGCTTTAGCGTCCTCCCAAGCCCAAGCAGCCCTGTGACCGTGTCTCCCTCCCCTCGGGCAGCGAGCGGACGCGCGGAGCGAGCGGCTGAGCCGGGAGCTGCGGCTGCTGCGGGAGGAGCACACGGAGCTGCTGCACAGAGCCAGCGCCCTGCGCGGCGACAACGACCGCCAGGCCGGCCACATCCGCCACATCCAAGGTACCCGGGACGGAGCGGGCAGTGCCCTCCGAGGAAACGGAAGGGACAAGGAAAATACTCCTAAAGCCACGGTGCTTGGAGCCACACGCACACAAAGTCAC
The DNA here is from genome assembly GCA_013398115.1 of Falcunculus frontatus. Classification (NCBI taxonomy): domain Eukaryota; kingdom Metazoa; phylum Chordata; class Aves; order Passeriformes; genus Falcunculus; species Falcunculus frontatus. Next base: position 397,787 of record VZRV01004806.1, on the reverse strand, counting down.
TTCCAGCGTGCTGCACACCTCCGCTTGCCGCAAAAGCTTCTGATTTCCAGAGTCCTCCTAAAGTTGTTTCCAACTAAAGAGTTCAGAGAAGTGAAGTGACTTTGCTAGAGGAAAGGATGGAATGGGAGAGCTGAGAAGAAATAAAAATCTAAGATGTGTCCCCAGTCAGGGCTTTGCGCCCTTGCCAGAGCATGAAACGCAGCACTGCAGCCCCCGGTGCTGGGTGATGTCAGGTATCACAGAGGAGCTGACGGTGTCCTAAAGCACCAGCTCAGACAGAGGCAAGGAAACTCACACACGTTATTTTAAACTCACACCGGGCTATTTTAAAGCATAATTAAGGAAGAGAAAGTGGGTTGCAGTTCTAATCTCATAACAGGTCTTGCATGAACACCTTTAAAATAAACCGTAAATGACTTGAATGCAAGGCACACAAGACAAAGCTGCCAAAAAAGGGAATGAACAGCTAAAAATCACATCCCTTCAGAGAAGAAAGTCCAGTGCAGCCAACAATATCTGCTCCACTCCACACGTGGAGAATAGAAAAGTACCACCCTTGCACAAAGGTACACAGAGATTTACACCAACCTTGATATCCTTCCATCCTTATTTCAGATAAATTGCAAAAAGAACAAGAGCAGAAGGTAACACTGGAGGCAACAATCAGCCTTTTGCAGAGTAAGTAACACAGAGATGCACAAAGCAAGAGACCTTCTTTAGTGCTGTGGACAAAAATGTGGCTTTTTGTGTTCCCAGACTTGATCCACAACCAGAACAACCAACAGAAGAGCCAGGAGGTGACGGTGCAAAGGAAAGGTCAGCAAACTTTGTAACCCCCACGTAGCACTCCCTGGACACAGGAACACTAGCCCTGACTCTAGGAAAAAGTCTACATTGGTTTAGAATAAACAGTTATTTTAGAGCTACACAGAATGAGTTGTTTTGCTAGCCAACATTAAAACATAAATGTATTTATGATGGCAAACACTTTAAAAAAATAAATGGATTTCACTGCAAATTCTACTTCAGTGGCTATGCCATATTTTTTCCAAACAAAACACATTCCAGCTGTAATTGCAATTACAGCTGTACTTGACAAAAAGAAAGTAATAAAAAGGGCATTTTAACTCTGCCTCCCCTCGATTTCTGGCAACTGCTTAGAAACATTGCTCTAAAGATGATGAACTTGTAGCTACAGCAGAGACAGGCCTGTGATAACAAACCCGGCTCCTGTGTCTTCTGCTTTGTGCATAGCACACAAATATTATCCTTAAACTGTGCTGAGTAAACAAGAGCTAAAGCCAACCCAGAGCCTGGAGCTGTTTCTCATCAGAAGCCTGACTCTTTTCTAGACCAGGTTTTCACCACACAGAGCCCACCTCTCACTCCTGCTAAGGAAAAACAAAACGCTCTGTTAGAGCGCCCCGAGGAGGAGGGAACAGAGAGTCTGAAGGATGAGATGCAGAAAAGGACATCCCAGCTGACAGCAAAGGAGAACGAGGTGAGGAACTCACTCAGGTGTTGCTGCTGCGAGAGCTCCAGGAGAAACACCACACACCAAAGCTCCTGCAAGTAACCCACGCTTGGGGTCCCCTGTAAGGATTATCTCCCCTAGATTTTTATCCTGATACCACTCCTGCCTAAACCCCCAATGAAGCACCTACACACATGGCCAGGGCTGCAGGAGCAGAGCTCTCCCCACACAAACCCCCCCTGCTCTCACAGACACGAGAGCCTCGACAGCCTCCCAGGGAAAAGCCAAATCCACACTTTAAGAACCAAACCCCCAAACATAAAGGAAGGAGAGGAGGAAAAGGCTTGCAATAATAGCAACAATAAAAATAACAGGAAGGTTCTGCCAACAGAAGCAATGCCCTTACAACTGGGCTGTAAAAAAACCCCAACCAACCAAAGCTTTACAGCCTTTTACACACGCTTTGCCATCAAACCAGGCTCCTACCAACCAACAGCCCCTCAATTCTTATAGCACTGTTCAGCCAGTAAGGATTTATTAAAAAGGACTTATAAAAAATGACTTGTAACTTACCATAAGAGAGCTGAGAGCCAAACATGAGCCAAGCTTACCACACTAATCCACAGTACTGAGGGTACCACCACCAGCAGCAGCTCCCAGGAGGGGTTTATAAAGCACAATCACAGCAAGAGGGAACAACTGGGGAGGACAAGACACCCCAGCTGCCCCCACTTTGGCTCCTGAAGCCTCTGGGCACAGGCAGCTCCTTCCACAGCTGCTGCCAGTGCTCTGCTCATCAGAATGTCAGGGAGAACTCGCTCCATCTGGCTGTTCAGGAAAAGGGGCCATCCCTGAGTTTTGGGGTTGTGCAGCACAACCAAGGCACCTGTCCCATGTGTCCCATGTCTCAGAGAGTTTAAAGAACTGTCAGGAATTGCTGTCAGGATCAGTGAAATGGGGAAGGAATTTCAGATTGAGGGGCAAACCTCAGGAGTCTGCATTCCACATCTTCCTGACCCGCACACTCCCGTGGTCACAAAAATCACTATCCCCCGCTGTGATGTGAACATTGGCAGCAAAGCCAGGCAGGCTGTGGGATGGTGGCAGCCCGGGCACTGCCCCCGGCCCCACGCTGCCAGTAACGCTGAGCTGTGCTCTGTCCTGCAGGTACACGAGGACACTCGGGTGGCAGAGCCGGGCCGTGCCCGTGGGCAGGTGAAGCGCTGCGGCCGCTCCGGGTGTGGACAGACCCGAGGGGGCCCCTCCTGCTAAGAGCCCCTTGCTGTGCTTGCAGTGCTCGGAGCTGCGCTCGGAGCTGGAGGCGCTGAGCGAGGAGTACCAGTCCTGCCTGAGCCGGCTGCGCCAGTGCCGCGACGAGCTCAACCGCTCCCACGGCAGCCAGGCACAGGTGGGAACTCCTGTCCCGACCCCCAGCCTGGACAGTGGCCTGGGAAACATCCCCCCTCCCCGCTTTGTGCAGTGCAGAGAGATGAATGACATCTTTGCTAAGGCTGAGATGAGAAGTGTCGTCCCCCAGCACATTCCTAGTAACACACGCTTCTCCTGGCAGAGACAGCGCGGTCACTGGATCCCTCTCCTGGTGGCAGTGGCAGCAGTGGCCATCGCCACCTTCCTCGCGAGTTACAGGCTGTGAAGGAGCTCCTTGATGACTGACTTCACTGCAGGAACTGACCTCTGCTTCACCAAAAGCAACTCGACCTCACTGCACCTTCTGCTGTTTCGTACGTGCACATTCGGTTCATATCCTGAGCTGGTCTCACTCCAGACAACTCCCAATAAACACGGGGACATCACCCCTTCCCTCCACTGCTGCGGTTCCCCTCTTCCTGCTGAAGGTTGCACTGCCCAGTCCCCGAGGCACTGGGGGACAAAGCTCCTCTGGCCAGCGCTGCCGTGGCTGGCACAGGGTGAGAGGGACAGGGCATCCCCTGCCCTTGGGATCCAGCCTGCCTGGGTCTAATGCCCCCCAAATTCTCTTCCTGGATTTATTGCCTCCTTAAATGGGAGGTACTTGACCCTGGGCCATCTCTGCTCTTACCTGACAAATAAACCCAGCTCAGGGGGGCTCTTTAGCACAGTCCCCTCACGTGTCCTGAGCAATTTTCCCTCCTCACACCCACCAGGCCCTGTCCTATCCCACTCTTCCAGCATCTCTTGTGGCCAAGCATCCCCACAGCCACACCTGCTCCTCTTTCACTGCCAGCACCTCATGAACTCATCAGAGACAGGGGTTTAAAGTCCCTTTTGAAGCTGCACCGTGCAGGTTTTACAGCAGCACTTGTCCCTCATTCATGTGCAGGCTCAGATACAACACAGGCCATGACACCACCTTGCACGGGAAGTAAATATACATTAAATATACACGCAATATACACATAATATACACGTAGTAAATACACTTGGAGCCTACAATAAACTTCACTAATTCAAAGCACCATGGTGTTCAAATCTTTTATTAATCTTCAGCTGCCCGTTGCAAATAAATACACAGTGACTTTGCACTGTGCAGCAGGACCGAGGCAGCAGAGCAGCCGGGAGCACACACATCCCCACACTCATCTTTAAAGAACATGTATTTGGTTTAGCCACTGGCCTGCAGTGACTGTCACAATCCAGCCTTCAGTGCTCAAGGACCAGGAGAGATGGAGGGGACCACACACACAGGGAACCGGATCTTCTGCCTTGGTCCCTGATGCAGCGAGGAAGGCCAAAGAGTCTGAGTACGCTCGTGTTTTACAAGGCAACTGCTGGAAGAGACACGACCTCGCTCGAAATGCAGAGATCTACAAAATCATTCTGAGCACTGAAAGCCTCCCTGAGCTCCTCGCACCAGGCATCCAGCACCTCCCTCAGCTCCGCGCAGAGGCTCTCCGGGACGCTGAAGGAGTAGATCTGGACCCGGAGCCCATCCTTTATCCGGGGGCAGGAGGCGTGGGCCGTGAACACCCTCAGCGGGGTCAGCGCCAGGCAGTTCTGGGCGCTGCTGAAGGTGTACACGGCGGGGTAGCCCAGCAGCACCCCGGCCACGGTGCACAGGTTCCAGTCGCTGGGGACAACCTCGCTGGCGGTCACCGGCTCGGCGCTGGCGGCCTCAGCGTCCCGCAGGTGGCCCAGCAGCTCGGCGAGGTGGCCGCGGACGGTCTGGGCCTCGGCCGGGGCGCACAGGGCCGGGCCCCGCCGCCCCTCCGAGACATCCACGAGCGGCGCGGGGCGGGCGCGGAGCACGGCCCGGACCCTGCTGCGGGC
>VZRV01004806.1:376238-392411 GCA_013398115.1 Falcunculus frontatus | reverse complement strand
GGGACAGTGCCCACAGTGGGGGCACACAGCGGGGACAGGGACAGGGACAGTGCCCGCAGCCCGGACACACAGCGGGGACAGGGACAGTGCCCGCAGCGTGGGCACACAGCGGGGACAGGGACAGGGTCAGTGCCCGCAGTGGGGGCACACAGTGGGGACAGGGACAGTGCCCACAGTGCCCTCTGTACCAGCACAGTGCTGAGGGTTGTACAGATCTGAACGATCAGGCCCCAGAAGAGTGGACTGGAGGAGCTGCAGAGGTCCCTTCCAACCCCATTCTGTGATACATGCATTTATAATGCCTGCATAAACACATCCCTATAAAAAAACCGCACACTGTAAGGAGTATCAGGCTCCAAGGTTGCTGTTACAGCCCCGTTCGAGAGAAAAAAATTAGACAAGGGGATATTGTCCAGGCAGCTTTAATGGAGCACAGATTATTTTCTTTCTCCCCCTCTACTGATCAAGTGTTTATATACATTGTATTAATAGCAGATTAAAAAATATTACAGAATTGAAAATCTGATTTATACAGATGGGTTGCTTAAGCAAACAGCTGAAAAGGGTGAAGGAGTTAGAATTATTCCTGTGATCCCCTCTGTTTTGAGCCACTTCCAAAACAAGAGCACCACAGACTGCTGAAATTGTGGAATCAGATGACAAGATTTACAGATTTTATTTATTCAGATTTAAGCAAGGCACTGGTTAAGAAACACTTCTCTATATGTACAACGTAAGAAACCCCGGTGGAAGCCAAGGGTCTGTCACTGTGCTGGGAGCGGCTGGGCCATGTGCATGGCGGGGGCCTGCATGGGCCAGCCCTCCTGGTGGTTCTGCAGCAGCCGGTACAGCTGCTTCAGGTGCGCCACGATGTTGTCCTTGATGTCCGGCGTGGAGATCTGCAGCCTCACGCTGCCGCTGTCAAAGGAGCGCGTGAAGTCCCCGGAGAACATCTCGTAGATCATCCGGGCCACAACGGGGATGACCTGGGAAAGAAGAAGTCCCTTTTTTTTAGCCTAAAGGCACACAGAGTATCCCTGTTACTCCACAATACCGTAAAACACACAAACCAATTCTATTCAGCCCATGTCCCATTTGTATTTGCTCTCCCACACTCCACCAGTGTTACTGGAGTTTTCCTGGTGTCGGAAGCTACAGCAGAAAAGAACAGGCCTCTGGTATCCATGGGAATTGATCCCAAACCCAACAAAGCTGGCACACGTCACCCCAGAGCCCCAGCTCCTACCTGCACCACGATCAGCTTCCTCTCCCTGGGTTTTCCATCGGGCCACTCTTCTCCGAAACAGAAGTAGATCTCGTATGGTGGCTGTTTCTCAATTTGTCCCTTCTGATGGGCAATCAGCTCTACGAAGGAAAGCAGAGCACTGCAGGGTTATCCTCTTTAGGCTGGAAACACCCGTGACATCCCACCCCTCACTGCATCACCCCTGCTCTTACCTACACACTGTCCTCTGCCACCTTTCACAACAGTTACAGCTCATTCCTTGCACGTGAAGTGCTTTCTTTAAAAGCAAGGCCCTCTGATGTCTCTCAGAGCATTAAATGAGTGAACAGCCCCTTGCTCCTGCCACACACCCGCTCTAAGCTCCCCTGAAGTCAGGGAAGCAGTGGCCCTGACCCACTCTCCACACACACAGAACCTGGTGCATCCAGGCGGAGCCCCAGTGCAGATCACCCTTTCCAACAGTGCCGTGACCAGAGCTATTTTCCAGAAGCAGAAGTTACCTACCGCTTAGGAACGTTTCCAGACAGAAGAGCTTGACCTTCTTTTGCCTCTCGATCAGGTTTGGGGTGGTGGAGGAAGGGGCACAGGGCCCAGACCAGTACACCTTGCACTGGCAGAGCCGCACGGCGTAGATGGCGTGGCCACTGACCTCCAGGATCAGTCCCCTGTCCATAACATCCAGCAGCCGACTCGTGAAGATCTTCTGCCTTTCATTGGTGATCTGCTCCGTCCCTGGAAACTTGACTTGCTCCAAACTGATGGGCCCAAAGAGCTCTTCCTGGTCTGGCATAGGACCCAGCTCTCCATAGAAAAGTCTGCAGCCCTGCGGGTTGCTCACAGTCGTCGTGGGTCCGGTCTCCTTTCCTCGATATTCAAACTTGATTTCTAGGTCTGTCACTGAGAGAGAAACCGTCAGCGTGGCTTTTCCTGGAGCATCAGCAGCAGGGACACCACACAAGCCCCGCTGCCCTCACGGGGATCTTTAAACCACACACAGTTCTATTTAAACCACACACAGTTCTATTTAAACCACACCAAGTTCTCCTCGCTCACCCGCAAACAGCCACAGGAAAAAAAGGCAAAACACTCTTTTCTGTGGGGTTTGAAAGTACAAAAGCAGAAGCACTGTTACAAACCCATGCACGTACTTGGCAGGGAGCTGATCCAGAGCTCGGGGCTGCTGAAGAAGTCGTGCTGCAGCGCCGTCGGGGGCATTTCCATATCCAGGGGTTCGTTCTTTGGCCACACAGTCTCAGGGCTACAGTTTTCTGCACTGGCTGGAGCCATCGGAGAATCTACAAAAAGGCAACAACTCCTCAATAAATCAAGATTTTATTTCAAGCGTGTGCCAATTTACAAACAAATAGCTTCACTAATACATTAGTCTGTGCCACCAACCATTGATATTAAGAAATGGAAATGTCTCTTGAATTGGGACATGCTGAGACTGATTCAATTCTTCCTCCTCTTCATCATCAAGATCATTATCCTTTTCATCCCACGGAGCTGAGCCAGTGGAACCTGCAAACAAGCACATTCTTGTGGGTGGATGATCAGCATGAAACACTGAAAAAATATCATCTTCATATTGCTTGTGCACAATACTGGATATTAATTCGTGTATTTTTCAAATTTAAGTAAAAAAGGATAAATCTGATCCATACAAAATGCTTATTTCAGTTTAATATATAATTCTAGAAAGCAAAGGTAAAGTATTGATGGAGTAAGACACAGTATTGCCAATATTAGACTGTTTAGCAGGAAAACACGCAACTGTGTGCAGCTTTATTAATTTTAGTACTAAAGCATGGCTCAAAGTCCTTTTACTTAAAGTACAGGCTTCACCTGGCAGCTGGAGAGTTAATGCAGAGAGGGAAGGAGCTGCCTTGGACCAACGCCTGCCCAGGAGCCAGCCCAGGAGCCAGCCCAGGAGCCAGCCAGGCCCTCACCTGGATTAATGATTGATCCCTGCGACTGCGGGATGTCGCACACTTCATAAATTTTAATGGGGTTCATGGGCACCTCCTTGGTGCCATCGTACATCAAATTAAACTCCCGGCTCTTGTTAAGTGCACATCGGAGCTGGGCTTTCCACTTTGCAGGGTCTGGCTCGTCCACTCCTTCCTGGTACTTTCCCGTTTCCACGGCCCATGCCTGAGGACAAAGTACAGCCAGCTCAGTCCAGCCCTCCCCACAGAGCAGCTTTTATCAGAAATCAAACTTCCAAACAAATCCACTGTACAATCCTTCTCTCGCAGAAGTCTTAATTAGAGCTCTTGTGATAACAAAAAAAATGGAAATTCCCACTTTAATAGCTTTTCCCATTAAAAGAAAGTGGAGAAAAAAGATGTAAATCCGAATTCCAAAAGAACATTAGCAGTTCTGGGTTAGAGATTTTGTGGGTCTCAGATTCAACACCAGGAGTCATTTCTGACAGGGAGCCTCTGCAGGAGGAATGGACTCAGTTAAAATGGAGTGGAAGGAGATCCACAGACATCCAGCTGGCCTCTCCCTCTCTCACCCCAACATCTGATTATTGGTCCAAGATGCCTCCAAGACAGAGGTCAGAAATTCCTCAAAGGACTGTAGGGAGTTACAGTGAATCCCTTGGGATAAGAATATTAGGGACAGCAGCAATGAGTGCTTGTGATGAGCTTGTGGTGGACCTCTTAAGATTTACGTAACAGTATTTCATGGTTTGCTGCCAAGAACAAGCCAGTTACCACATCCCAACCCGAGCGGATGAAGCCAACAGCAGTCATCCTCCAGAGACCATGGATCTCCCAGCATCTGCCCTTTGGTGGTGGGAAAGGGTTAAAGAACTCAACACCGTCTCAGGCAGTGCCAAGCTTGGCATCCAGGTGCACACAGTGGCTTTTCTGAGGTCAGATAAATAAAATGTGCCTGGAAACAGCTCCCGAGATGCCCGTCCAGCTCCCGGCCCAACAATCCAGCCCTTTGTCTCTGTTTGAGAGCCGTGGGATCCCCGAGCTCTCCCCTGCCTCACCTTGAAGATGGTGTTCTCCTCCTCGTGCTGGGGGCTGTGCCGAGTCGCGTGTTTCCAGGGGATCTGGAACCGCTTCGCCTCCCGGTTCAGCCAGATCAGCCCGGGGTACATGCCACTGTCCACCTGGGCCACCAGCCACGGCTTCAGGCGCACCCTCCGCGGGTGCAGGGCCATGATCTGCAAGGGGTAACAGCAGAGCCACTGCTAGAGGTTACTCAGGACTCATTTGCATCAAAAAAATGGAATTAATTTAGTGAGAAAGGGCCCCGTGCTGTACAACTGCTGTTAGTTTTTATGTTACTGCACCCTGAAACCACCAACTCAGGTTCAGCTGGGTGACTCCTCTGCCAGGAAGAGTCACACACACCTCACTAAACAGGGCCCAGAACTGCTACAAGAACAACAGCTTCAATAATTCAATACAGTTTCAACAATTCAATATTCCAGCGCACATTATTTGTGCTCAATGAAGGCAAGCCCCCAGCAGACCTGGGCTGTAAACCCTGAGCAGGAGATAAAGCCACGAACAAGCCACAGCAAGAACAGGCAGCAGAATTTCAAAAGCCTCCACGCACACCTTGGAGAAGGGGCTGATCTGATCTCGTGCTCCTTCAGTCCTGTCAGACTGGCACCGAGGAGGAGAAAGGCTCAGCCCAACCGAGGCTTTAGCCCAGCCGAGGTGCAGGGGCCAGGCTCAAGCACAGGGGCTGTTTTACCAGACACAGACTCTGAAAGTCATTTCACAGCTTTTCCATGAATGCCCTGAATGCAGCATAATCATTGGCAAACAGCACTGACCTGTAATAACCAGGATGTTTATCCAGAAGGACATGAACTGCAGGTCTGCCTGCACTGCTGCTAAAAATCCAGTGCTGTTTGCTTAATGTTTTTGTTAAGTAGCCCTGTGTTGCTCATACAATTGCAGCCAGCCAATAATATTTTCCTTGTGTAGAACAAAGCCAAACAAACAAAATTAATGCCTGTCCCTCTCCGAGAAGAGGTAACATTCAGTATCTGTAGATTTTGGGAGGGGATTTCTGCACTATGCGTGTGCTCAGAAGGTGCATCTCCCATATTCATTTGTAAATCCTGAAGCAGAGGTGAGAAATTACAAATATTCCCATTAATAAAGCAGTTACAGGACAAGTAAAACCTTTGCCATAAGCCCCGAATATTGCTGGAGGAGTTGCAAAATGCATCTGGTAGCAGAGATGGAGAAGATTAAAAAAAATCCTATCCAAGAACTAGTCTAGGAACAGGTTTTATTTGTTCAAATACCTGCAGATCCCATTCAGATGCAAGCGCTCACACAAAATTAATCCAAACACAACTCAGTTTATCTGTTTATCTTTTCTGCAAAGAAAATGTTCAGCTTCGACTGCAAACCACCTTTAAATAATAGTTTGAAAATGTGTGGGCACATTACCAGACTGTTTCCCAGGAGCTGTAAAGGATCAGGAAGCAATCATCAAAATTATTTTAGTGCTCCTGAAACTCTGCTGTGTTGGTTCTCCATGTTGAAAATGCTGTCAGAATGAAACTTTCAGAAGCATGCTTGCAAAGACACAAAGTCCAGATTAATCCTGGACTTAGAATTGAGACAAAAACCAGGTATTGATTTCTCTTGAAAAGGAAAAAAAAGTGGCATTGTAAAGAACCCTTACTACAGCCGGTTTCCACAATCTCTTTTACGCTGAGCTCTACAAGCAGTCCCTTCTAACAACACGTGCTGTGCACACACGCGTTTGCAAGACCAGGAGTAAATTCAAACCCCCAGAACAGGAGGGATTCGTGCCCCTCTCACAGCAGAGGAGTCGGGTGACAAGGTGGGTGCTGCCTGGGATTGTCCCTGGGCCCGCAGACAGCGTCTGTCAGTGCTCCACAGCACAATACTTTATGACCTTTTATCACCAATGACTTGTTGACACAATAACTGAGAGCAAATCAACTTGAATCCCATTGCTGGGCTCAGACGGTGACTCAGCCTCTTACAACCTTCAACTTCGATCCGGTGGGTTCCACTGATGCCAGACTCCTGGGGAATGTCTGGGCACATTCACCGGCTCTGCCAAGGCAGGCTTGGCCCTCTCCCGAGGCTCCTCAGCGCACAAACCCAGGGATTATCCAGTTCTCTCCATTCCCACTCAATTTGGGTGGTGTGTGGGGATAATTAACACATCCCTGTGCTGCTAATGCATCTCTGGTCAGTGATGTAATTACTCCCTGTACCCTAATTATTAGTATTTCTCCTCGGAGACATTCAGCCCAACAAGAACAACTCAAGCTCAGGAAGGGGCAGACAGCCTGCAGCCACTCCCCCGAGGGCTGCCGAGGAGTGACCAAGGTCAGGGACAGCCCCGGTCAGCTGTGGTGACACTCGGGGCTCTGGTGAGGTGCCAGACAGTCCAACAACACACGGAGCACCAGGAAAACCGCCCTGAAGCCCGACGCAGTTTGCTGCACAGATGCTTTCGCTCCCCGCCTGCAGACCCAAATATATTCAGTGTTCCTGCTCCACCTCATCCATTAAAGCCTCTGGAGAAGGAAGGGTTTTCTCGGGGTTCACTGCTGCGAACCCACAGACCCCGCTCCTTGCACGTTACCTTTGTTTGATTACATTATCCTGTAGCTCATGGAACTGTATGAATTTTTTCAAAGACAAACCTTCCCCCAGAGAAACAGGCTGAATTTCCATCCGACACTGAATCACCTCCCTACGCCGGGAACCTGGGGCTCCCACAAACCAGAGGTCTGTACATCTCCTGCCTCCCAGCACCCGTGCTGCCCCCAACACACCAGAACACGATTAACTCTCTGAATTCCCCGTTTCGCTCCCCAATCTGGTCACCTCAGCCCCTGCCGCGGCGAGGCAGCCCGTGAAGCTGGAAGGAGAACGAGTTGTTACACAGAGTGCGCGGTTTTGGGGTCTAAGAGCTGCGATCCAAAAACTGCAGTGGGTGAAGGGGATGAGGGGAAAACACCAGCCTTGCCCTAACTTTAGGCCTCGCTTTACATCGACTTGAAAGGCGTAGCCCGGGGCGAGCAGAGCGCAGCCCGCGGAGCCGATGGGAAGGAGCGCTAAATTGGCATTTTCAGCGGGCTCTGCCCTCCCGGACCCGCTCGGCGCCCCCGCACCGCCGCCCCTCCAGCCGGGGCCGGGGCGCTCCAGCCTCCGCAGCTCCGCACGGAGCCCCGCGTGTGCCCGAGCCCCCGCTCCGCCCGGGAGCCTGCCGCGGCCCTGTTCCTGTCCAATGGAGAATTTAGGAAACTTCCAAACGGGATTTTTTTTTTTCCTCTTGTAAATGGAGTATTTAGGAAAGGAAGTTTACTTTTAAATGGGATATCTTTGCCTTTTAAATGGAATAGTTTGTGAAGAAAACATAAAGTTCCTGGGCTTTCTCGCAGTTCAAAGCATATTCAGCTGAGTTGTAGAATCACGGCATAATTAAGGCTGGAAAAGACCTCTAAGATCATCGAGTCCAAACATTAACCCAGCACTGCCAGGCCCACCACTCAACCATGTCCCTTGGCACCACATCCACACTGTTTTGGACACTTCCAGGGATGGTGACTCTGCCACTTCCCCAGGTAGCCTGTTCCAATGCTTGTCCATCCTTTCAGTGAAGAAATTCTCCCAAATATCCAAACTAAACCTCCCCTAGCACAATCTAAGTACATTTCCTCTTGTCCTAAATCCATCCATATAGATCCATGTCCAGTCAATGATAGCACGGGATGAAGCCAAACCCCGAAGTCAGCTCTGATTAAAGCCATGGGCACACAGTTTTTTCTCTGGAAAGCATAAAAATGTCCCTCTTCCCTTCCTCCATCCCCACTCTGGGGTCACACCTACCCCTGGGAAGGGGCTCGGCAGCTTCTCCCCAGTCCCTCTGCAGTCTCCTGCCCTCCAGCCTCGTGTCTTATTTATTTTCCCCGTAGGTGGAGAGCCGTGACTCAGTGGTGAATCTTGGTTTCAAGGATCATACAACACTTCACCATTCAGTTTCAATCAACCAGAAAAAAAATGGGAATTTCCCTTCTCCTTCTCATCATGAGCACTATGGAAAATGCTGAACCCTGACTTTGGGAAGGCTGACTTACACCCACAGCTCAGTCCTGGGCCAAGAGTTTGGAGCTAGACAAAATTTTCGAGATCTTCACACACAGACAAAACAATTCAACATTTTTCTGGAGAAGCTTGCCTTGCCGGTTGCCAAGTGCAAGGTAGCTATTTCAGGCTTCATTCAGCATGGAATTCCACTCAGAGGAAACATTTAGCAGGAGTTTGTCAGCACATGAGAAAATCTTTCTGGCAATAAGCAGAAGATACCCCAGGGTCAGTGCTCTCTGTGTTGGGTGACACTGGGTTGGGTTTCGTTAGTGGTACCTGACCCTTTCTGATGTGTAAATCAAAGGACAGCCGCTCCTGCAATAAAACACCCTTGTTGTTATTCCTGCTGTATAAAAACATGCAGTGGTAGGACAATTTTGGGAGCAACTGGGAAAAGACACAGGGAGATATTGGGCTGAACTCCAGGCCAAGCTCTGAGGGATCTTTGATCTCTCCTCAGATGGGCCAGCACAAAAGCTGCCGTTCATCCTCCCCGCATTCCTGCTGTCCACGCCTCTGTCCCGCCTGGCGACACAGGGAAATTTAAGGATGCTTTGGGTTGGCTTTGTTTGTGGTGGATGCTCGGGGAGCTGTGCTGCTGCTCACGCTCCTGCTGCCTTGGCTGTCTGGGGCAGTGCTGGGAGCTGCCTCGGTGGAGTTTTGCCCTTCCTGGGCCCTCTGGAAGGACACTCGAGATGTCCAACCCGCAGGTCAGGGCTGGGGGATTTAAAAAATGGAGCCATGTGGCAAAACAGCTGGGTGAGGACTGCTCCAGCCTGGGAGCTCCAGCCTGGGAGAAGGGTCCAGTCGTGCCTGCAGTCTCCCTGGAGCTGGTCCCCTCTGGCAGGCAGCTCTGGCTGCCAGCACCCTGCTGCCTCTGCCACAGCCACTGCTGCCTTCCCAGCACCGACACAGATGCCAAACAAATGAGTCTTCCCAGCCCTCTGCAGGGTTTGGTGGTTTTTTTTTTCCTCTTGAGTTTCTACCAGGCTGTGCTGAAGCGTGTGGCAGCACGTTGGGGTAGGCAGCTGACGGGAAATAGGCTGTCTTTTTCCATGCTCTTGGCTGGGAAACTCCGCAGCTCTGGAGCTGTAGAGGTGATGATGCAGGGATAACTCATTAGGCAGGAGAGGCAATCAGATGTTACCTGTTTGTAACTGATCGTCCAAAGTGTTCAGTCTGACAACACACAGAGCACTGATCCTGCTCCTTCAGGCACACAAACAGCACCAACCTCTTCACTGCTGTGTTTTCTAGAAATTATTCCTTTCTATTTTTACTTCTCTCTGCTTATATTTACCTCTACCTGCATCTTTTTTTTTTTTTAATCAAAGTAAGAAATAATTTGAGTGATAAACTGTGCCTCATAAAGTGTCATCCTGCTGGCTGAGAGACAGCAGCTCTTTCAGTGCAGCCTGCAGAGCACACAGAGGATATGCAGAGGAATTTTCATACCAGGAGCTATGGGATTTACTTTATTTCAGTGCCAAATTAATATCACTATTTTATCAACACGATTGTATGTCATGATACCTGCAACAGCAGCAGCTGGGCTTTGTACTCCAGGCCTCTTGCAGCCCTTTGTTCCTGGCTGGAGAAGATTGCACTCATCAAAACAAAGGGGAGCCATTTTCTCTCCTGGGAACAGAGCACCAAGTTCCCATAAGGCAAAACAAAATTATGCAATGAGTCAAGACAATGTCCTGGGCATGTGGAGTCTTGCTGTGTGCTCTCAGCACTCGCATTCCAGCAGGCAGCTCCGTGCAGGAGAGCAGCACAAAATGGTGGAGAGGCTTCACCCCAGCACATCCCAAACTCCCCAGCTGTGCTGCAGGAAAAAGGAGTGGATCCTCCCCAGCCCTGTCCTGGCAGCACCTCTATGGCCTGGGGCTGTTTGTGACCCCAGGAGAGCTCCTGGCCTCACCAGGCAAGATAACTCCAAAAATTCTATAAAATCATTTCTAAACATGGCTGTGGCTACCAAAGACCCCTTTCCAGTAGCTCTATGAAGAGGAAAAAGGGGGGGATGGATTTCCTGTTATTTTTCTGAGGAGCCAGCCCTCGAGCTGCTCTGCTGTGGACGAGGCATCTCCGAGTCAGGGGCTGAAGTTCAGCTGAAGCATTTCCAAAAGGAAGGGTTGAGTTCATTAACTGTGTTGCATTCTTCCAGGCACGAGGATAGACAAGAATGCTATTAGATAAAAATGCTTTAATTGAAATACAACAATCTTAAGTTTTCTGGAACTTCTCTGGCCCTTCCCATCCATCTCCAGTCTGTGTTGTCTCTGTCCTCTCTTTGCTCTTCTTTTAAGTGAAACCAAACCTTAACCTGGGTATCCTTACATGTAACAGTGCAAGGTTGTATTAGACTCCTGTGAATCTCTATGTGTGTATATATATATGCAAACACAGTACCACTGCTGGGTTACTTGCAGGAGTGAGTGGATTCAGAGCAAATCCCACTCCTACAGTGCAGCATGAATTGCTCTACTGTTCTGCAATATCAAATTCAAATTTCAGCCTGGTTCTTAGCCAGTATTCTTCCATGAGAGAGGCTTGTCTTATCTAACCAACACCAAAAAAGTTCCAAAACAGCGAGCAGCTTAAATCCATCTGGGCCTTGGCTTTAGGATAAGAGAATCTATTGTTTCCTATTAATGCTGCTCCAATCCTCTTAATGAAGATATTGGGCTGGCTTTGGCACATTTATAGCTCAGGTCATTCTTTCCAGCTGACACAGGTTGGGCTCAGAGCAGCTGGTTTGGAGTGGAGAAAAGCTGGAGGCTCCTGCAGGAAGAGGAAAGGCTCTGTGTGTGGGGAGAGGAGGAGCTGAGCCCTGGCTCTGGGTGCTGCTGGACACAGGGAGCACAGGGAAGAGCCACACTTGGGGTCTGTAACCAAAGCAGTGAATGAGGGTCAGGGTGAGCAGGAGGAGGATTCCCATGGACACAAAGAGGGGAAGGGAATAAGAAGAATATGCTGTAAAAAATATGGAAACAAACAATTCCTGTTCTTTTTAGCTTAAAGCTTTCAGAGAGAGGTGTGACAATAAGAGCAATTTGTGTTTGTATCGAGGTTCCTTCACTAATTCTCTCAACCATTTCGTAGAGCACAGACTACAGCAAGCATTCAGTTAATTTAATCCATTTGCAGGTTTTCTTTATGGAAGTGTTGGTTTTCTCAGGATTTCCTCCCTGTAATTGTTTTTTATCTATGCCCCATCTCACTGAAGCACTGAGCAGCCCTCACAGGCAGGTAATAAAGCCAGCATTGAAAAGATTAATGTTCCTTCCCCTGTAATCCCTTTTTTCCCCTAGAAGACTCTACAGGACCGAGTGGGGCTGTGTGTTGTGTGCAAGGGGAACCTCTGCTCCCAAATTCTTTGACGTGGAGGTATTAATGTGTAGAAAGAGGCTGAGCCCCTGGAGTTTGCCTCTAAATAGGGCACAGCTCAGAACATCTGAAGGTCTCTGGGGCTCATGGGTGGGAATCTCCTAATGATCTTTAGTTATTTTTATCTGTGCCCAGTGCTCCGGGGCACAGGAGCCACTCTCAGATCTCCCGGGGAGCACACGGAGCTGCAGCACCGGCAGCAGGGCAGGGGAGGAGGAACAAGAAAATAAAACACGAAAAAGAGAAAGTGACACAGCGAGAAGAAAAAGAACAAAGGACTTTGGCAGGGTTTTTCTTCTTTTCCTTCTGTTTTTAATCCTGCTTTCCGGGGGAAAATGGGACAGCAGTTCACCAATGCTGAAGAGGAGCAAGGAGAGATCGATGTTGCAGAGCTGCAGGAATGGTACAAGAAGTTTGTGGTGGAATGTCCCAGTGGGACCCTCTTCATGCACGAGTTCAAGAGGTTCTTCGGGGTCCAGGACAACCAGGAAGCAGCAGAGTATGTGGAGAACATGTTCAGGGCTTTTGACAAGAATGGGGTAAGTGCTGAAAAGGTTTCACAGGTATTTGGGTAACAATTTCTCTATCTGCCTTCTGCTGGGGAGGTGTTTGGGTTGTGCCCACCCTTCATGGGACAGAGGCGGGGCGAGGGAGCCCCGAGGGCAGGAGAAGGAGCACAGGCTGCTCTGGATTTATCTCCTCAAATCTCTACCTAAATTAAGGTCAGAATGTCCCCTGAAGGGACTAAGGTTGAATTAAAAGGTTGAAACTAAGGCAGTGACACTTTGAGACAGGGCTGTTGTAAGACCCTCAAACAGCCAAGGCTCCCACGTGGCAAAAACATTTCTCTGTTGAGATAGAGGGGAAATTACAGTGCAGGAAAGTCCTACTCAGGCTTGTTCTGTGCTGGAGGAAGTGTCTGCATCAGGTATCAACAGGTGGTTTGTAATAAAATATTGATTTTAGTTTTGTTTTCCAAAAGCAAAGGAATGCTGAACAATTCAGACATTCTGGTTTTGATTCCCTTTGCCGTATTTGTCTTGAGACACCTGGGAAAAGTGGGTTTTCTGGTTTAGTCACAGTTCCTGCATACCCCCACTGCTGCCACGGCAGCCTGGGATGCTTTGGGTTCTCAGGAGAGTGGAACTTGGCTGCCTGGGGTGAGCAACGCTTGCCAAATGGTTCAATTCTTTTTTTCCTGAAGCTCTTGATCACAGTCCAAGTGTGGGGATGTTTGTTCCTTGTATCAATACAGGAAAAGGGGACTCAGGTCGTTCATCTCTGATCTGGTCATCTCCTTTAAGCTCCCTTTGAAAACAGCAGCAAAATCACATTGAAGTGGCAGCAAAAGTCAGTTTGTGAGAAAGGATTAAAAAAGGCCGTGGAAGATGTGGGCAGGTCAGGCTTGTCTCAGAATTCCAAGTTGTACAAACCCAAATTCCTGCAAAAAATGAAAGGTTTGGGTCCCAAATTCCATTATGAAAGCTGTGCAGAAAAGGTAGCAGAGCAAACTGTGCATAGAAGATGAAGTCCCATTCCTAATTTCCAGGAGGAAATTAGGTTAGGAATTTCCTAACAGGACAGAGAATCAGGTTTTAAGGGATGCTGGTGCGTGGCAGGATGGGGGAGGAGGAGCTCGGCCTGGGTGCCCAGGGTGTGGCTGTGCCTGCTGCTGCTCCTGAACTGCTCCAGCCTTCTCTAAAGTGCCACACAAAGACCTGTCCCGTGCATTTTCCTTTTGGCAGCTTTAACCCAGGTTTTCTGGAACCTGTAAAGCAGTTTTCTATCAACTTTCCACCCAACTGATGTCATTCAGCTGCTGCTTTTCTGTTGGCACAGGATAACACCATTGATTTTCTGGAATACGTGGCTGCCTTGAATCTTGTTTTACGAGGAAAACTGGAACACAAGCTGAGGTGGACGTTCAAAGTGTATGACAAGGATGGGAACGGCTGCATAGATAAACCTGAGCTGCTGGAAATTGTTGAGGTAAGTGGCCATTGCCCAATCACTTTTTTAAGCAATCCCTGCTCTTTGGCAATGTTATGATGTGTATGGGGTTTGTGATAATCAGGTTTCAAGGCAGCTGTGGCTGGTGATGAAGTGAAAATGCCTGACCTCGGTGGAAGGGTTTGGAGCCTGCTGGGGTGTCCGAGGGCTCTGCTGTACCCACTGTGGGCAGCCTGGCCCTGCTGCTGCCCAGAAATGCAGCCTCTGGGTTCTGGAGATCCTGGAGCTCTGCTCTTCCTTTCTTTTCAACCTCTCATCAGCAAGGTTCCCATCTGTGCTGGCCTGGGGAGGAGGATCTCACTCCATGCCCTGTGTCCTGGCTGGGTGGTGGGTGAGAAAACCCTGAGAGGCACCAGTTAGAACCGAAATTCCTTTGTACTGGTGCCTTTCTGGGTTCCTGCTGTGTCCTGCACTCAGATGTAAGCAGCGATGGTGTGGGGTGTGAGAAGAATCTCAGTGATTCCATGGTTTGATGGGCAGGGTGGGAGCTGATGTCTCCTGCCAAGTGATGGAACGAGGGGAGATCACCTCGAGTGGCACCAGGGGAGGTTTAGATGATTATTAGGGAAAATTGATTAACTGAAAGTGTTGTCCAGCCCTGGCACAGGAACCACCACCCCTGCAGGGATACAGAAGCTGTGTAGATGTGACACTTGGGGACAGGGGTCGGGGGTGGCCCTGGCAGTGCTGGGGGAACAGTTGGGTTGGATGATCCTAAGGGTCCTTTCCAACCCAAAGGATGCTGTGGGGCTGAGCAGACAGCCAGGCACAGGCACCTGTGCTCTCACCTGAGGTGAAATATCTCAGTGGCTGTGCTGCAGCACCACAGGGGCTGTTCCCCTGCACAGCAGTGCCTGGCAGGGTGATAACCACTGCTTATCACCCATCTGAGCATCTCAGGGGAGTGCAGGTGATGCCTCCTGCAGCCACCTAGAAACAGAGACTAGACAAGAGGAAGGGAATAAAGACAGGTATTTATTTGAAGGGCCTTCAAGGTACACCCTGGGGGAGCCAGAGGCTGCTTCCAAAAATTGGACCCCAAGATGGACCCCAGGTCACGAGTTCTTCACACTTTTATAGGTTTGGATCATTTGCATATCAGGGTTAATTCTCCAATTAAAGCCCCAGTTTAACGATGTAACTCCCCTCAGCTTGCCCCCCTTAGAATCTTTGGTTTACACATTTTGGGCCTAAAAACAGCCTGGCTGTCCTTGAAGGCAAAGCCTGGAGAGGCTTTGTTCTGTCTGCCCAGTACGAGAGAGTGGGAATTACAGGCTCCAAGGAACTTCAGAGTTACACTCTGAGCAGTACAGGATTTAAAAATATAAAAGTTAAAACCTAAGGCATCACAGGGCCAGGACCTGCCCCCGTGGACAGCAGGGCCCCTGGCAGGGGAGGGTGAGCAGCTGGTCACCTGCAGCAGCAGGTGTGGCACCAGGGCAGCCTGTCTGGGCCACGGTCCATTATAGTTTTGAGGTCAGCCAAGAATTGGCCAGAACTGTGAGGCCACTACTAATCCTCTCTCTGGGAAGACTTCAGACAAAACCCTTCAGCCTAAGCAGTAAAGTAACAATGGACAGGTGGTGCCACAGGAAGAGTAGATAAAATCTGACTCTTTCCCGTGGCAAAGGGGAGCAACTGGGGGTCAAAATCTGTGCTAATACAGGCTTGGTCTGTAGCCTGGACACAGCTTCCCCAGGGAGAGGGCTGGGTTAGTCCAGATGTGCCTGCCTTTGGATGCTGGGAAAAAATCACAGTCAAGGCTTATGATTTTTCCCATCTGTGAAACTCTTGCTTTGTTCTTTGCAAAGGAACCCTGAGGTCTGACCAATACGTGTCAGGGAAACAGGAGGGCAGCAGCTTCACAGAGCAAACGAGGTAATTAACGTGCAGTGAGGGTAGGCATGAGATCAGGGGGTCCATTCCAGATCTGAGGCTGTTGAGGGACAGATCTTTCCAGAAAGGTTAAACCCACAGCCTTTGAAAAAGACCTTCACAGCGTTGGCATGATAACAGAGCTCACTGCTTTTCATTTTCCAGTCCCTTTCCTAATTTGTGAACTCCTTTCAGTCCATCTACAGGCTGAAGAAGGTGTGTTGGTCAGACGTGGAGGACAGGACCCCGCTGCTGACCCCAGAGGAGGTGGTGGACAGGATATTTCAGCTGGTGGATGAGAACGGGGATGGTGAGTGATGGATGGCACAGGCTGCATTCCTGCCTGAGGAGAGCTCCCCTGTGCTGCCCCTGATGGTGGCTGCCCAGAGATCGCTTGGCTCTGCTGTGTCACTCTCATTGGACACTCTGGGGTTGGTTCTGGCTCTGCTGTGTCACTCACAATGGACACGCTGGGGTTGGTTCTGGCTCTGTTGTGTCACATTGGACACTCTGGGGTTGGTTCTGGCTCTG
>VZRV01004806.1:358062-371028 GCA_013398115.1 Falcunculus frontatus | reverse complement strand
GATGGGGCAGGGATGGGGATGGGATGGGGACAGGGATGGGGACGGGGATGGATGGGGATGGGATGGGGCAGGGATGGGGACAGGGATGGGGCAGAGATAGGGTAGGGATGGGGACAGGGGCCACAGGACAGCGGGGATTGGGTTGGGGTATCAGCAAGAATCACCCATCAGGGGAGCAGGCTGAGGGCAGCTCCCAAAAACTCCCCCCCAATGCTCAGCAGAGCCTGTGCTGCCTCCCAGCCCCGGGGTGTTGGCACAAGGGCGAGCAACATGCCCAGGGCACCTCAGCAGCCACCACGATTTTCAAATAAATTAATTATGCATGAGTTAAGGCCGAGAGACTCATAGTGTTAGTTTTTAATTATTTCATATTTGCTCTCTTAGAGGCTGAAAAAACATCCTTTGGAGAGAGACACTGAGGTTTGAAAGGTGCTTTTGGCCTGAGGGCGGTTCTGAGGTAGCCCTTTTAGAACCACTTTGGCTTTATAAATTGAAATCTGGCTGGTCAAAGCTGCTTCTTGCTGCTCCCGGGGTGCAGAGGAGAGGCATCTCTGCCCAGGGAGGGTGCTCAGAAAGCCCACACTGAGCTCAGCTCCCTCCTCCTGCTGGTGCAAAGCCAAAGGGCCCTGAATTTTGTGCTGGTCATTTGTGGTGGAGTTGGTTTTGCTGCAAGAAGGAGAGTTACACTCTGAGTAAACAGCTCAGCCCACCTCTAATGAAGGGCTGCAGCTGCTCCCTCTTGCTCTGCCGTGAGTGGACAAGTTGGCCCATCAAGGGCTCCTGTCCAGGGTGGTTTGTGAGCCTAAGAACAACCCCAGAGCAGCTGTTTCTGGAAGAGAGAAGAAGTATGACCTGAAATAATATTGTAAAACATCTTTATTGGTTCACCGTAGGACTGGAAGTACAAAAGCTTCCAGGTAAAAAATGAAAAAGACGCACAGGAAAAATGGTCAGAAAGCTGCTTGTGAATTGCAAACACCCAGTGCTAAATAACAAAACTCTCAGCTGGGCAAGAAATCCTTCCTGATGTCCTGCGTTGCCTCACCACACCTGGGACTGCTCCCGTGGGTGAGGAACCTCCCCTGCAGGAGCAGCCAAGGCGCAGCCCCAGCTCGGGGATGGTTTGGGGCGAGGCTGCGGCTCCACAGCCGCCCTTGTGCGTGTCGGGGTCCTGGGCAGCCCCTGCTCGGGGCACGGGGCCGCTCTGCCCGGGGGCTCCGTGGGGTCTGGGCTCCGTGGGGACTGGACTCCGTGGGGTCTGGACTCCGTGGGGTCTGGGCTCCATGGGGACTGGAATCCATGGGGACTGGAATCAATGGGGACTGGAATCCATGGGGTCTGGACTCCATGGGGACTGGAATCCATGGGGACTGGAATCCATGGGGACTGGAATCCATGGGGACTGGACTCCATGGGGTCTGGAATCCATGGGGACTGGACTCCGTGGGGTCTGGACTCCGTGGGGACTGCCCGTGATCCCAGCCTGGGGGTGCTCAGGAATCCTCAGGTACCGCAGGAGCTCAGAGCTGAGCCTCACCCCTCTCTAGCAGCTCCCCCCTCCAACACCCACGCAGACACGGGAGTCAAAACCTCCTGGTGCTCCTTATCCAGGTGGTGAAATACGCAGGAAGAGTCCCACAGTGCTCCTCCCTCCCAGGTTACTGCATTGCTGATTCTGTTTCTCTGGAAGCACTTCCTTCCTTCCAGATGCTTCAGGGAGGAACATTCCCATACAGTTCAGGGGGTTGTTTAGAAAAGGCACCATTCGATGGTTTTAATGCTTTTGAGCAAAGAAAAGCCACTGCATTCAGCCCTCCCCTTTTTCTAGCTCATAAATGTTTTAACTCACGTTGTCACTAATCACTGCTGACCAAATAACAACAAATGAAGGAAGGAATGACCACAACCAGTGATCGCTTGCTCTGGAAATACAAATGGAAGGAGAAGGTTTAGATCTGCTTTTCCAGGACCCCTCACACCAGGGCCAAGTCCTGGGCAGCCCCAGGGTCAGACCCCACTGAGGGGGTGTCGGCCACAGCCTTGGTGGGAATTTTGGGGTGCTCTCAGTGCATTCTTGACCTGCACAGCCTCGTGCTGCTCCCCTGCCCAGGGAGCCCCAGCTGTCCCTCCTCCAAGCTCAGCAGCAGCGTCCAGAGGCCCCAAGACCCTCCTGGATCCGTGTGGGACGAGCCCAGCTCCACACCCCCTCCTTGCAGAGGCCTCTCCTCTCGCTGCCCGGGCAGATCCCGGTGCCAGTGTCTGTCAGTGGGAGCTCCCAGCTCCACAGCCCGATCCGAGGTGCCAGTGCCAGGGAGGAGGCGAAGGGAAAGCGTCCCGGGAGCTATGGGGCAGCCTGGGCGTCCTGCTCCCCCTCGTACGGGTTCTTGCCGTCGTTCTGGATCATCCTCACGATGTGTGTCAGGTCCAGGCTGCGCGTGAGGATGTCCAGCAGCATCTCATCCTTCTGCACGCCCTCCATGAACTCCTCCAGGGACAGCTCACCTGCAGAGAGCAGTCACAAATCTCTGTCAAACCCCACAGCCTCGCTCCTCCCTGCACTGCCCTCGCAGCCGCCCCGGGGTGGGTACAGACCTGAAATTGGGGTCTCAGCGCTGTTATTGTACCCCAAAGGCCACCACGGATCCCCACCCAGGAGGGGCAGTGGGCAGCGTCCCCTCGGGCAGCCCAGAGGGCACAGGGAGCTCAACCTTCACAGGGAACCCCCCGCTGCCAGCTCTCCCTGTCCCGGTGTTTTGGGACATCCAGCAGCAGGAATTGCTCTGGCAGCCTGGAGTGCAGGTAAGGGGAAGGCAGGAGCAGTGGCACTGCCCGGGGAAGGTCCTCACCATCTCCATTTATATCGATTTTGTTGAAAACCATGTCTGTGAACTCCTCTGCCGTCATCTTCTCGTTGCAGCGGTTGATGGATCGAATGGCCTGGAGGGAACGAGGGGCACAGGCAGTGACTGAGTGCTCTGCAGGTTTGTGTCCATCACAACAAGTGGCCAAATGACCAGACATGAAAGGCTAAACTCTTTCTCAGGGCTAAAACTTGTTTTCAGGCAGTTAGGCTTTAAAGGAATAAATCCTGTCTAAAAAGCTGGAGATTAAAATCCCCTGAAAATGCAATCAATGCTTTACAAGATTTAGTGGCATGCTGGCATAAGCCAGGAGCCGTTCACCTCTGAAAACTCTTAGATTAGATTCAAGTGCTTATCTGAGCCGCAGTTTCCATGAGCAGTGTTTAACAAGCTGCCAGGGGAGGGCAGGGGGCTGCGGGGTGTCCGAGGGGTGTGGGAGGCAGGTCCAGCCAGGGAGGTGCCCGCTGGGAGCACACGGGCAGCAGGTTTGGGCAGTGTCTGCTAATCTACATGGAATTCACTGGGTTGGGAGCTCCTGCCACAGCCTCCCTGTCTCCCCAATGCCCCTCTGTGGCAGGGATGGAAAAGCTGAGCCCACTCACTTTGATGATGTTCAGCAGCTCAGCCCGGTCGATGCAGCCGTTCCCATCCACATCGTAGAGCTTGAAATACCACCTCAGCTTCTGATCCACCTTCCCCTTCAGCACCAGGCTCAGAGCTGCCACATATTCCATAAAATCTATGTAGCCATCCTAAAAGCAGAAGGTTAGAAGCTAAGGTGAGATTAAAAGCAGAGAGTCGGGCAGTAAGTGGTTTTCCTGGTCACTTTTGGAAGTCCCCTCTGGAACTGGTCCCTCCACCTTGAGACCAGGGGCTCGTGGAGCGCAGTGGTTAAAGCCAAGGTTCCACCTTAATCTGTGCAGAGATGTTGTAGAATCATAGAATTATAGAATCATTAAGGCTGGGAAAGGCCTCCAAGATCATCAGGTCCACCCTGGACCGTTACATGCTGGGAAGGCACGGACTGAGGGGATGGACCTGGCTTGGGGACTGAGAGCTGGGCTGTGCTCGGGGAATTAACACATGCCAGGCTTTAATTAGCAGCCCAAAGCAGTGGTAATTCAGAGGTCAGAGAGGTTTATGCAGATGAACACTGACACATTACCCAACCTCATCCTGCCTGCACACACCTACAGCTCCTTTCTCCCGTGAGGGGGTCTCGTTTCCAGGAGAGGAGTAAAATCAGGAGTCACCCCAGCACGCTGCTGACATCTCGGGCTGGGAAGGTGTTTCTCTGTCCCTGGGCCATTTCTGTACCTGCTCCACATTTGGTCACGTCCAAAGCACAAACACTTTTATCTTTGACTTTCCTGCCAGGTGTTTGCCCACCCAGTTCATGCCACAGTGTTTGAGACCTCCAGCTGGACCCAGAGTGGTGCCACCACTGCAAAGCTGCTGGGATGAGCTCACAAACCACCAAACCGCCCCCAGGCACTGCCCATGATGCTCACAGCTTCCAGAAGGTTGTTAAAATGCCTCCTGCCCATCACAGAGCGTTCTCCTGGAACTTTGAAGGGAAATGGTTCTTGCTGTGGTTTGTGGCACTTCCCTGGAAGCGCTCAGAAGCCGTGGGGATGTGGCACTGGGGCCACGGTGCAGTGGTGAACCCCACAGAGCTGGGTTAGCAGCTGCAGTCAATGATCTTAGAGGCCCTTTCCAGCCTCGATGATTCCATGATTCCCACTACAAACCAGGGGCAGAGCATAAGCCAGGGTTTTGTCAGTGAGCAAAGCCACGGCCCTGTGGGGCCAGGGCCGGTTCCAGAGGAGATCATCTGCTTTATCCCACTGCTGCAGGAGCTGGATTAGGTATAAATAGCCACTAAGCCCCACTCCCAGCAGGATTTACTGGGCATCAGTTCCCTTTTCAGGCATGCATTCAAACACGGGGCAGTGAGCGAAGTAAAGGCCAAGGCACAAACCAAACACCTGAAGGATTTAGGGCCTGATTTGCATTTTTGTCAATGGGATTAATGCCACTAAGCCCTTTGGGTTGCCATTAAAAAAATTCCTCATCTCGCAGGAGGTGCAATTTCAGATCATTTGCAAGTAGAGGAGGATGCTGTTTCCTGTTGGAGGCACAGCATCCATCTGCTTCCCTGGCACAGCTCCTGAGCTGGGGGAGCAGCATTCCCAAATACCTGCTCTGGGGCTGCCTTCCCAAGTTCCTCCTCCAGGACTGCCCCATCCCAGGGGTCCGGCACAGCCACAGCCTGGGCTGCAAAGCCTCTCCACAGGGAGCCCGAGCTCCTGATCCCATGGCACGGAGCACAGGGAATAAAACCAATCCCCCTGCAATCCATTTAGTGTCAAACAGAGCAAACAGCCCCATGAGTTCTGCGGAGGGTGGCTCGTGCTGGGGACTCTCTGTCCCTGAGTGAATGCAGCCCTTGTCCTCACACCGCTGGCTCCTCACTGTCACAACATTCAGTGCTTAAGGATTAAAGGGCACTTCATTTTAAAGGGATCAAAGACTGCCAGATAAAACCCCACTGATTTAAAAGGAAAATATCAGTTCTGGGAGAAGTCTCTGTGCTCTCGCAGAGCAGGCAGTGGGTGAAGAGTTTTTGCTGGCATTTTTCACGTTCCAGAACTGATCCTACAATTTACGAGGCCACAGTAAATCAGGCTGTACATAGTCAGAACAGTTCCTCTCTCACACCCACCCAGCCCCAGCACACGGGGTCCCAGGGCCGATCCCTGCACAGCCAAGTGGGAAGGACAATATTTACCTTATTAAAGTCAAACGTCTCAAACATTTGCTCAACGTATTTGTTCGCTGCCGGACTCAGGTTTTTCAAGCCAAAAAACTGTTTGAACTCATAGAGGGTGAGCTGGCCAGAAGGACACTCCGTCATGAACTTCTTGTACCACTGGTGGCACTCGGTGGTGCTCAGCTCCTCCACGGTTTTCCCGTCCATGTTCCCCATCTCCACACCAAGTGCTGGTCCCTTTGCGGCCAAAAACGGAGGGTTTGTGAAATTTAGGAAAAAGAAAATCTCACAATTCTGCTTCTTGCCTTCGAAGTCCAGATGTCTGCAGCACTGCAGGGGTCAGGAAAAGCCGCAGTGCCTGGTGCTGTACGGATCCCGTGGTGGTGATGGACACAGGAGACTCTTCTTCCCAGGAAAACCCAAAAGCACAAAACCCTCTTTGGGCAGGAAGGTGACATTTAAGTACCCAGCAAATCCCTCCCCAGCCAATGAGGCTCGGGGGGGTGGTGGGCTCCTGCCAGGCATTAGGAGTTCAGGGTTAAAATAGAAAAGAGGTAAAATGGGGAAGTCTTGCAGATTACAGGCCCAGCAGGAGATTAGGAGGGTGGAATTTTCTGTGATGAGCTAATCTCTTAATCCACTTCATTTATCGGTTTGAGGGGGGCTGGTGTGACATGAGCAACAACTTCTGCACCAGAACCAGAATAAGAAGAAAGAGAGAAAACCACTCCAAATCCTCTGTGCTGTTACTGCTTTTTGCTTTCCCTTCACCTCACTCTGCCAGAGGATTCCAGAGGGGCTCTAGAGCCTGGAATTCAGGGAGGGGGAAGTGCCGCTTCAGTCCTGGCAGAGATGCACCAGGAGGGTAAATTTGGTGTGAGGAGACAAATACAGAACCAGAATTGCTTTGAATGGTAAAGGTTTAAGTGCTTTAATTGCAGACAGCAGGAAGGGGAAGGGCTCTCTCCCCCCAGCTGCAGGGTCTCGTGTCCAGTCTCAGTCCTGCTAATTGAGTGGTTTTCCCTCAAAATTGTCCCACACTCTGCTCATCCCAGGAGCGTGTCCTGGCTGCTGTGTTACAAACTCAGCTCACACCACTGGAGTTAAATGCAGCTTCAGTTTTCACTGATGATGGGTTACCGTAAAAATTCTCCATGTAAATACAACCAAATCCAATGTTGTTTTCAGTCTGACACACAGCATTCCAAGAAGGACTCAGGAATAAAATACCCTCAGAAAGCGTCATGGGCCAGATCCTCGGCTAGAAATGAATGGATGTGACTCCTGGGTCTCTCCCACAGAGAGTTTATCCATAATACACAGTTTATATCTAACAACTGCCATTACCTAACAAGTAAAAGAGCCCAGTATTGCTTCTGCACCAAAGTAAATTAGGAATAACTCTACTAAAAAAAGCAGCATTACACAATCGTAAAACACTTACGGAAAAGGAATTAAGCTGCGGAACACTAATTGGATGTGCTAATTCTGTGCTCACCACCAGGTCCCCGTTGTGCAAGGTGAACATTCAGCGATGCCCTGAGCTCCAGCCCAGCCTGTGCCGAGGCCAGAGGAGCTGGGCTGGTGGCCACTCACTCAGTGCCCTGTGCTGTGACACCCGGCGCAGCGGGCAACAAACGGCAGGACAAGTTGGACGAGGTTTTTAGAGCAAAACCCACACTGCATATTTTCCTGGGGAGCAGTGGCACAGCCTCCCCACCCATCCCTGGGCTCAGTGCTCGCTGCTGGCCGTGGCTCACACGCCGACGGGACACTGAAGTCACACCCCTGCTGTTTCAGTGCTTTATTGCCCGGGCTGTGCTGCTCTCAGCTATGGTTTCCTGCCGTGCAGGGATCTCCACTTGGAGAGGTACACGTTCTCCACGTCGATCTTCCTGCGGCAGTGGTCGGTGCCCTCCTGGAACCGGGCCCCACAGAACGGCTTCTGCGTGGTGCAGAAGGGGGCCAGGGAGTTGGAGCACTCGGGGCGGTAGAAGACGAAGTCGAAGGAGCTGAGGGGGCGGCCCCCGGTGTGGGCAACAAACGGGACAAAGCGAGAGCCCAGAGGAGGAGGTGGAGGAGGTCGGTTCCTGGGCATGGGAGGGGTGTTGGTGACCTCTGGCACCGCTTTGGCCTTCTCCATTCCCTTGGGTTTTGTGTGGTCTTTGCCAGGGGCTTCTGGTGTTTTAGCCACCTGTGGAGCAAAAGATGCAGAAAAATGTGTGGCAATTGCCCCACCCTTCACCACCCCCACCAGGAGAGGTGGGAAGCTCCTGCAAGGGCAGCCAGGGCAGTGGAAGTGCTCAGGAGTCAGGGGGTTACACATCCTTAGCCAAAAATCTGAGGTGGTGCTGCTTAAAGAGAAAGGGAGTTTAAACTCAAGTGATGTTCTGGAAATATGGAAGTGACTTCAAACAAATGCTGAGAAATACAAATGATGAGACGCAAAGGACTTGCTTGTCTCTGACTCTGAGTTACAGCAGTGACAAATGCCAGCAGCACACGCTTCTGGTAAAGCTGCCACCAAAGCACAGCTGTGGCAAACCTGCCTTGGAAATGCTTCAGCACTGACCCAAGAGGACATAGCAGTGATGGCAGAGCCTGACACTGTCCTTTAGAGCACCAGCTCAGCAGCTCTGGGGGCCTCTGCAGGGACCCCACACCAGCCTCAGCCCCCTCCTGCTCTGGGAATCGCTCTCAATGCATTTCCAAGCGGGTTTTCCCCCCAGAAATGTGATGGCCCCACGCTGGGCACAAGGGACCAGGGAAAGAGCCCGTTTGGCCTGAGCATTTGCAAGAACCCTTTGCAGAGGAGGGGAGGGGACACGAGCCCCAAGACACACGTGGGGTGACCTGTGACCCACGGCTGCTGCAGGGCTGTGCTTGACTGCAGAGATATTTCTGCTGCTGTTACCTAAGCATGACTCAGTTCTCTTGTGTTCATTGACGACACCTCTGTGCGAATGGAAACTGGCTCTTCCCTCAGCAATTAGCCACTCTACTCCTGGCTGTCCTAAATAAACACTTTGCTGTTTGCTTATTTTTAACCTTGTAAAGAGGTTTCCTGCTTTCCTTGACGTACTTGGTGCTATTTCTGTTCCCTGGCTCCTAAACCTATTAGGAGGGGAATGCCCACAAATTGTTTAGAAATCTCCTTAAAGCCTTTGAGGGGAATCACCAGATCCCTACAGGTTCACCACCTCTTTTTGTCACTCATTTCCCCAGGGCAGACACCAAATGCCTGGAGGGCTGGACCTCAGCACACAGGGGTTATTTCAGCAGTTGCTGCCGCAAGGAAACCTCAGTCCATTTTTCCCCAGGGGATAAAATAATGGGATTTTGGCTCCTGAAAAGTAGATTTTATACCACCACAGCCATTTCAGTGAGGTTTGTGCACCCCTGCTCTGGACTTGGACTGTTCGGAAACTGCTGTTTTCACACTCGTGTGTGCTGGTAACTCCCGGCCATTCTCACTTTGGACGAGACAAGTACACGCACGACTGTGCTGATGCCTCTGCACCCACCCAGCAGGAGCCCTACAGTCATTAATCCCCTGTATTTGGGGTGTGGAGGGGAGGCTGGAGCTGCCTTGGCAACCCAATTGCTAAGTCATGTAGATGCCTCCAAGATGAGCAAGGCTCACTGGAGCTCTGACAGTCGTTCCAGCGACGGGCAGAGACCGAGCCAGGGCGTGCTGAGCTTTGGGCTCTGCTCCGGTTCCTGCTCGTCCTCTGGGGCACCTGGGGGCTTGCAGGAACATCCTCCCTGCCCAGGTGAATGCACCTGCTTGCGTGATCCCTGCTGTGGAGGGGAAGCACCAGCTTAAGGCCCCGGTGCTATTTATGGCACTGCCAGTGCTCCGTGCCTGAATGAAGAGTCCCACGTAATCCTATTGCACCCATCCCCACGCAGAGAGATCCCTAATCCCTCCCAAACTGTCTGATGTCTATCAGAGCAAATCCCACAGGTGGGTCACAGGGAAAGGCTGGTTCAGTGATCAGGGAAGCAGGAAGGTGCTCCCTGGGCAGGAGTTCCCTGGGCAGCTGCTGGAGCCCAGCTGCCAGCGCTGCCCCTCCTGTCCCTGCTCAGGGACTGTCCTCACACCTGCAGCTCCTCGCCTGTCCCCCTGGAGTCATCCCAGGAGCCATCCCAGGACTAGCACGTGTGGTTTGCTCTGAGCTCTCGGCACCGCGGGGGCAAAGCCGGCTGACGGCAGCAGCGGGATTTGCGCAGCAGGGATGGGATGAAGCATCACACTGACATCACTGGGACCTTGTGCTGGTCACCCTCAGGGCAAGGATCTTCAGCCCACAGGAGGGGGACGTGGTGAGACGTCCCTCCTGCCAAGCTGTGGGCCTGGGACACCCACCTGTGAGGTTTTCTTGGTGATGGAGGCCCTGCAGTGTGGCACTGCCGGGGGTGGAGGCAGGAGGCAGCACTGCCAGCGTGGGCAGGGCCAGGGCCATGGGGTCACTGTGACCACAGGGGCCATTGTGACTACGGGGGTGTCACAGGGTGCTGGATGTCACAGGGGTGGCTGGGCTGAGCGGGGCAGAGGGTGCAGAGGAGCTCAGGGGCTCAGCCGTGGGGATGGGGATTTACCCTCCCCTGGGACCCACCGCTGCTGCCCGGAGCACGGCCGGGCTCTGCAGGACACTCTGCTGGCCCTGCCACCCCCAGCTGCAGCCTGGGCCCCCTGTCCCCACTGGCACAAGCTGGTTCTCTGTCCATGGGAGCTGTTTGCTGCTCTGCAGCCACACCTGAGGGTTTCTCCTCCCATCCCTCCCATCCCTCCCTCCCCCAGGTCCGGCCGGAGCTGCCCTCAGTGCACAAACCCTTCTCACACCTGCGAGTGCAGCAGGAACGATCCACATCTGAGGGTGCAGCTCCTCACCCTGATGCAAAAGCAGATTGTTCTGGGGTGTTTACCCCTATTGGGATCAAAGGCAGCCTCACACTGCGGTGTGTTACATCACAGCAGTGCTCACATGGCGATTTCTGTGCCATAAAATCTGCTGGAGATCTTCCAAGTGCTTTCCTGAGCTTTGTGCCCAGCCCAGCCCACCAGTCCCTTTAGCTGTGTGGCCTCAATCACTCAGGAGTGACAGTTGTCCTTCCCTAAATATACAGCCAAGACACCAAACCTGGCAGCTTTCCTGTTTCTCTGGAGTTTGCACTCCACAGAAGTCACCGTGCCCAGCAGCACACCCAGCCTGCTCCTCGTGCTGCTCCTGAGCTTTTTCTGCCCTTCTGAGGGGAGGTCTGTGCTTTGCTGGGAGGTGGAAGGTAAAGAACAAACATCTTTCATCTGGAACAAACAAATGGGAGTGTGCACAGGAGCCCTGGCAGAGTTCTTTAGCAGCTGGTGTTCAGTGGGATAATAAATTCACCTCGGAATCCCTTCATGTTGTGAGGGTGATGTTTTCCTGCGCTCACCACCCAGGGTGAGGCAGGAGCATCGTTGGTGGGGTGGCAGGGGCAGGGCTGTGGCACCCCCAGCCCCGGGGCTCAGGAACTCCTGGGAGCAGTGTCAGGGAGCTGAATCACCCCTTCTGCTCCCGCAGAGCAGCGCTGCAGCCCCGCAGCCCCTTTGAAGTCTCCCTGCTGTAATGAGATTTTGTGGGACACCTTCGTGCCCGAGCCCAGGCTCTCTCATTCCACGGGATTTTATTGGCTTCGCTTCTTAAAATAGTTCCTCTTCTCCTTCCCTTTTCCATGACTGTCTCTCTGTGTGTCCTGTTCCATTTGTTCACTCAAGGACTGTGGGTGTCAGCGAGCACTTTTGTCTTGCCTGTCTTGTAGAGATACCACGTCCTTTGTCTTTCCAGCAGGGAGTGGGTCCTTCATTCCACCTGATTTCTGCTTTCGAGACGTGCCAGGGAATTTTCTTTACATGCCACAGGTTGGACTCGGTGAGCTCAGAGGTCTTTCCCAACCAAAGTGATCCTGTGATCCTATGATCCTGTGATCCTGTGATCCTGCGATCCTGTGATCCTGCCTGAAGCTCAGCAGGATGGTTTCCCACGCGGAGCTGGCTGCAGCTCTGCCATTCCCCAGTTTCCATCCCATCACCGCTCTTCCCTGCGGGCAGGACAATCCCTTCTCCTGCCACCCCGCTAAAGCCGGTCCCTGCCGAGTGCCAGGGCGGGTGTCTGTCTGCAGCGGCGCTTCCGTCTCACAAACAGCACTTAAGATAACTGTCAGGAGAGTCCCACTAATTGCAGGGCACAAAGCCACCCCTTCGGCGGCACCCGCTGCGCCGGGAGCGGATTCGGGAGCCGGGAGCGGGCTGCCCACCCCAGCCAGGGAAAGGCATCCGACCAGCGGGATGCAGCTGCAGCCCAGCTTAAATCCCCTGGAAAATGCTTTAAATCATTACAGCTCCTCTGCCACCACCACGGGGTTGAATTTTAGCATTTTAATTTTCCTTTTCCTTACCCATTTCCCATTTATAATTCACTTTATTTAAGTGCTCCCTCACAATCTGTGCCACGATTAGACTTCCCTTTTGGAATATCCTAACGGTGCTCATTTTTCATTCCTCACAGGGGATTTAATGTGTTGCTCTAATTTGTACTTTAAGGCAAAAAAAAAATTGATGCTTTTCACAAGAAAAGCATCATTTCAAAGTGATTAAATAAGTGATATTTATCACTGAAAAGGGAAATCTATATTCTTTTCACTCTCAAAATGTGGTAGAGATAGAAAGATATATAAGACCTTAACCTGAAGCTGGGAGCTGTGTTTCAGAGTTAATGTTTTGACAATTATTTGGGGTTTAAAGTTCTACAGAATTCCCTGTATTTATTAGTAGCCAGTGTTACTCATTAACTCTCAATTTTTACTTGCACGGCACAAAAAATCGTTAGCAGCACTAGAAATTTGCTTTTGTACCTGAAACTAGAAATGGTTTGGGGTCAAGTCCCACTGGCTTTAAGGTTTTGCATCAAAAGCCCTCAGACCCCCGGAGCAGCCCGGTCTCACCGGGTGTTTCTGGCCTTGCCAGGGCAGCCGGGGCTCAGCAGAAGCTGAACGGACGGAGAAACAAAGGAGAGAGAGAAAGATCAAACCCTTCGAGGGTCCGGACCGAGGGAACGGAGCTGGCTCAGGAGGTTTGGGGTGGATGCCAGGAAAAGGTTCCTCACCCAGAGGGTGTCTGGGCACCGGACCGGGCTCTGCAGAGGGCAGGGAGCGCTTGGACAGAGGTCTGAGGCACGGGTGGGATGTCGGGGGGTGTGTGCAGGGCCCGCAGCCGCCCCGGGACGATTCCCTGCAGCTCGGGTCACTCCAAAGCCGAACGCTCCCGCCGTGATCACACTCCGGGACACCTGG
>VZRV01004806.1:322905-358050 GCA_013398115.1 Falcunculus frontatus | reverse complement strand
GGACACCTGGCGAGGGCGGGGCCGGGGGTGGGACCGTCCCCGCCCCTGCGGAGCCGCTCGGCCCCCGGTGCCGCGGGGATGCCCGGCCGGGAGCGCGGCGGCAGCGCCCGGCTCGGCCAGGATGAAGAAGCACCATCACCACTCGGTGCAGGGCACCTTCAGCCGCCTCTTCGGGAAGCGCCACTCCAGCCCCAGCGCCACGTCCCTGTTCGCCACCAACCCGCCCTGGATCTTCACGCAGGAGGTGACCTCGGACAGCGCGGGTGGCACCGGTCAGTGTCCCCCGCCCGCCGGGAGCCGTGCGGGGTCGGGACGGGGCGGTGGCGGGGGAAGGAGGCTGCGGTGGGGTCGGGGGGCGGCGGGGGCTCCTCCAGCGCCGGCTCGGAGCTCCGGGAGCGCCCGGCGGGACCGGGATGCGGCAGCGCGGGTCCCAAACCTGTGCCCGAGCGGGCGCGGCCGGTCCGCACCTCGGCTGGGGCCGGCTCGCCGCTCCCGGCGAGTTAAACTTGGCTAGAAGAGGCTGATAAGTGGCTGTGAATCTGTTTTATTGCTTCCCGTCGCGCTTTCCCACGCCATGTTTGATCTGCGCCTTCCCAGGTTTTAGTTATTTACTCATAAACCTGTTTCTCGCAGGGCTGCGAGCGAGGAGGGAGCTGAGGGTTGCATATTCCTCGGGATTTATTTGTGTTTCTTTGTGGTTTTAATTGCAATACGGTGCCCTGGAGGCTCATGTAGGAGGGAGCCAAATTAATAGTAATGGAGCCAGGTAGATAGAAGATAGCAGTTTGTGGATGAAGTTTGGTGGCTGTAAGAGCCCAACAAACTCTTCCAAGATTAAAAAAAAATGGAAGTGCTGCCTGCTGAGCTGTGCAGGGTGAAGTATTGTCTGTGAAAGCAACTGCGAGGTGGTTACACCCCAAAGGCCAAGCTGCTGAAACCAAGATAAAATGAAAATGTGACAGGGAGTTTCATGCAACTCTGCAACCTAGAAAGAAAATTGCTGATTTCTAACTGTCGTAAATCTGAGGAGGATTCAAGCTTCTCTCTGATGTGGTTTGGATTAAAAAAAGAAAAGAAGTTGCTGTGTCTGCTTATTACGATTATGATTTCCGTGGCTGCAGTTCTGCAGCGGCAGTACAAAAGCGTTCTGCTCAGGTGTGGGTCAGATTGCAAAGGAAAAGCCAGGAGTCCTGAAATCTGAGCCTAAATAACAGCTGTTGGATCACTCCTTAGCATCCTCTTGGCATTTCTGCCCTGGATGTGGCTCCTGGAGGGTGCCGTGACAGTGGCACCGCGGCTCAGGGACCGCGTTCAGAGCGGTGTGTGGGGGTCGGTGTGAGGAGGGGTCTGCTCGCAGCTCAGCAGCCCAAGGGACAGTCCCAAGGGACAGCTCTGTTGTACCTGGGCCCCCTCCCAGCGCGGTCCTGCCCGGGGCAGCCCCGTCCCTGGCTCTGTTCCTGGGACATTTCCTGCAGAGCTTCGCACCAGCGCTGCTGCCAGGAGGAGTCCACTGCTCCTGCTGATCCCCACCTTAGTTTCTCATACAAAGTAAACACGGGTTAAGCAATGTGGAATGGGTGTAGGTTTGCATGTCCCTGACTCAGAGATTCCTGAATATAGTGACTGATGCCACCTCCTCCTCCCGGGAGCTGTGGATACCCCGGCTCAAACCTGCTGTGCCTCCTCCAGGTGATGCAACCCCCGGGGAGGAAGAAGTTCCATTACATGCGTGGCAAATTGTTTATTTAATTTCCCATGGCTGAGCAAACACGAATGTCTCCGGGACAGGCTGAATGTCAAAAAGTGGCCGAAGCAAGGCCAGTCCTCTGAGCCAGCTGCTTCCCACAGCTTCCAAGGGTGCATTTCCTGATCCCTCCTTCCAGGAAACGAAGCTGGCAGAGCTCAGGTCTTGCTGGTGACGGGCTCCCAGCAGGCAAGTCCTGTTTATCTAGCAAAGAAAACACAACTACAAGCACTTCATTTTACTTTAATTAAAGCATTCAGGGTAGCGATGCTTAGTAATCTAGGATCAAAGTCCTTGTGATCTTTAATCCAGTTTCTCACTGGGTTCACCTAGTGACTTGTTAAATATAAAACTCATTGTTTCATGTCTCAGAACTACTCTGTCGCTGTCTGAGTCCAAACTCTCCTGTTGCCTTGGCCTTAATTCCTGCTCCTTACTCACTGAATGCGGGGTCACCCACAGAATTAATCATCACAGAATCACAGAGTGGTTTAGGTGGAAAGGGACCTTAAAACTCATCTCATTCCACTGCCTGTCATGGGCAGGGACACTTTCCATTAGGTCAGTGCTCCA
This sequence comes from Falcunculus frontatus, assembly GCA_013398115.1. Taxonomy (NCBI): domain Eukaryota; kingdom Metazoa; phylum Chordata; class Aves; order Passeriformes; genus Falcunculus; species Falcunculus frontatus. The sequence continues at coordinate 355,733 of VZRV01004806.1, read as the reverse complement.
AACCCATCCAACCTGGCCTTGAACACTTCCAGGCAATTTGCTGGTACCTCTGTCCTCCTTGGGATTCCAGCAGCTCTTCCTGTGTGCTCGGGCCCCTCCCAGGCAAGGAAGTGGTAAAGTCTTGGTAGGACCAGGCTGACTGAAGCACAGGTTGATTGGTGATTTGAAAGCTGAAGAAAATGTCCTTTGTGTGAAGAAGCTCTTGCAGTGGGAGAAGTTTGGTGCCAGGAGAGGAAGCTGTGATTGCCTGGAAGGGCAGTGGTAGCACCGTGGGTGCTCCTGGGGGTATCCCAGGGTAACCTGGGGGTTCGTGGGTGGGAGAAGGGAACAGCTGACGTGCTTCTGGACTCAGTGGTGTGTTTCAAGGTCGTGTGGAATTCATCTGGCTCCAACCCTTCAGCAGAGGCTGTGCTGCATCATGCCCAGCCCCTGGTGTGGTCAGGTGCTTCATTCCAGGTGTTCATGCAAGTGTTTTCCTTCTGTGGGACACACAGAGAAGCATTTGCTCTCTTCTTTTTTCACTAGACTTGGAGTAAAGCCGTTTCCTTGGGAGCTTCCTCCTGATTTCTGCCCATCCAAGGAGGGCAGAGACTTGGTGACAACTACAGCCAGTGCCAGGGCAGTGTGTGGTGGGGTGGGGACCCTGGCACTGGGTCAGGCAGTGTGAGAAGGGCACAGGATGAGCCCCTGGCCACCAAGGGGGAGCAGGGACACGCAGGAGGGAGTGGGACAATGGCTGGGGCTGGGGCTGTGGCTTGCACAGTCTCATCAGGGACTCTGGAGCTGCTTTGGAGAGCTCTGCCTTTGGGTTTGGGAGCCTTGGAAATGCTGCCCAGAGCTTACACAAACCTCACCCTTCTGCTCCTCAGCTTCTCACGCTGGACAGGACCCGTTTCTGTGCCTCACACTTCAGCAGGGGCTCAGCTTTGAGGTCTGTGCTCCCAGACTTTTTAGGGAAGAGGATAAAGGAAGAAAGCTGATTACTTCTTGGTATCTGCATTTTGGGGTGGATGATGGTTGGTTCTTCCTTCTTCTTCTCCTCCCTTCCTCACTATTGAAATCTCTTGTTGGGAGCTCTCCTGCACTTTTCCCTTCAATCACAGCCATTTTGTTGCTTCCCCCTCCTTCCCCAAACCCTCAGATTTTCTTTAATGTCGGTCTCCTTGGCTACGAGTTATTTGTGTATCTCCTTCCAGCCAAGGTGGGGTTTACGTGCTTCAGTATTTCTGCTTGTTAATTCCTGCTGCTAATCAGACACAAAGAATGTAATTAAATTAATTTTATGAGCTTTATTCACTGTCAGAAATAAACCGGCCCAAGAGGTGTGGTTCAAGGTGAAAGCACAAGGCTGGGAACCAGGAATCCCTGACGGCTTCTCCTGCTTGTCACACCAGGGCCCCGTGACTTCCTCCCCGGTGTCTCCCCCCACCCACAGCAGTATTTTGTGGGAAGTCACCTAAAGCAGGCTGGAGTGTGGAAGTGTTGTGAAGCACCTGGAATTAGCTCTGGGTTGGATGCAGTGCTCTGCCCACGGAGCGCTCGGCAGGGGAGGAAGGGCAGGAGCTGTCCCTCCTCCTGGTCAGCTCTGCCTTCCCCCTCGGCTGCAGCTGCTCGGATCAGCCAGGATTGGATCCTTCTGAGCTGCTTCAGTTCCATCACCGGAGCTCAGGGAAGGCTCTCTGTGCTCTGCAGGTGTGTCACAGGGCTGGGAGTGCCTGTCCTGCCCACCTGGGACCTTTCTCTCCCTGTCTTCCAAGACACCCAGGTTTTCCTCAGAATCCGGTGGGTTTTGCCCATTCCTGGGAGCTGATGCAGCAAATTCTCCACAGCTCTTTCTAAGGCTCCGTGGTGTCGGGTGTTGTTTGCCCCAGTTACAAGCTCGGTGCTGCTGTTAACAGTGTGCTCTCCCCTCAGGTGATGTGATCGAGGTGTATTACGGTGACAATCGCTTCGGGACAGTCACAGACTCTGGCACAGCAACGCTTAAGCCCCGTCCGAGGGTCCGGCCGCTGCTGACGTTCCTGCCCCTGGTGAGTGCCCGAGTCACTGCTGGGGTGGAACTGGTGCCCAGAACCAGCCGGGCTGGCTGCTGCTCCCTACCCGAGGGAGAGGAGAAATGAAAAGCAAAACCACTCTGTAATGACGCTGGCTACGAGGGATTAGGAGGTGATCTGAGTTCAGGGCTGGTGTGGGACACGGACGAGGCTGAGCACCGTCAGACTTGCATTTTCAATTAAAAAATAATTGCTGAGCACAGAGATGATAGATCAGGCTTGCACTGCAGTTTATCTCCCCGCTGCTGGCAGGATCTGTCCCGGGATCAGGCAGTTGCTGGAGCCAGCAGTGCTGAGCCGAGTCCTGCTGCAGCAGAGGAACGAGGAGATGATGCTGTGGGTGTGCAGGGGATGATTCTTTTCAATCTCTGTATGAAAAAGCCATTCCCTGCAGAGCTGCCAGTGCTCCAGCAGCAGCTGGGAGCAGGGCCTGGAGCAGCAAGGGCCAACACAGCCAGAGCAGGGGGCCTGGAGGTGGTTTTAAATCCAGAAGCCACACTTGCTTGTGGCTGGCTTGGAGGGACCCCATGCAGCACTTTCCAGAGGCCTTATCCCCTAAAAAACACAGTGAGGCACAGGATTCACAGAATGCCAGGGTGGTCTGGGTTGGAAGGGACCTTAAAGCTCATCTTGTTCCACCCCCTTCCACTAGAGCAGGGTGCTCAGAGAGGCTCCAGAGATGTCTGCAGCTAAACTGAAGTGATACCTGCAGGTCACGAGGTCAGTGAAGTGCTGAAATCCTTTGGTCTTGACAAGGAGGAGATCTGTGCTGATGGAAGTGTGTGTGGTAGAGGGATTAACAGCAGGAATGCCCCCGGGATGAATCCTGAGGGCTATCACCCAAGCCCTGGTGCTCTGCTGCTGCCCCCAGAGGCACAGCCGGCCCTGGGGCTCTTTATCCCTCATGAGGGTCCCTCACAAACCTGGGCTTCTCCTCCGACAGTAACAGCTTTGACTGAAGGAATTAGTAGGAAAAGGCAGCATTTTGAGGGATCAGTCTGTGTTGGATGTTTGCACTATTTCGCTGAGGTTTGATCGTGATTTGATCTGGCACAGACTCTTCTGCTGCCACGTACATACCTGCACTGGGTACACACCTGCACGGGGCTGTTCTGCAGCTCCTGCCTTAACCCTTTCCCCCCACCCACGGGGAGCAGCTCCGAGTGAGTCAGGAGGATGCCCACGCCCTGCCCCGCAGCTCCTGTGCCTCTGCACCTGGCAGCTCTTCCCACACGGAGCAGTTTCCTCTCCCCCACGGCCCTGGGCTGTCCCACACGGAATGGCAGCAGGGATTGCAGGAGAGGGTCCCCCCGTGTCCCCCTGCCCACCTGCAGCTGCAGGCAGAGCTTTGGCATCTGGGGGAATAAATTCCTTCAGCAAACCATCAAACTGCCCTACCTCAAAAACGAGTTTGGGGGCAGCTCTTCATATTCCGAGAAATCCTTGGCCTCTCCGAGCCCCCAGGGTGCTCAGCAGTTGTATTTTGGGGTGGCTTTTGTAACGGGCAGCCTCAAACCTTGGTCATTTAATGGGTGGGAAGAGGGGGCTCCTGAGAGCCCGGGGAGCTGGGGACCATGAGGACAGGCAGGCAGCCTGCACTGGGGACGCCTGACTCTGTTCCAGGGATGAAAAGTGATTCCTGGTGGTTACAGTGAAAGCTTCCCCCCACGGGATCCTCAGCAGGCACAAATCTGATTCAGGTACCGCAAACTGGAAATGCAGGTTCCTGGCACAGCACCCCGAGCCTGCTCTGAATCAGCTGGAGGTTTTCTGGGCTGGCCACACCCCAGCAAACACCGGGAACAACCTTCCCAGTCATCTCTGCAGACTGGCAGCATGCTAAGGATGCTTTCCATTTTAGAAGCCAGCTCATGACGTGGGGATGGGTGGTTTTTGAGAGATGCTGAGCATTAGCTACTGCCACAGAAGGTTTTGGTGATGAACAGGCTTGCCCAGTTTGAAATGACACGTCCAAAATTACTGCTGCTTTATGAAGTGCAGACTGTGTCCTCCAGCTTTGCATAGCTCTCTTCTGCCTGCCAGTCCCTTTCCACCCCTGTCCAAGCAGGTGATGCAGAGCTCAGACAGCTTTGTTTCCCTGTGAATGGGCAGCTACCCTCAGGGTGCTCTGCAAACCAGCAGCAATGGATTTCCATAGCAAATGGCAACTGCTGGGGGTTTTTCTTTGTGATTTTGGTATCTCATTGCTCTGGACAATTTAACTATCAGCTCTTGAAGTGCCTCTCTTGGTCTTTGTCTTCCCTCTGGCTTTCAGATGAGGTGGAGGATCTGCCCTCATGCCTTTGCAGACCTTGGCTTGTCCATCAGCACGGAGTTGCCTGGTCCTTTGTGCAATCCCAGGAATATGAATTCCCACTCACTCCTGGCTCACCAGTAACTGGCTCATTCCTCACCAGTAACTGGCTCATTCCTTTGTGGTTATAGAGGACCTTTGGTCATCTGCAGGGTGGTGGACGTAGCAAGTGAAATATGTGTATTTTCCCATTATTTTGGCCAAAGCTGGGGCATTCCAGGGCTGTTCCACAGGAGCCCAGGCGCTGCTGTTGAATCAGCTCTGCCCCAGCAGCTCCTGAAGCTCCCCAGACAGGGCAGCGTGGAACTGTAATGTGCTGTCTGAGCCTGGATGGGGCTGGATGAACAAATCCAACCCGACCTTTGATCCAGGAGACTTTGGAATGCCGTAGCAGTCTGATGTAAAAACGGTGATAATGGCAGCGAAAGGCAAAGGGCAGGGGCTCAATCATTACCCAGGCTTTTGTGTGCAGGAAATGGCTCGGGGAGAGCAGGCCGATGGCAGGATAACATTTCCTTTGTCAAGGGCTGTTGAGAGCGCAAACAGCTGCCTGGGGTGAGCAGGAATGCAGCAGGGTGATGCGGAGCCTGGGGACGGGGCAGTGTGGCCCTGCCCTGCCGTGTCCCTCGTTGGATGCTCCCTCGGAGCTTTGTGTCTCTCTGGCATTGCGGTGCCCCAAGCTGTCCCCAGGCTCCGGTCCCTCCCGGCGCTGGTGTGTGGCAGCGCGGCCGTGCCGGTCATCCCCGTGCCGTGCCGTGCCGGTCACCCCCCGGGCCGTGCCGGTCACCCCCCGGGCCGTGCCGTGCCGGTCACTCCCGTGCCGTGCCGGTCACCCCCCGGGCCGTGCCGTGCCGGTCACTCCCGTGCCGTGCCGTGCCGGTCACTCCCCGGGCCGTGTCGGTCACCCCCGTGCCTTGTCGGTCACCCCCGGGCCGTGCCGGTCATCCCCCGGGCCGTGCCGTGCCGGTCATCCCCGTGCCGTGGCGGTCACTCCCGTGCCGTGCCGTGCCGTGCCGTGCCGGTCATCCCCCGGCCGTGCCCGGCCCGGCAGCACGGTGTGTTCTGCACACGGGTGCCCGAGTGTGTCCCCCCGGGTGCCCGAGTGTGTCCCCCAGCCCCTGCAGCCCCTCAGAGCCACCCGGGCCGTGGGGCACGGGCACAGGAGCGGCTCCGTGCTGCTGGCACAGCCCCGACCGGCGCTGAGGGTGACTCAGCCCGCCCCAGCGTCTCACGCTGTGGCTGTAATCACCCGGAGTGCCCTCGCTTTAGGCGTCCTCCCACATGTGTAGGCTGCTAAATTGCTGGTCCTGTACCAGCTAAAGGCACTGCTGAGTTCTCAGCTTGAATGTGAAGGGAGTAATTGAGAGCGAAACACAAACCACACGAGGAGCAGTTTTCCCCAGAGTGTTCAGATGTGCTGGTGCCAGTTGCCCAAAAAGCTGGAGGTCTGTCTGTGCCCTCAGCGTACGTGACTGTGGCAGCGCTTGCTGCAGAAAAATGCCCCCCAAACCCAGGGGCGCTGCTCAGTTTGTTGGTATGTGGATGGTGGTGGGCTGGGGAGCCCCGAGGGAGATGTGAAATAGGTGAGCTCCTCTCCAGCCCTCACACCTGACCACGGGGGAATTGTGTCCATGGCCTGTGCAGCCTTGATCACTTCACTCATCCCCTCAAACCCTGTCTACAGCAGCTTCCACAGGGACCTCCAGCAGCTGCCCTGGATCCCATCAGGCTCCAGTTTGTGTGGACAAATTACCAGCTGCTTGTCAGCCCGTCGCTCTGATCTCTGGGTGTAGAACTGACGGCTCTGCTCTCTCAACTCTTGCAGAACGCCCAAGAATCCCATGGGGTGGCTGTGCCAACACCATCGGTGCCAGAAGACTTTGAGGAAAAGGCAGCTCTTGGTAAGGGATCTTCTCTGTGGTGTCCTGGCCAGCACAAAGTGCTCACCGTGCCCTCGGGGCAGGAAGTGTGTGTGTACCGAGCTCTGGAGCAGACAGTCTGCTCATATATTTCCATGCTAAAATAGAGTCTGCTATTAATTATTTTTTGAAGTCATTGAAAATTAATTAATTCCTAAGGGGTGAGGCAGAGTGGCTGTTAGAGTTCAGGAAGTTTTAGACAAGCCTAGCAAGGGGCTGGCTCCCTGGGAGGGCCACTGGCACAGGTCAGGCTGGCTCAGCGCTGATGGAGAGGTGCTCACACGGCTGTGCTCTCGCTGCTTTCCAGGCTCTGGCTCCCAGGTCAATGGCAATTATCGGATGTACAGCTCGGTGGGGGACCTGCGCCCACAGGCCCTCGACGGGGATGACCTGGNACGCTGCCACCACCGCCGCCACCGCCACCCGAGATGGTGCCACCACCGCCACCCGAGATGGTGCCACCACCTCCTGCCGTGGTGGCCCCGCCGCCTCCCACCTCTGCCCTGTCCTCCCCCAGCACTCCGGCTCCTCCAGACTTCATCCCACCAGCCCCACCGGGCACCCGGGACCCCGCATCCTTCGCCCCCGGCATCTCCAAGTGGAAGTCGGAGACGGTGCTGAACACGAGGCAGGCGGATGCCGAGGGGCCGCTCTGCCCTGCCGAGGCCGGGGCGCCCGCAGCCCCCAGCCCCAAGGAGAGCCTGCAGCCCAAGCCCGAGCCCCACCTCACCTTCCCCAGGTCGTTCAAGGTGCCGCCGCCGGCCCCGGCGCGCTCCTCGTCCATCCCGGTGCAGGAGGGCCAGCCCGGGCGGCAGGAGCCCGTCCCCAGGCAGCCGCACGCCCGGCCTCCCCTCCCGCCCTGCTTCACCATCCGACCCGCAGCCAAGGCGCGGCTGGGAGAAGCCGAGCAGAGGAATTCCGGGCTCAGACAGGGCGTTGGGAAGCCGGCTGTACCCCCTCCACTGAGCCCCAAGCCGGGCTCAGGGCTCAGCCCAGGGGCAAATGCCACCGGCCGCCGGTCCCCACTGCCAGGCTCCGAGGGGGAGAAGATTCCCCAGCTGAAAACAGCTGGGAGAGACTCCCCTCCAAAATCTGAACCTCTCACTGCGAACGACCTGGATCTCCCTCCTCCGGACTACCCGACCTGCGAGGATGACTGGAAGGATGCCAACAACCTGAACAGGCTGCGGGACGAGCTCTCGGCCCTGCTGCGCTCCCCACGCCGGGAGGAGAGGCCACTGGAGAGGCCACTGGAGAAGCCGGGTGCTCCCCAGCCCCTGGACAGCAGTACCGCCCGTGCTGGCAGCCGTGAGCCAGGGCTCAGCGAGCCCCTTGCCAGGAAGGACACGGGGTCATCCAAGGGAGGGGAGAGCGAGAAGAAGGAGGTGCCCAGCAGCACCCCCAGCACCAAAGGGGGCTCTGCCAGCACTGCCCCAGAGAGCAGCCCTGCCACACAGCCCCGCAGCGTGATGACGATCAGGAACGAGCTGGAGGCTGTGCTGTCCCTGAAGAAAGAGGGGAAACCTGCCCCAGGGCTCAGCAGCCAGAAGCAGGGTGTGGAGAATGGCATCAGCACCCCACAGGTGAGGAAGAGCCCCCCTGACCTGAGGAAGAGCCCCCCTGACACGAGTGACTCAGTGGTGCCAAAACCAGTCCCCAGCCCGCTCCCAGCCCCGGCGGCTGCTGTGGAGAAGGATGAGACAGATCACGGGAACCATCCCACTCCTGCTGCTGGCAAGGCCACAGAGGACAAGAGTCCTGCTCCTGGGTCTGTCAACAGCAGTGTGAGCCCCCCAGACCCACCTCAGGGACCAGCAGAGGAGCCCCCTGCTCCCACCTCTGCCTCACCCCCTGTGTCCCCTGCACAGAGCCCGGCACCCCAGCCCAGCTCGGCCGTCTTCCAGTACAAAGTGCACCAGGCTGGGGCCAGCTCGGCCGAGCCACCCCGTGCTCCGGGCTCAGCTGAACCCCCCTGCCCCGGGAGCTCAGCCACGAGCCCCCCGGACACCTCGGGAGCGGGGCAGGAGGAGGTGCTGATCCACCCCGTGACGGGGGAGCGCGTGGAGCGGGGCTCGCCCATGGCCCTGCTGCTGGCAGCCCGGCAGCGAGCCCAGCGGGGCCGCCAGGGCAGGGACGGGGCGGCCGCACCGAGGACAAAGCCACCCCTGAGACTCAGCAGTGCCTCGTCGGACACCACCTCCACCAGCTTCTTCCGCCACGAGTCCAAGCCCTACTCCTTCACCGTGGTGCCTCGGCCGTCTGCGGCCAGTCCAGCGGGGTCCAGCTGGAGCAAACCCCCCTCTTTCTCCAGCTCCTCGGAGCAGGGCCGGGACGTGCGGGCAGTGGGCGAGGCACAGCCCCCCGGGCCCCGGCGAGCCGCTGCCTCCAGCCTGCTCCGGGGCCTGCTGGACTCGGGCCAGCCCAGCCCAGGCCGCCACGGGGCACCCAGGGAGGAGGAGAACGGGGACACGGCGCTGGACTATGGCATTATCCCCCCACCTCCCGAATTCAGCAACGAAGTGGACGAGGGTCCCCTCCCAAGTCGGGAGGAGAACCGCAAATGCCCCAGTGTCCCTGAGAGCAGCCGGGGCTCGGGCGAGCCACGCTATTTCAGGTGGTCTGGCTACAGCCGCAGCTACGGGGGCAACCAGGAGCCAGCAGCTCCACCGCCCTTGGAGAAGAGCTGGAGGAACGGCGACTTCACGCCCCAGTACTCGGATTACAGCAGCTCCACGAGTTTCCCCAGCCACGGCCCCAACCCGCGCCCGCTGATCAAGAAGCGCCTGTACATGTCCGAGCCCGACAGCTCCTACCCCCGGGCAGCCGCAGCCCCCCGGGCCTCGGGCACCCTCTCCTCCTACGGCCCCGGGGGGTTCAGCTCCTCGGCCGGGGAGGGGTCTCGCCGCCTGGGCTCTGCCCACAGGAACGGCCCCTCGAGTGCTCAGGGCAGGCGGGCGTCCGTGGATGCTGCTGGGAAACCCGCGGCGTACGGCGGCACCGGGGCTGATGCCAAGTACAAGGGGCAGAACGGGGACTTCTCTCCCTCCAGCGTGCTGACAGCCAGCAGGTACGTGTCCCCCCGAGCTGACCCCTTCCTGTCCTCGGTGTCCCTGACTGGCCCCAGAGCAGCACCAGGGCTCCAGTGAGGTCGCTGCCCCTTGGCTCGTGCTCACTCCCAGCTCCTCCTGCTGCCCCGGTCCAAGGGCAGTGACTGTTCCGTGGCTCCTCCTTGGTGCCAGCTGTGCCCCTGGTGCCCATCTCCCTCCCCTCCCCACCTCACTGAGCAGATACAAAGCGATAAAATACACCACTGCGGTGCTGACCAAACGCCAAGGTTTGCCTGGGCTTTGGGTGACTTCCCCTCTGTTTCCCCTCCAGGCCTGCCCACGGCCCCTCACAGTACGGGGGACCCACCAACACCTTCACGGTCAGGCCGGGCACTCGCCAGCCCATCTCCTACGCCTACCAGAGCCATCGGTAGGCCGGACCTCGGGGCTGCCCCGCCGGCGTCCGGCTGGGAAGGGGCGAGAAGGTGCCTGGGTTGGTCCTTTCCTTCTCCACGGGCACCAGGGACGGTCCCAACCCAGCCTGAAACTGCACTGCTTGAAACTGCTGATGGATGAGATGGGGAATGAGCCCGAGACTTGGACTTTTCTCAAAAGACTGTCATGGAGAGTAGTTACTGCGGAGGGCAGGCCGCTGCCTTGTTACATGAGCTAACGTGGTTTCCCCTTTTCCCGTTTTCCCTCCTGCATTATTTTCAGAATTGCAGCCTGATAGGCCGTCTAGGAAAGCCAAAGAGCATCCTGAGCTCTCTTTAAAGAGCATCACCACTGGAAAGATTGATTTCACTTTGTTTTTTCAATTGGTTTAACTCCAGCATGTCTGGGAGCAGGGAGAAACCAACTGGGAGATGTGCACAATGGAAGCAAAGCCGTGTATAGCTAAATGTCGGGGATTAAAATAGGAATGTGAGGCCGGTGGGATAGGAGGAGAGTTTAGGATGCCTAGATCCTGACCCTTTCTGTCCTTCAGGAGTCCGGAACAAACCAATTATGCCTTAAGCCCAGCTCTGGGCAGTCAGTGCCTGTCCTGCTGAGCCGGGCTCTGACTCCTTCTCCAGGAGCAGCTTCGGGAGCTGGGGCCTTGCTTTGCTGTGCCTTTTGGTCACTGTAAATGTTTCTGTTGGTAATTATTCCTCGTGGAAGGAGGCTGTGAGGCCTGGCTGGATGGCTGTAAAGCACTTTGGAGACGTAGGACATGGAGCAATCCTTCTTTTCCTTTGGCTGGTGGGTGCCAGCGACTTGCCAAGGTGCTGCTGGTGCTCTCTTGCCACTTCACACACGTGTGACCCCCACAGTGTTCTTATAAACTGTTCTACTGAGACTTGGCTTCCATTTGTCTGATTTGGGGACCGAGAAGCTAAATTCCAGTGTGGCTGTATTTATCCCCGTGGTGTGTGGGGTGTGTGCAGTGACACCCCAAAGGGAGCTGGCTCCTGGTGTTTGCCCCCAGTGCTTTTCCAGGTGCTGGATGTGCAAAGCTGTCCCTGCTTCCTGCTGGTGCCTGTGAGCAGCTGGTGGTGGCTGTGCAGGGGTGGGAGGTGTGAGTAGCCTTAAAGAGGGTTTTAGCCTCCAGAGTGAGCCGTGGGGTCTCACGACAGCTGACCTGAGTTGTGAATAGCCAACGTCCTGAAACTAGAAATAGAGAATCTTCCTCGTAGGTAAACGTGCTGAAAATCACTGTAAGATAACTGTAAAAACTTGTAGAGAATATTTTCTAATCACTGACGAACTAAAAGCACTTTGAGACATTAGTCTATTTTTATAGAAAGCACTTTCTATTTTCAAAGCTATAAATACCACTGGTTCCACTCCAGCTCCCCTGCCTTGCACACACCTGTACGTGGCCTGCAAGCAGATCTTGCTCTACAGTTCAGCTCAAAATCAGGGATAAATTTTCCTTCATGGTGGAATTCTCAAAAGTTATCTTGATATTCGTGTCATGTCACTGACATTCTATGTTTTATTTCCAGCTTTACCTAATAATTTAACAGCCCTTTCAGATATTGCAGCAGCTTTAAAGTATTCTGAGCTTTACTTTGCTGTGAATAAAATGAAAATGCAAATACAATAATCAGTCTAATAGCTAATTCAAAGGGCATTTTAATGCCAGTAAGTCGCAGCGACTTGGAAGATTTCCATTGCCCAGCCACTATTGAAATAAGAGGCTTTAAATATCTGGGTGTTGGTTTAAAAAAAATATTTATGGAGAAAAGTGACTAAGGAGTAACTATAAGAATATTTAAGTGTGCCAAGTGTCACGTGGAATACCACCCGCCCCAAAACACGGAATTTTCTCCATGCAAGGAGCATCTTGAGGATTCTTATTCATCTGTGGATTTGGAAGTAAATCCGTGATCCTCTTTGAGGGGTTTCAGGGTCATGTTTTAGTATTGGATGAAGTTTCACCGGTTTAACTTGAAAGCAAACAAAGAAGTCTCTTTGATAACATTGCAACTTAATATTTTTTTCTTCTTGATACTTTTTTTTCAAAAAATAAGCTAAAATTGCAAATGAGCTTTCAAAAACAATTTTAAGGCTGGGTGGGCAATTTCAGCTTTTGATATTGACTTTGCCCAGAAGTGGGGAGGGCAGAGGGTGTGTGTGTGCAATTTTCCACCTCAAGAATTGGAATCTCCCCAACACAAGTTTTTTTCTTTTTAGAGAAAAATGTGACACTCCCATGGTGGCACTTGCTTTGAATGTCACATTTACTACTTCACCCAGACACACAACTCACGTGTAGTTGAAATATAGTCTTAGACACCATGGAGTGTCTCATTTCTAGCAGATATATTTGTTTTAATTAAGTATCAGAAGCGTGATAATACAAGTCAGCTTTATAAAATAACCATTATTCATTCAAGAACACCATTCTGGGACTGCTCAGGGGACTGAGCTGTCACTGAATCAGGCTGGTCTCTGCTCCCAGTTGTAGAACTGGTTAGCATGCAGGTTTTCAGCAGTGGAACACTTCTATTCTTTAAACACTTTGGACTATCCCTGCTTCTTTTGAATGCATTCAGCAAATTCTGGTATTTCAGTAACAACTCGACATTGATTCTGGGGCCACTGTGACAAAGGAACCACTGTCAAATTGTTGGCAGCCAAAGCACTTGGGGACAGAGTTAAATCTCTCATGAAGTGAGGACTGCAGCCATGGGGAAGAGCTCCCTCTTCCTGGGGCAGGTCAGGTATGTGGATAAACTGTCCTTGGAGTCCTGTTTCTGCTCCTCCCAGCTCTTTCACTAGAGAAATTCAGCAACAGAGAAAGAAAAAACAAAACTAAGGGGTATTAATGGAGCAAAGCAACCTGCCTCAGCCCAATGCTGACAGCAATCCTGAAGCCTGAGTGTGGAATTATTCTCACTTCACCCTCTGTGATGCAGTGTGGTCATTCAAGTCATGATACAACTTAAATTATCCCCTGCAGCTGCCTCTTCCTCACAAGTTCCTGCTAGGGGAGTGTAAGAGAGCATTAGCTGTGAAGTATTGAACAAAGTCTCTTATTTATGAGTGCCATTGAACACCAACCTTCTTGCATTAAACATTTCTGGATGTATTGTTTTATTACATGTGTGGCCTGACTTCTTTTTTAGTGTTGCTTACGTGGTCTGTCTGCTGGAGCTCGAGGAGTTTGCACGTCCTTGGAAGGATGGGAAAACGTAGCTCAGTAAGGGTTTGAATTTCAGCTTACCCAGGGCTTGGTCCCATTTCTCTGAGCAGTTGATCCAAAGCCTGTGGCCATTTCAGAGTTTTTGGAAGCTCAGTCAAGGCATGAAGGGGCAGCTGAGCCCCAACAGCTCTGTCACTCACTCCCAGCTGGTTGGGCAGGCTGGCAGAGGAGCTGGTGCAGCTTCTAAAAATAGTTCTTGGGTTGGAGCCGTTCATTAGGGGCGAAACTCTCACACTTGCTGCAAGTCCCAACTCGAATGCTGTGCCCAAAACTGCAAGCGCAGTGGGAGCAACACCAGCACCAACATAAAAGGCTTGTCTGCAGCGTGGCTTCTCTCCACTCAAAATTAAACTGATCTGCATTCTCACCTCCTTCATCCAGCTCTGGCTACAGAAGCAGGCTCTGTGTGAGGGAGGGAAAGGGTGCAACGTGTGCCTTGAAGCTTGTGCTGGAGCCACAGTGGGTGTACACAAGTGTCCCCAAACCTGAATGGTGTGTGGTGCAGGGACAGCTGGGCAAGCCACAAACCCCACAGAATTCCCTCCATTCCTTGGCAGAGAGCTGCAAAACCAGCAAGGATTGAGGTGGGAGTGCTGGTGTTTCTGCCACGCTGCCCACGGGTCCCTGTGGCTTTACTGCAGGCTTGCCAGCACTGCTGCAACAACTCTGAGCCAAGCTGCACCCCAGCAGTGACTCCTGAACTGCTGCTCTTCTGTGCTTCCCTCCTGAGAGTGAAAAAACCCCAAGTGCAAGTGCTAGAAACCCCAAAAGCAGATATTCTTTAAGGCAATGTGCAGAGCTGGGGCGGTGCTGCCTCGCCCTTGTCCAGGGCAGCTGCTGCCATCCTGTGGCACAACAAACATCTGCCAGATGCTGAAGCACCGAGGGGTTTTTAGTCTTGTAAAAACAGAGGTAATGTATCACCAGTGACCTGCTGTCCCTACAGGATTCACCATCCACCAAGGGGCTTTTGCCATGGACTGTTGTGTTTTGCTCAGGTGTGGCAATACGAGGAACTTAATGTGGTTCAATGTCTGACGTTAGAACTTTTCTTTTTAGCTGTGCACAATGGAAACCCAAGTTGAGAGTTTTGGAAAGAAAAACCTCCTGAAAAGCAGCAGGACCCAGAGCCTGCCTTGCACTAGTGCTGAAGAACTGTAGCACCCTGGCATTGAACAGGAATACGGTGAACATTTATTTAAGAACAGTTTTAATATCAGGGACTGAAATCACAACTTTAACTGTGTGGATGATCTCAGCTGGCTCTTCAGTGCTACAGAAGTGGCCCAGTGAAACTTAAACCCAGTTACAAATGAAAACCGTATTTCAAGATTACTTTTTCAGAACCAGCACAAGACCTGTTTCAGTACAGCATCAGAGGTCCCTAACAGGGAACTTTGTGGTTCAAGGGGTATTTCTGAGGAAATGTGTCAGTTTTTATCATCATCTACTATTTCTTGTCATACACTGCTCTAGAACAGGAAGTTGCTCTGTGAACACCTGTATGACACAGGAATTTAAAAAGCAGCAAGTGAGGTTTACAAAGAGTAAATGAGAAAAGTACAGAGCCTGGGAAAGCTTAGTCTGCCTAAAAATTAATTGTGGGCTTTGCACAACTAAACCTATGTGTATGCAGAGATAAGAACTGGAAGCAGTGTACATTTAAGTGCTGCTATCATGCTAAAGAATTGGGGTAACATTCATTTCAACAGCATTTTTGTTTCATCAGTCAGGATTTGCTTAATTCTGTCTAGGAAATACTAGGCCAGACCAAGCCATATCTAGAGCAGCAGCAATGCATGCAGAGCAATGACTTTTTCCGGGTAAATATGTTCCAGGGAAAGAGCTGAGTTAGAAATGTATGTGGTATTTGACAAAAACACCTCTCAGGGTTCCGTGGAGTCTGTTTTGGGGAGTAGGGGAATGTCCTGTCCCCTCAGCCTCCAGCACAAGAAGTCACTCGTCACAAGTGCATGGATCTGGTTTATCACTAAGCAGAGGCTGCTACAGGAGCAAGCAAATGACAACTGAAGTCCTTAGTCCAGTTTTTCCCTCACGTAAACCTTTTGTTCCCAGGTCTTATCCTTGAGTAAGTTGCCTTCAGCACAGAGGAGATGAAACGTGGTGTCAAAGAGCACAGCACCTGCTCCCTCCCGGCTTCCAGCCTCTGGCAGTCCCCTCAACCGGCCCTGGGGCCAAGCACGTGCTGGGCATCCCAGGATTCCAGCACCATCCCAAAGGTGTTTAATTACAGGCTCCAGCTGGGATCCTCATTTTACATCCTGACACCAAACACTGGTGTTTAACACCAGTGCACAGCCAGTGCTTACCAGAGGCTCCACACTGGTACCAACCCTCTCAACCACGTGCTGCATCAAAGACAACACTGGAACCCTTCCAGTCCCTGAATCCCAACAGGTCTTTTCATTCCACCTGATTTACAGAGCAAAGAACTTTGCTCAAGGGTGAGGCTCTCACATCTACCCAACAAGAGGTGTGTTGCTAACCTCCCCCAAAAGCTTCTAGTAATTCCATGGGTAGTCTGCAGAACTGAGGAAGGAATCAAGTCTTTTTGACTTTATTTCTTTTTTCATTACACCTAATTCCCTGTCTCTCCAAGTCTCCTCTGTGCCTGAAGTCAATTTTTTTCTGGGTAAAACCAAAGTCTTTTATTACAGGAGAAGCCACTCCTGAGGAGAGGGTAAAGCTTGGTTTATAACTAACTCATGCCTAATTCAAAATTACTACAGGAACCTTCTTAGCCACAAGCTTTGAGGCAGACAACAGACCATCCCCACTCCAGTTCACACACCTGCGACTTCAGCAGAATCAAAGTGATGCCAGGAAGGAACTTGGACCACGAGTTTATAAAACTATTCTTTTACACAGTTGATTCCAGAAGCTTCACCAGCTGGTATGGGGACAGTGTGATGTAAAACCTGATGATCCCATCCAACTGTAGTGAGCAAGGCATCATCTGAAGGAGACCAGGACAAGCCTTTTACAAAGTCTCGATGAGAACGGTTTCTGAACCTGGAAAACATCAACACTCCATTAGCCATCAAGCACTGAGAGTATGTGGGCTTGTGCAATCCCTAACTGCTGGTTTGTTAGGATGATGCTCCTCTGCTTAGAATTATTTTCACCTCCAGGTTGCCCGGAGAAGCTGTGGCTGCCCCACCCTTGGCAGTGTCCAAGGCCAGGTTGGACAGGGCTTGGAGCAACCTGGGCTAGTGGAAGGTGTCCCTGCCATGGCAGGGGGGGGAATGAATGATCTTTAAGGTCCCTTCCACCCCAAACCAGTCTGTGTTCCTGTGTATTAATAATTAACTCGAGAAGACAACAGCAGTGAGCACATTCTGTCTGTACTTACACCTCTGAGAGGTCTGAGTCAAGAACAGCAACTGAACAGTCTTCACTGATTGAAGCCAGTAAGGGTGAACTAGAGAGAGAGGAGAGCACAGTTAGAACACTCAAATACAAGAATTTTTAGGGATAAACTCGTGAAAAGCAGGAGTCTTAGTGATCCTGACCCAGGTACAGTGAATTAACTCACAGAAAAATCTTACAAAAATGTTTTCATCAGCATATGGCAGGCTGCCAGTGCACTGAGTGGGAATATTCTATTAGAGTCTGAAAGCAAGTGATCCATCTTTAATCAGAGGTGATTGCAATTAGAAAAATCCTCAGTGTGGGTCAGTAATTCTGGAACTGCAGAATTCTTGTCACGGACATTCACACATGTCAGAAGTGAGATGTTGTTTGGTTTACTCTGTTGTTTGCTACAATCTCCTTGATAAGATGACCAAAACTGGCAGTCTCATAGGCTTTATTCAAAAGTAACTCAGCTGTTAAGGGGATGCAGGCCCACGTTCAGTGGCAGTATCACTCAGTACCTGTGTGCAGAGAAAGCAAAGCCCGTGATGCCTCGGGCGTGCACAGCTGCGCTGAGGGCAGAGTCAGGATTCTTTGTGTCCACCAGTGCAACTGTTCCACTTTCATCACCTGGGACAGAGGGGGAATGAAGTTACCAGAAAAAACTGTCCTGTGGAAATAATGACCTTGATTTGCCTGGTGAGAGGCCAGGTTCTTACCCAAGACAAAGATGTCACTTTTCTGTGGATGCCACATGACTGAGGTAGGGAGGTAATTACAGGCACTGCAAACTGCGAGGGAAGAAACTGGGGTGAGTGTGCAAGGAGGCTGTACAAAGATACTCCTGCTCTATCTCATTTAGCACTGCTACTGCATCAAGACAAGTGTTTTAAGCTCATTGTCTGTGACAGTGTTAGACCTCCTTAGGTTTTAACAGGCACATCACTAGATCTGGAGTTAGACTTAGAAGTTAGACATAAAATAATTTATTTCTTCCAACACAAACTCATGCAGAAGCAGTGACTGCACACAGAGACATACCAATTCGGGTAGCTGGTTTGGGGCATCTGGTGTCCCAGAGTAAAGTTCTGTTGTCCTATAAATCCAAAAGGAATGA
Source organism: Falcunculus frontatus (assembly GCA_013398115.1). NCBI lineage: Eukaryota > Metazoa > Chordata > Aves > Passeriformes > Falcunculus > Falcunculus frontatus. The sequence continues at coordinate 338,216 of VZRV01004806.1, read as the reverse complement.
GAAGAATTTTACAATTTCTTTGTGGCATAAATTCAGATTCACTGCTGACTCACAGGCAAAATGACCCTGCCTCTTCCGCTGGGTTAAAATGGTGCTGTCATTAAGTGCAGCCTTCAGTCATGCCCAGCACAGAACTAGAAGCTGCCAAAATTTGATACAAACCTGTGGGAATCAGCTTGGTAAACTGAATATAAATTTATCAGACTGGAACACTGCAATAACACAGGCAGGCAGGTTGCAACACAAGAGGTGGTTTCTAAGAGCATTAAACTGTAAACACCTAGAGTTAAATCTCATTTTTATGGGGTAGGTTTAGACAATAGAGTGAGCTTTACCTCAGCACAGGACAGGAACACAGTGTCCTTACCAGGACAGGAAGCCACACATGTCACTGCAGCGGAGTGAGCTACCAAAAGCACAAAAGGATAAAGAGCCTCAAAGATTGTATCCAACTTTCCCACATACTCCCAAGGACCTCCAGAGGCACAGCAGTGTAACAAAGAATAGTTTATGCCAGATAACTTCTGCTCAGCAGCCGCCAACTGCTTCCTACCAAAGTGATGAGCTGCCCAATCCAACCACGGCCACAAGTCCTTGTGACACCCCCGAGCTTCAGGGGGCCAGACAAGGGGGGGAAAGGATCAAAGTGGGATATAAAGGGGCCTATAAAAAGGAGAGAGGGGGGTGCGTTGGAACTCACCTCTGTAGGAGTGCAGCACCGTTTGCTCCGGGATGTCCCAGACCTTCACGCTGCGGACGAGAGCGAGCAGTGAGCCCCCAGCACAGCCCGGGCACACGGCTGCCAGCCTGGGGACACTCACCAGAAATCCCTGCCCCCGCTGACAGCCTGGCTGCTGCCGGCCAGGACAGACACCGATGTCACGATGTCATCGTGCTCGTATTTACAGAACTTGTTCACGATGAGGCTCTCGTTCTCCTCCAGCTCCCACAGCTCCACAGCACCTGGGGGATGCAGGGGGACACCCAGCTCAGTGAAAGGGACATTGCCTATGAGATGGGGAGGGGAATGGGGGACACCCGGCCCAGCACAGGGGATGCCACCACCCACCTCAGCGGGAGAGGGGACAGACACACCCCAGCGAAGGATCGGGGAGATCCCCACTGCTTACCGGAGTCGGAGGCCACCAGGATGCCCCTGTCAGCCACCCAGCACAGGTCGGCGACCCCCGCCTCGGTCTGCACGCCGGCGGTGCAGAAGCCCTCGCTGGGGGCGCGCCGGGGCTCCGCGAACACCCACAGCGAGCCGGTCCAGCAGCGCCCGTTCAGCCCGGAGGCGCCCAGCAGCAGGGCCCCGTCTGCGGGAGAGACACGAGGGGAGGCGCGGGGAGAGGCGCGGGGAGCGCCCGGGGAGCGCCCGAGGGTCCCGGGCACCGCGGACACCCCGCGCCCCCGGCCCGCTACCTGCGCGGTAGTGCGCGCGCTCCAGGTGCCGCTCCATGCACGCGGGCGCGTTGGGCGGGATGTTCCACTCGGGGGCGGCCTCGGCCGCGGGTTCCCCGTCCACCGAGGCGGCGGGAGCCGCGGTGTCGGGCGGGGCGGGCGGCGGGGCCGCCTGGGGCGGCAGCGGCTCCTCCATGGCGGCGGCGGCAGCGGGGCCGGCGGCGCCCCACGTGTCTCCCGCCGCCGCCTCCTCTCGCGAGAGCCGCGCCCGCCCCCCGCCCGCTCCCCGCGCGCTCTCGCGAGAGCCGCGCCGCCATCTCAGCGCCGCCGCTCACCGGGACGAGGGCGCCTATGAGATGGCTCCGTGCCGAGGGCTCCGTGCCGCCGCTCCTCACGGCGCTCCCCCGGCCTGCCATGCTCTCCCGCCTCGTCCTGCGCGCCGGTGAGCCGCGGGGAGCGCCGCTTCTCCGGGGGGTGGCGGGCGGGGGGTGCTGGCCCAGCTCTGCCCTGACGCGCTCTCTGCCCTCTTGTCCCCTCAGCCCCCGCCGCGCTAAGGGCGCTGCCGCCGCCCGTCGCCGTGGGGTGAGTACTGGGGGAGCCCCTCGGGAAGCGGCCGGGATTCGTGCTTAAACAGCGTTATTCTAGGGTTTTGACTCTTATTTTCCTCATTCATGTTGTAGGGGTATGAAATAGGGACGGTGGGGAGGAACTTCTGGAGGTTATCTAGTCCCACCCACTTCCTGAAAGGAGGTGTGTCCTCCTGTAAATGCCACCTTCTTCGAATCACGGAATGGTTTGGGTCGGAAGGGACCTTAAAGCTCATCCAGTTCCACCGCCTGCTCTTCCACTAGAGCAGGTCCCCCCTGGCCTTGGACACTGCCAGGGCTGGGGCAGCCACAGCTTCTCTGGGCACCTGTTACCTACTTATTTAATTGGAAATGTGCTTGAGCCTCATCCAAGGGTGGTTTTGGGGATTGTTTCTGTGTATTTTTTTAATAAGAATCACAATTAAAACGTTCTCCTTGTTCACAGGGTGTTGCACACCACAAGACCACTGCACACAACTCAGCAGAGTTTGGCTCCTGTGCCACCTCTGCCTGAGAAGGGAGGAGAAGTTCGTCATGGTTTGATCCCGGAGGAGTTTTTCCAGTTTCTCTATCCTAAAACAGGAGTTACAGGTTAATATAGATTTTTACCGTTTTTAGCTGTGCTTAGGTGGTTTTGTCCACCAGTTCTGGCTGCTGAAAAGGTAAAATATTAGTGAAAATGAATATTTTGCATGTGCAGGTTGTGGAGAACAAGCCAATCCAGGACTCCTGGCTCTAAAGTTAGACACCTAATGGTTGAAAGAATTCCATGAACTTGATTTTATAGGAAGATTTAGTTGCCTTCTGGTCCTTAAAACATTTAAACAGGGAATTCTGCATGTTTCTGCATGAGCAGAAGCAGCAGGTCCCATGCCAGGTGCAAGTTGCTTCCATTTCTGGTGAGATTCCTTGTGGCACCTTTCCCAGGTGGAGCTGTGACTCTGCTCTTTGTCCTGGTGAAACAGAACACTTCTTCCTGATCTTGTGAGCCTTTAAACTAGCTCCCTCTTAGGTGTCTGAGTTTATTGAGCCTCTTTATGCTTTATACAAATAAGGCTGCTTTATTCTGTCTGTAGGGCCCTACATGCTGGGCACTGGCCTCCTGCTTTACCTTCTTTCCAAGGAGATCTACGTCGTTAACCACGAGACAGCAGCAGCTGCCTGCATTTTGACAGTCATCGTTTATGGCGTCAAGAAGTTTGGGGCTGATGTCGCTGCTTTTGCTGACAAACTTAACGAGGTAACGAGGAAACTGTAATTGGACTTCACAGTTGTTAGTAAAGAATTGTCTTGTTAAAGTACGAATGGCTTCAGAGTGCCAGAGGGCAGGGTTAGATGGGATGTTGGGAAGGAATTGTTCCCTGGGAGGGTGGGGAGGCCCTGGCACAGGGTGCCCAGAGCAGCTGTGGCTGCCCCTGGATCCCTGGCAGTGTCCAAGGCCAGGTTGGACAGGGCTTGGAGCAGCCTGGGACAGTGGAAGGTGTCCCTGCCCATGGCAGGGGTGGGACTGGATGGGCTTCAAGGGCCCTTCCAACCTAAACCAGTCTGGGATTCCATGATTGATTGTAAACCCTCATTTTTTTCTCTTGCCACAGCTTAACCTCAGCCCTGGCACTGGGCAGTTCACACGGACATTTCTCACAGCTTAATGCAACATTTCAGGATTAATTGTGGGTCGCTTGTTTTCCTTGCACCTGCCTGTGATTGTGAAGTGTGGAATTCTTTCCTTGTTTCAGGAGAAAATAGCCACAGCTTTAGCCATGAAGAACAAGGCCATCCAGACCCTGCAGACGGCCATCGAGGAGGAGAAGAAGGAGCAGTGGAGGGTGGAAGGCCGCAGTTACCTCTTTGATGCCAAGCGGGTGAGCGGGGCAGCTCCGCTGCTCGGCCCCGGGGCAGCTCTGCCCTGCTGGGGTCCTGGGGCTCCTGCCAGATGTGAAGCTCTTGTTTCCTGCTCTGTGTGCAGAACAACATTGCAATGCTGCTGGAAGCCAACTACCGGGAGCGGTTACTGATGGTGTACAACGAGGTGAAGAAGAGGCTGGATTACCAGGTGGCCATGCAGACCCTGAAGCGGCAGAAAGAGCAGGACTACATGATCCAGTGGGTGGAGAGGAACGTTGTTCAGAGCATCACACCTCAGCAGGTACTTGCTGGGTTTTACCTGCTTTACATTTTAGCCTGCACAAAGATTTACTATTCAGGGCTCCTGGCTCAGCAGGGGATGGGTAACCTGGGATAGTGGGAGGTGTCGCTGCCCGTGGCTGGGGATGGGACTGGATGAGCTTTGAGATCCCTTCCAGCCCAAACCTTCTGAGATTCCATGAATCTGTGCTTTATTGGGTGTGAATCTCTGACTTTATGAGCTATAATTGCATCCCTTTTAATCAGTAACTTATAGGTCTAAAAGGCTTTATCTAAAACGCACTTAAATGTCTATTTTACTTGTTGCAATGTCCTCTGAAGGCTGTTTCCTGTCTCTTGCAGCAGAAGGAGAGCATTGCCAAGTGCATCCTGGACCTGAAGGCGCTGTCCAAGAGCGCCCATGCAGCTGTGTGAGCAGTCTGAGCTCACTGACATGTCCCACTACCTACTGTTGGAAACTGTATGACTCTAAAATATCATTAAACAGACAAAAAAAACCCCTCTGCTGTCTTTCACTAGCAACAGTCCCTGCCTGTTTGTGTTTGAAGTCACTGGATGGTCACACCAACCACTACAGCTGGTTTATGGTGGGGGATGAGTTGAAACCACGGTGTGTGAGATCCTGTTGGATTCCTTGTTTGGTCATGAACACTTCTAGAGATACAGAACTTCACAGGGAAAAATTCTGGTGCTAAAACTGATCCCCGTGTTAGAATTCTGTGTGATATCAACCCCAGATACCTGCTGTCCTTGTGTTCTAAAGTCAGGATGATTTGTGCTCCCATTCACCTGGCCCTGTGCTTGGAGGGGCTCTGAGTGAATGTCCTTGTTTTCTAAAGGAGCTGGAAACCCCCTTCCACCATAAAGCCTCGTGTAGTGTTGAGAGTGTTTGGGTTCTGGGAAATGAGTGATCAGGCAGGAAATGTGTCAAAAACTCCTGAAAAACTTGGCCTCAGCTGACCTTGTCAGCACTCAGTTTAAAACAGGGAAATAAATGGGTAAGTTTATTGAGGGGTTTTTCATTTCTTTATTTTCTTTTTATAGGAAGCTTTTCCCTGAAGGAATTTGTTAAAACTCAGAAATCCCAGCAAAGCACACACACGAATAAACTCCTCCCATGTGTGCTGGGATGTGATTTATGTCGTCCATAAACCCAAGTGGGCAGACTGGGCTGTGCCTGCAATCCCATTTCTCAGTGGGGTTATAAGAAACATGGTTTTCTACACTTTTCAGTACGCCAGTTCACCAAAATGGTGTTCTTTAGAGGCAAGAACCTTACTTCAAGCCAACCTAAGCTGAAGCTGCCTTACTTTTTTTAGATTAACAGTTCCAGAGAATGCAGGTGTCTTTCACGGTTTCCTGTTTTCTGTCAATTTAAATAAAAAAGTGAAGTTGCTTAACTTCCACAATTGTGTAAGCTCACTTCTGATTGACATTTGAGCTTTCAACTGGTGTGACAGATTCTTCTCACAAAGCAAGTGGTTAAGCTGGTGTGCTGACCCCTGGGGAGTTTTCCAGCAGCACGTCCATGGTGGGAGGTAAGATGGAGCTGTATCATTTCTCGTTTCTTTTATTTTTGCAAACACAGCACCCCGTGAGGTTTGGTGTGGGAAACTGGGAGGTTTCATGGTTTGACTCCTCTGGAATGTGGGCAACAAAGGGAAACAGTAGGAAAAGTGGCAGCAGCAGAGAACAGGGTGTTTATTTTCATGTTGTTGTGATATCTTCACGTTATTCACAACATGAAGTTTGCAGAGCACGTGGTGAGAAATGCCAGTGTAGGGATTTTGTAGTAAAATATCTTTAAGAATCTCCATCTTTAAGATTCTACCCCCTAATTTGAGAAGGAAGTTACTGTTCCTCCTTTGGTGGGAAAAGTCAATTTAACTTAAGCAAAAACATCAGGGGAGGAGCTTCTGATTCTGATTATGAAGATGTTCATATGGTTTTAGCTGCTGCAAAAATAATTCTGTAAGTGCTTTTTAGTTATTAAATATCCTCCATTCTTTGGGTGGAGAAGGCGCCGTGCCCACCAAGGAGCAGTGAACTCGTGTGTGCAGGAGCAAGACACTGGGAAGGGCTTGATGCTGAGGAACTGCCAGGTCTGAGTGGTTTTGTGCCACTTTCATAAAATTTCCGAGAAATGGATAAGAACTAAATCAAGTCTCTTGAGTTAGAAGAGGGTGACAGGTTTGTTTTGCTCATGTACATTTGTATATAAAGATAACTCTTTCCCCTTTCTTTCAGCTTCTCTTGCTGTCAGTTAATGCTCTGAGAGAATGGGAGGCTCTTCCTCCAAACCAGCCCCAGGTATTTTATTTTTGAAGGAATTTCCTTAGCTGCAGTGTTGCTGACTGAGGTGATGTCCTGGCTGCTGTGGGGGAGGCTCAGCAGCTGGGGGTGTTTGGGGAAGAGCTGCATGGCTGCCAGAGGCTGCCCCACACAGTCACTGTCTGAACAGCTGAACTTTCCTGTCTGGTGATTCTGCTTTCAGACAGACCTGTACAGACACAGGCCTCCATGTGCTTCTAGTTGCTTGCAGCACTACTGGAGAAATTTGCACATTTCAAAACAACTTTGTGATTATTTTTTTTCTATTGCAGTTGCACCAGAACCCATTTCCACCACTACTACTGTCACTACCACTGTCCCCACCACCGTCCACACCACTGCCCACACCCCTGCAGATGATCTCAGAGCTGCAGAAGTCAGATGCTGGATTAGGAAGTAAATGTTGCACCTTTATTTCCTGACTTCAAACCCAGAGTTTCCTGAGACTGCAGCCTCTTTCTGCAAGGGAAGGGTTATATATCAAGTATTTAACATCTTGGGGCTTTAAAATTTGGTTAGAATTTCCCAGTCTGTGCACTGGATGGGTGATTCCTAGAGAAGCTCAATGCAGACACACACCTGTTGATCTCATGGGGCGTGGGATAAATGGGATAAACTCCATAACGTTTGGTGAATTTGAGCACTACTGATGCTTCAACCCCTCTGTTATAACTGGGAATTCTGACAGGATTTTCTGTGTATCAACAGCCATGAAATACTGTACATATCACTGGCCTTCATCTCTGGCATCCTCCTGACTGTCCTGGTGTTTGCAATCGTCTTCCTTTTCAGGAAAAGTAAGTGGCACAGTCGAGGGCATAACAGCAGAGTGATGGTGACTGCAGAAGGTACTTTAAAAACACCACAAATAATGTGTGCCTTGAATGACTGTGTATTGATGATCAGCTCGTCCCTGGCTGTAACTCCTCGTGCACCATCCCAGGGGTTGTTTTCAGGAAAGAATTAACTTTGCCATCGATGAGCTGTGGAGGTTTTTGTTGGTTGTGGGCTGTTCTCATCCCAATCCTGGCCACGCTGAATTCCTCAGTCCCTTTCACCCTGGCCACTTCCAGCAGGAGGGCAGGACTGGGCAGCCCAGACTGCACTTTGCTGTGCAGGTCTGTGACAGAGTGTGCACATCCCCTGTCTGTGACCCCTCTCCAGCCTCCCTCGCATTGCTGGCTCCAAACACAGTGCAAACAGCTGAGACTGGGATCCCTTTCCTTCCTAGATTATAAGAGATCACACCAAAATTTACAAGAGGAAGTTTTCTCCCAGATGGCAGCTGAGGACTGTGCTAGGAGCACCCAGGTAAATGTCACAACTGTTATTTCTAACACTTTATGCAGATATTTCACATTATGGACACTGGGGTAAATATTAATTTGGGGTGGGAGGGAGAAAAGTCGCCTTTGAGACTCAACTGTTACTCAGCAGTTCTTTTGACAAGGAACTTCAGGGCTTCTGGGGCTTAACTAAACCACAGACTAGGTGGGGTAGGAGAAATCTCTTTAAAGGAGAAGCATTTCTGCACTTTTCCTCTGTGATATTAATTCTTTGGAAGCTCCTGAAGGAGACTTGACCCAGAACCCTGAGCCAGACTGACCAGTGGGGGATGAACCAGCATTTCCCCCATGCAGGGACAGGCTGTTTATGGTGTGTGGTGTTGAGGGTAAGTTAAAAGTGGGAAATTCCTGCTGACCTGTGGTGCTTGTGCACTGTCTAATGTCTGTGACTTCTCTCATATCCCCAGAATGAGGTAACCTACAGCACTCTGGTCTTCCAGCGGGGCCGGACACCACTGGCTGTGTGATGAGGAAGTTCTGGGTGAAATAAAAGGGCTCCCACTTTCTGCACATCGAAAGCCACCAGGATTTTACAGCAAGGCCTGCTCTGGGAGTGCCCCCGTGCCCTCTGTAACACAGCTCTTTTTGTAATTATGACGGGAAATTGTCTCCTGTTCCAAACTGGCTGCCAACGGCTGTGGGCAATTTGAGGTTTTCTATACAGGATTTCCTCATCTGTAGAAATCTCCCTGCCCTTGTAAGGTTTCCATTTGTGAGAACTACCAGAAAGAATTGAGAAACGAAAATGTTTCTCTGCATCTATCCTCGTCTGTGCCCTTGTGTTTCCCTTTTCTGTCACCAACTCTAGCATTTTCCAGATTGGTTTTGATTGCCAAGTACTCTGCTTAGTTATTTTCTGTTATTGACGTGATGATAATGAAATGTTTGTATGCAAATCTCTGTTTCCTCGTTGGGTCCCATAAAAGAAATGCACAATCACAGTGTGACAGTCAAAACCTCTGGAAATGTTCATTCACGTGTTATTACCCAGAGTTTTCTAAGTACGGTGTAAAAAAGTTAAAAATCGTTCTCTTCTCATGAAGCGGGTCTCAGTTACCACGAGAGGCTCCGGAGGTGCCACCTGAGGGCAGCACCAAGCCGGGGATGGCAGCGGCTGCAATTCCCTTGTGATGCTCCGGTGCCTCCCAGCGCCGCATCCAGAGCAGGCTCCCGCACATCGCCCTGCCTCCTCCTCACAGCAGCGGCTGGAACCTCGGGGGACCCCTGAACACTGCGGCCAGATGCTCTGACCTCTGAAATTTGGGGTGTGGTGGTGTGGGTTTGGCCGCAGACTTTCCCAGGGTCAGCAGGACAACTCGTGGTCTTTGTTTTGTGTTATCGGCTCTCACCTCAGTCACGGCAGTTTCCTCAAGCTCTGTTTAATAAAGTAGGGAGAGCAGTTCCCTCCCTCACTTGACGGTGAGCTGTGGGCTGGGGTCCCTCGGGTGAGCAGGGTCGGCTCTGCAGCTTGCTCTCTGTCCTCTCTGTTCTTCCTCCATATCCTTGTGCCTCATTCCCTTGGAGTTTGCCAGGCAGCCTGCCAGGAATTCGGTGCGGTGCTGCTCCCTCTACCCTCAGTTTGTCCAAAACACATCAGCAAAGGTCCCCGTGCAACTTTCTAACAAATCACTTCCTGCTCTTTAGGTGGGACCTGTTTTTCTGCTGAAAGCAATCAGGTCCATCAATGATCATGAGAGATCCTGCAGCAAGTGCTGATGTTCTGATGCTCTTGTGCAGTGGCTTCCTTTGCCTTGTTTATTTATAGAGCTGAGCTGTGTAAGTGGGCAGGGCTTTGGCCTGTCACAGGGGTTACATCAGATAAGAGATGAGATGCCTGATCTCAGCCAGAGGAGCAGATGCCAGCACTCTCTAAGATAAGAAACAGAAGGATGCACTCCCTTTTCTGCTTTTTCTAGACCGCATTTATTATTCAAAGATGGAGAAAAAAAGAGCCTGGCCTTTAACAACCTCTATTCAGTTTGACCCATGTTCCCTACAAATGGGCTGTGTCAGCTGTGGTGTAGCAACTACTGCAACTTCTGTGCCATCCCAGGCAGGACACCGAAACTGGGCAGGATTTTTTGATTGTCATGGGAAGACTCAGCAGGCTGAATTAATGTAAAATCCATCTAATATTTATTATTACTCGTGAAAATGTGACAACACTGGCTGAAGCACAAGCTGACCAGACTGAGGTTTAGTCTAAATGGACAGACAAGACAAATGGTGTGAGAACAGTCAGTGAGCTTGTGAGCTGCTGGATTATGAACAGCAAAGAACACGTCCTATTTTTCTATCAATTCAACCAATCCTCATGTTAAAAAACTCCAAAACCCCCAACACAAAACAAAATTTCCATCTTCCACTTAGAAATTATATTACATAAAGACATATATTCACAGCTTTAGAGCAGCTTCAGATCTACAGGTTGCTGCAGTTTCCCAAGAGTTCCTTAGCAAAGCCAGGTGGTTTATCAATGGTCTGGTACCTACTGGCAGGTTCTACCTTTATTTGTGACTGTGGGTCTGTTGTTTGCTCTGTAAGAGCTGGGTCCGGTTTTCTGCACAGGATATAGGTCCTTAAAATTAAAAGGTATGTGGTTTTGAACTTCTTTATCTTGAAGGCATAGACAACAGGGTTCATGGCAGAGTTGGCATGGGATAAGAGGATTCCCAAGTATATCAAATACGGGGGGATCTGAGACTCGGGGTAGAAATAGGAAACGCAGTTTATAATGCACAGAGGCAACCAGGATATTGCAAACAGGAAGAGAACAAGTGCAAGAGACTTGGCTGTCTTGAACTCCTGGCCATAGAAAGCCCCAGCCCCTCTCACACCGGTCCCTTGGCTGAGCTTTGTGCGGATGATGTAGAAGATCTCAGCATACAGAGCACACATGACGAGCAGGGGCACGAGGGTCCATGCGAAGAAGCAGAAATACACCATGTAATCCATCCTCATCACCGAGGTGAACTGGCACCTGAGGAAGCTGGAGCTCCTTGGGTCTGCCTTGTTCCAGCCAAACATGGGGATGAGCCCTCCCAGCAGGGACAGAGACCAGCACAGCCCCAGGACCCACCAAACTCTCCTCTCTGTAGTGATTATTTTATATCTGTAGGGGAAGAAATCCCAGGTCATGTTAAAGGGAAGTGTTTTAAAGCAGTTAAGGATGAACTCGCTTGTTCAGGTACTGCAGGATCATTGTTAGAAAATGAAGCATTAACTTATTTTTCGTGAGGAAACCAAATTTTATCTTGAGACAAGCCCCAGCTGTTCATTTGTAACAGTTACTTTGCAGCATCAGTAAGAACTGTGCTTAAGTTCCCTTGTTTAAAATTGGATGTTTTCATCCATTTTATTTCTTCTTTCACTATGATCTTAGTTCTCCTCTTGCCAGGATATTGCTTTGCTGCAGTCCTATCTTATTTCTTGGCTTCCTTGGGTGTACCTTCCTCTTTATATTTGGTTTATGCCATTTGTAGGACTAAAATTCATTCTTCAGCTTCACAGGTCCTTTCCTATTATAAAATATGACTTCTTGGATGCTTGAGGTTATGCTTTGCATTTCTAGCTTGTGTACTTTTCATTTAAATGTAAACTTCAGTTAACTGTTAATAAGTTTGTTACTACTTTTGTATTTTCAGTAAATACTAAAAGGAACTTTATTTAAAAGACAAGCCTCAGAAACCCAAAGAAACCCGTAATACACTCAACATCCTGTGCAATTAACCAAAGTGCTGAAAATTCAGCAGTCTGCCCACGCGTCCTGTGACCAAATTCGGATCAGTGACAACACCTGGTAACACCGAGCTGCTCCCGAGCACCCCAGGGCCTCTGGAAAGCTCATCTCAGGTGGGCTTTGAGGTACAAGCACCCACTTCAAGTAATTATTGGTTAGAAAGGGGCCGGGTTAAGGAGGACAGAGGAGGTGGGGCAGAAGCTGGGCCAGCAGCCCGAGGTGGGGCAGCCTCACCTGGTGGGCAGCTTCACTCGCAGGTACCTGTCGATGGCGATGGCCAGCAGGGACAGGATGGAGGCGTTGGTGAACACCACCATGAGGCAGCACATGAAGAGGCAGCTGTAGGAGGGCACGGTGATGCCCAGGCTCACCACGATGGCCAGGGGCATGACCAGGAGCCCCACGGCGATGTCGGCCAGCGCCAGGGACGCGATGAAATAGAGCGTCGTGTTCTGGAACGCCGCGTTCAGCCTCACCACCCAGATCACCAGGATGTTGCCCAGAGTGGCAAACAAAGCCACCAGGCACTCGGTGCCGATGTAAATCCCATCCAGGCTGCTCAGGGCCAGGCTGTTGTTTGGCATCCTGAGCTGCTGCAGCTCTTCTCACTCCGGCTGCAGCTGCGGAAGGAAGTGCGGGCATCGATGGCCACGTGTGGGATCTTCAGTGTCTGCTGCTCGCTAGAGACACCCCAACATCCAAACCTCTGCACTATCTCATGTCCTCAGCACCCAAGCAGCAAATCAGCTGTTGCCTCCCCCAGCTGCAGATATCTCAGCATCCAGGAACTGTTCTCCTCTTTGGAGACCCCTCCTGAAGCTCACTGCGTCCCTTCAGCAGCCTCGAGTCAGCAAAGTGCCTTGGGAAGGAAGCTGTCCTCAAGGGAAGAAATGGAAAAGCTTCCACAGTCCTTCTCACCAGCAACTTACAAAGAAATAGTTTTACAAGTTCCTCTTTCAAGCTGTTTTGGAAATGCAAAAATGTCAACAGCAGTTGGCTGCAAAGCTGCCACTTATCACTCCACTTAATCTGTCCGCGGTCAGTCACAACTGAGGCAGCTCAGGGGTGTTGAAGGGGGCTGCATTGAAAACAAATGGCTCGTGGGTGAAGGTAAGGACAGGGACAGGTCACTCTGCCACTACCAACATGGCAAAACAGACTTGAGTTGGGGAAAATCAATTCCCAATCAAATCAGAGCAGGATAACGAGAAAGAAAACCAAGTTGTGAAGGCAGAGGGCGGGTGCTGGAGCAGAGGCTCCACCGTGTGAGAACGCCCTGACCCGGCTGGACCCCGGCTGGACCCTGGCTGGAGCTGGAGCTGGAGCTGGAGCTGGAGCTGGAGCTGGAGCTGGAGGATGGAGCAGCCCCTGTGCAAGGGGGGTTTGCGGCAGAGCTCGGATTTAACAGCTCTGGCTCTGCCCATCCCTTTTCCTCCAAATGCAGGTGCTTTCCCTGGGGACGCTGTGTCCGAGGGCGATGCCACCGAGCCCAGCTGGGGCCGAATCGGGGGGGTTCCACCCAGTACCCCCTGTTCCCAGCAGGTTCCTGCCGGGGCAGGCACAAGGTGCTCTGATACTCCTCAGGTGCTTCCTCACCAGGCAGCATCTGTTTCCTGTCCTAAATATGACAGAGCCAGGGTGCTGGGCTGCTGTGACTCCTCTGTCACCAAAGGAAGGTGAGCCTGTGCCCTTCTGCTGTCGCTGCCCCGCATGAGCACGGCTTTCCCTCAGCCCCGGGCTGCTGCATCCCTTCCTCGGGCCCTGCATCCTTCTCCCACTGCCCTCCTTCAGCCCCAAGCTCAGGAAACACAGGGCTGGAGTTTTTCACAGCTTACAAAGTGATTAAACACTCGATGCACAGAGGAGCCAAACGGGGCCGGATCGTGGGCTCAGGGTGTGTTTTGGTGTGACCCAGCCCCAGAACCCCGGCTCTGCTGCCAGCCAGACCTGTGAGCGAGCTGCAGCAAGGCTGAGGCAGCAGCAGGAGGCTTTGGTGCGGATTGGGGCTCCAAGGTGTATTTTTGGATGCTCTCCGGGAGCAGCCAGTGCCGGGCTCGGTGGGACCGGAGCCGGGCGAGTCCCGGGCTGCAGAACCCGGGAATGGCACCGTGACATGGGCTTAAAGGGCTTTCGGATCCCTCTCCCCGAGCGCTTGATGGTTTTGCCATTTAAAGGCTGTGCTCGGCTTGCTCGTTTCTTGGATGGCTCCAGCGAAAGGCTTCCAGCTATTCCCCAAGGATCCTCCTACATCCTGGTGAGATAAGGATCAGGAAGGGAAGGTCTCTGCAATCTCAGCTGCGGCTTTGAGCACAGATTCCCTTTTCACTTTGGGGGTGGAGGGGAGGAGAACAAATTCGCTGGAAGAAAATTATTTCTAAGTGATACACAGAAAAAAGAAATATCCCACAGCAATGATCTTATCGTGTGCGTCACCAGCCACGGCCGCCTTTGTCCCGTGGGGCCGTACAACACTTGCAGGGAGGACAGAGCAGCCTCCTCGAAGGCAAACTCCCCGTAGTGCCCTGCCTGGCACCCCAGTGGGGGCTCGGGGGTCCCGGCTGTCCCTGAGCCTGCGCTCACACAGTGCCAGGGTGTCCCAGCCTCAGCCTCCCTCTTTGCTGTGGGACATCAGTGTCCCCTCTTTCCTTACATCCCAGCAGCTTCTGCTCCTGTGCCAGGAGGTGTGGGGGATGGTTTTTTTCTGGATTTCAAAATTTAATGTTTATTTTATAGGAAAAACCCCAGGTAACTGATAAACCAAGAGGTGGCGAGTGGCGAGTTCTGTCCTGGCTCTTCCCTGCTGGGAAGGAAGTGAAAACAAGGCAGAGAGAGGATGTGAATGTGGAGCAGAATCACATCTGGTGTGACAGAGAGTGACTGTGGTCTGGTGAATAACGAGCCAGAATGACAGGCTGGAGCCTGGTGTGGGGGACCGTGTCCTGTCACTGTGCCTCAGTTTCCCCATCCATGGTAAAAGGAGGGTTAATCTGGTCCACACTGAGCTGGGAAGGGCTGGACAAGAGCAGGACCCTTTTGGTTTTCCTCTGAAATTCCTGACTTGGGATTTTTTCACCCACCCCTCCATACGGGGGCACAGCGATGTTGGAAAACCATGTCTGGGATTTCTCACAGATGCAAAAACCTGAAGAAACCCCTGGCACACACATAGCTGTGCTGAAAGGCAAAGTTCACTGCCCTTAGAATGCAGGGTTGGTTCCAAAGATGATTTCAACTGCTGTCAAGAGCAAATTGTCAGAGGAGAATCAGATCTGGAAAGCTCTTCTTCCCTTCCGCATCCCATTCCCTGAGCTTGAACTGTGCTGGGGCTCGGATTCTCCTGGTGACTCACCAGAGTGTTTGGAGCAGCCAGGAAAGGTGCCAGGGCCTCTTGGCTGCTGTCTGCCCTGCAGGGCAACACTGGGCAGAGCCTCAGCCTCGGCTGGCCCTGGCTGTCACTGAAAGCAGGGCAGGAAAGCAGGGAGAGTGTGGAACCCCAGGCTGGGTCACCCCAGGGTCGGAGCTGCAGATGGTGCTGGGACATGTGCTGGTGTCCGGCAGTGGACAGAGCCCTGGAACCCCTGACCCCCAGCTCCCACCCCAGCAGCACCAGCACATGGCACTGGGACCCATGGCACTGGAACCCATGGCACGTGTGACCCATGGCACTGGGACCCCATGGCACTGGGACCCATGGCACTGGAACCCATGGCACGTGTGACCCATGGCACTGGAACCCCATGGCACTGGGACCCATGGCACTGG
>VZRV01004806.1:286074-309827 GCA_013398115.1 Falcunculus frontatus | reverse complement strand
CCGGCCCATCCTCATCCCCTGGTCCATTCTCATCCTCCCGGCCCATCCTCATCCCCTGGTCCATTCTCATCCTCCCGGCCCATCCTCATCCCCTGGTCCATTCTCATCCTCCCGGCCCATCCTCATCCTCCACTCCCAAGGACTGGTTGTCTCAGCCCACCTCAGCTCTGAAAAGGTTTCTTGCACTTCCTTCAGTCGCTTTAAAGAGAAACTTCTCTGCGTAGGGAAACTTTGGTGTTTAGATACTTCTCGTTAATTGGTGTCTTTGCTTGCGGTATTTTGAGGTACAGAACGTTTGGGTTTGGTGCAGGGATTCCTGTGAAGCTTCCTCAGTGGGGCGGTTGGGGTTTGGACACAGCGAGTCAATTTCGACTGACACAGAGCTGGAATTGGGCTTTGCTTTGCTCACAGCTTGGAAAGAGCTGCAAACAGGAAGGGCAAACCATGAAAACTCTGAGTTTTTTCCTTTCAGTAGCTTAACAGGGGAGATAATATTTCTTAAAACAGTTGTTTGGCTGGAAAACACCTGTCTGCCTTCAGAGTATTGTGTTGGCACTCTAATTTCTGTTGCTGTTGTAATTCTCTCTGAGTAGTTGTGTTGCTCCGCGTAAAGAGACACCAGACTATCTGAAGAGTTGGGGAAAGCGGCTGTTCAGTTGACAGTGCCTGTCTGCTGTGAAATGTTTCACTGTTGTGATTTGTGTCATTGCTTTTTTTTGTGCTGAAATTGTGTGTCAGTAATTCTCCCTGGTGTAGCAGATCCTCGGATCTGAAAGGGTTTTAATGTGGGAATTTGTGAGACTTTCGGGAAGTAATGGATGAAGCTTGGAGAAACAGAAAATGGTGCGTTAGCAAAGCTCTGTGCCTTTAATGAGAAGTTATCCAAAACCAGGCAAGTTAAAGGGAAGTTCCAGATGGAGCTCTCTTGCTTTTGTGGTCTCTGCAAGTTTCTGAATTCACAGAAGCGATGTATTTCACAAGTATGAAATGCTGTCTGATTATTCTGACATCATTATCACGTTGCTATAGTGACTTCATTGCGCCGGGAATGCCATGTTCACATCCGGTTGCTATGGAAAAAATCAGTGTCGTAAATAAAAACATTTAATGTTCTGTTCATCCCTGTGGCAGGAAAAAAGGCATCAATTTATTGACATGAGTGAAGACTGACAACATATTCCAACAGAAGTTCTTAGTGCCAAGTTACAAACTGGGAAATTGTCACTTGCCGTTCTCGGCAGATTGTCCCTTGCCTCTCTCTGTTGTGGCAGGTAGCAGAAGTTGTGAAATCCTGGTTTTGGAATGGAGGGTGACAGAGCGTCTGTCGTTCTTCAAGGTGGAGTCGGCAGGAAGTGCTGTGCTCGCACCGCTTCTAAAAATAATCTGTTTTCGTGCGCAGTGTTTGTGTTCCTCAGATGCTCCTCAGGGAGCCGAGTTATCCCCCTTACAAGCAGATCCTGCTCGCAGCCTGTGCGTGGGGGTGCCCAGGAGGCTGCAGGGCTCTGACCGAGGGACCGAGGTGGTGCGAAGGAAGCTCGGTGCCAGCACAGCCGGGCTGTCACCCCTGGGAGCTGGGCGCTGGCTGCCATCACGTGTCCGGGCTGTTTTTAGGGTAAGTAGCTTTGCTGAAGGTTTTGAGAGGATCTCCCTGCCAAACGGGCTGAATTACTCGCACGGCGTAAGTCCAGTGCCAGGTTAATGCTTTTATTTGGAGACTCGTGTTTACACAGAGCATTGAAACAGTTGGTGTTTGAAACCATAAGCTGCAAATACACAGACCGAGGTTATTAGTGATACATTTCGTGGCTGCTCAGCCAGTCTGAGGACTGTTCTAAAAAAAACTGAGAAGTAATTAAATAGCAGGAGTGTAACATGTGGATGTACTTGAACATAAAAGTTTTAATTGTATATTGAATCATTGTCCTGGGCATAAACAACTCGGAGCATTTGTTTGTACTTTATATTGCGGTGCTTTTTCTTGTACCCTGCACGTGCACAGAGCGCTCGGTGGCACTTTGAACTTGTGCTCAGTGTTTAGAGAACAGATTGCTTCTGTGCAACTCTGCAGACTTAAAAAAATCGTCTTCAAGAGGAATCCTTATACTCTGACAACAGGAACTTGTTATCTGTTTTCCTAGAGAAAACAAAGTGAATCTTTTGAACATACGTACATTCAAATCTTTAGGCTTTATATTCAAAATGTTTTTTATCTGTAGCTGTTTGGAGTTCAGGATTATCCTTGATCCAGTGTTAGTTTCAACCTTGCTGAAATCAGCTCAGCTGGCTCTGGCTGTGGATCCTGATCAAAACTTTGGGGTTTTAGGGTAGTATGGGAGACTTCCTATTCTATCACTTTCTTTTAATTTCCAATGAGCCACATTAATGTTGGACATCAATCACTTCTTATAACTTTGTGTATTTAATTCTGCAGAAGCAGATTCAAGAGAGACACTGCTTTTAAAACTTGGTGAAGTCCTAGGGTTGTATTTGGATTTTTTGGCCTTGATTTGGGGGATGTTGGGTTATTTTTTGAAGATGAGGTAGTGAGGATGGTGGTTAAAGTAAAGCCTCAATTCATTTTATGTTGAGCTCTGAAGTAGTTATTGATTTGCTTTTACTCTTTTATTTACTAGTGAATTGGAAATTGAACAGAATTTTAATGGAAGCGTCTCGTTAAAGGGGTGCTCCTAAATTCCAGGGTCAGATTTTCCTATAGGCATTTGTGTTTGCACTTCAGGAAAGTTGCTGCTGCTGGAAACATGACACCTAATGGCAGAGATAAGTAAGGATGTCCCAAAGTTTTCTGAAAGAGCTGTTCATCTTGCTGAGCTCTCTTACTTGGTCCAGCCTGTCTTGTTCGGATGTTAAAGCTTGTGTGGGATGTAAAAGTCCCTCTCCATCCTTCCCGTGGGCTCCCTGCAGGTACTGGAAGGTAGAATCAAGTTTGGTACATTTCAGTTAATGGAAATGGTGAAATAGAGCATAAAGTTGTGAAGATGGGTTTGTGCCAGTCCTCCCTGTACAGGTGATGGGTGGCAGGGGTCGGGCCAGGAGGAGAGGCCCAGTTTTTGTGGTGGCACATTTCCCAGGGTGGTTGGTTTCTGTGGGATACTGAGCCCCTGCAGCTGCGCTGGGAGGGGAGTACAGCAAGTCACAGATTGAACTCCTTTGCTTTCCCACTGCTGAACTTCTACTGTTGAGCATTCAGGAACTCTGGGAAGCAAGAACCCAGTGGAGTCCAGCTGATGCAGTTTGGTGTCTCCAGCATGAATATTAGAGTGAAAAAACCATCTGTGCTGGTTAAGTGAAGAGCTGTTGAACTGTCACACCTGAGGAGAAAGGAGTGAATTAGGTGTGAGGAAGGTACACTTCCATTGTGCAGTGCCACTGCTGATGGAGGGAAGGAGTTGGGAACAAGAAGCTGCAGTTCCTGACACATCTGACCTAGGGCAGCGTCCTTCAGCCTTGTGCTGCAGCAGGGCTGATGTGGTGACTCTGCTTTGCCTGGGACTACTGGGAAGAACGTGACCTGTGGCTTATTCTGGCTGCCAGAATGATACCAGAGAGGTGACATTTGGTGTCTGTCCTCAGAGGTACCAGGCTGTTATTTGCAAGAACCAGCCTGCATTTATGGGAGTTGCACTGAGCTGCCTTCCTGTTGCAATAAATTGAGGGTCTCCCCTGGTTGTTTTTCAGCTGGCTGTGCTTGTTGCTGGTGGCTGTTGACATCCTCTGCGAGCTGGTTTGACATGTCTGACTGAAACCCTTTGGAGCTAAATGGCTCATTATTAGAAGCTTCCTGTTACTTCCTGTGATAGCATAATTTTGTTAATTAATGCCTGTTTTCTGAGCTCCCCTCTGAAGAAAAGGGGACCCAGTGACAGCAGAGCATCAGTCAGGACACACCTGGGCCTGCTCAGCTCTCAGTACCTGGTTTTTACACTGGAGCACTTTGTGCTGCTCCTCTGATGCCATTTCACTCCCTGGTTTGCTATGAAACAAGTTTTCATCTGCGAGGGGACAGGAACTGGTTACTGAGAGATCACTTCTTCCCTTGCAAATACTGCAATAATTAAGGTTGTCTAAAGTAATCCATTTAACGAAATTAAAATGAGGAGGCTGTGGGGGAGAAGGGTGGTGCTCAAGGAGGAGCCACTGAGTGTTACATTCCTAATCAGAAATGCTGTGTTTAAACTTAAATTGCATTCATGTGCTGTGGGAAGATCCTTTGGGGTGTGTGTGGGAAGAAATGGGACACCAGAACCCATCGTTAATGTGGATCTCCAGTCATTTTTAGGGTCTGTAACTTTTATATTGGCAGGCAGCACACCTGGGTGAAGGTCAGAACTGCCCGATTCTGTTTCTCCTGTGGCAGCAGTGCCCAGGGCAGGGCTGGGGCTCTTTCTCACCGTGTCAGCTGCTGGAGCAGGTCGGGTGGCTCTGCTGAACCCCGACGTGGCCACATGAAGACGGTGTTTTGATGTTTTGATGTGTGCTGTGCTCCCTGCCGCGAGTGCTGGGCGTTGGGAAATACCTGCTCTACCTGAACAGGCACTTCCTCACTGCCGCTGCAGGGGCTTGACCTGAGCCCGGGTAAGGGCACGGGTTGGAGCTTCTTTGGTTGAGAACTCCAGATGCTGACAAAAGCAGACTTGGTATGTTTTGAAAACTGCTGGTTGCTTTCTTTTGATGAGCATAATCATCTGTCTGTGGGGGAAGTCTGACCCTGCACAGGGCTTTTGTACCAGGGAAGAAGCAGGTAACAGGACAAAGAGCCAAAGAGGAGTCTCCAGGGCTGCTCACAGCCTGTGGCTGCAGGTGGATGTCTTGGCTTTTTCACCTGTTTGACTTCGTTTAACTTAAAATGTGGGGAGCCAGGCAGTGGCAGTCCTGTTGAGCAGGTGGCCCGAGGCATTGTGGTTTGTTATTTATTTTGAATATTGATAAGATGGAAAATACTTAAATCCATCTGGGGCACTGAAGCGAGAGGTCTGGATGTGCCCACAGCAGCGGCTGTGTTAGGGCTGAAACAAATCTTTATTCATCACTTCAGTGAGGCAAAATGCACTCAGAAATCTGCTCAGTGTAACGAGCAGGATGAGCATTCCTGTAATAGGTGACTGTTGCTTTGTCAAAACCCCTGCTTTTTGGGAATGTACTGTAACTAGCAGCGTGTTTGTCAATGGGCTGTGTTGCATAACTGCTGCTTGCTGGAGCATTGCAGGAAAACAGACACTTGCATTTCACTTGTCAGCGGCTACAACTGCAGATTCCAGGCTGGCTGGAATGTTTCGAGGTTTTTTTAGTTGAAATATTTGTTGGATTCAATGATGATGTGTTCTGCAGTGTTCTAATACTGAAAAAATGTGAACTTGTCATGTTTAAATCAGGGTATTGCGTGTGAACCCAGGGCAGCGGCGTCTGCTCGTGATGGATCTGAGCATCTCTGGCTGCAGCTGGGGCTGTGACTGCTCCCTGCCTCTGGAAGGAAGGCTGCTGGAGGGTTTCGTCCAAGGGAAGAATCTGTGTGGAATCAGGCATTTCTCACATTTTTACTTGGAAATAGACCCTTAATCTGGAAAGCACGGAGGAGGTGGGAGGAGCAGTTCAGCTGGATGTATCGGTTGCAGTGCCTTTTATGTTGTATTTTTATGTAATATTCTTTTCTCTCATGCAAATAAACTTGAAGTTGTAGGGAGGGGCAGCTGAGAAGAGGAAAGCTTTCATTACAGACAGCTGACATGCAGAATAATATCTTTTTATATGCCACTCACCACGTGATAGTTAAAAGTAACTCATAGTTCACTGGGCAAGGCTATTTCTGGTGCAATTCTCCTTTTTTTGTGTAACAGTCTCATTCCAGCACATCTGACTTTACCCTGAGATTTGATGTGTTTGTTAGTCCTGTGCTGAGTAACAGTTAGTGGGTATCAGGCCTGAAGAACAGAAATCTTGATGCATTTATGAATTAAACATGGGTGAAGATAAAATAAATTTAGCCAATTGTTGCTTTCTGCTTTAGATTATAACACTAATTGTAGCTGAAAATAACATTAAGATTAAAGATACAGACTGAAATGGTTCCAGACAGCCTTTCTCATGAAATATTTATACATTTAGGGCTTTTAACTCATCAGATCACTTATGAAGTTGTGGAGATTACAGTATTATTACGGCTTTGCCTTGTTCTGTGAATACACGGCATTGGCATATCGATCACTAGAATGCAGTCAAAGCTTTTTCAGGAATCCCATTTGAAATGATCAAACAGATGTTGTAATGCTCCAGGGCACTTTCCTTGGTGGTGTGATTCTGAGAAAGTGGGTCTTGTCCTTTATTCTGTATTTTCAGTATTTGCAGCCTCTGTTAATGAACTGTTTGCCCAAACCCTTGTCATAAACACAATATCGAGCCCAAATCCATTTAGCACTGAAGCAGACTTGAGCTGGGTGCTGGGGTGGCTTAGCAGGTGTCAGGAGAATGAAGTTGTGTGTACAGAGTGGGATGCTCTTAAGTTCTTTCGTTGTCCTTTTCATGCCAAATTCACATCCACTGCATCTCTATGGGCAGAAATTGAAATATATTCAGGACCTTTTTTAAAACCAGTGATGGGAGCACTGTGCTGAGGGCATGGGTTTGCCTGATGCTGTATTTGCAGATTTACTCTAGAAACAACAGATGAGTGGGAGTTCTAACTTTGGTGGGAAGGTGTCCTCACCCCGGGGGAAGCACAGAAACTCTGGGAGATGGCAATTAGCACTGCAGTGAGGTGTGCTGTGTTCTCAGGTGCTGCTCAGAGTGCAGAACCGGCTGTCCCCAGGCCGTGTGTTTGACAAATTTACACACTAATATGGGAGAGAGGATTTTTTCCTTTTGCCCTGCGTCTTATCATTTCAAAGACACATTCTAAAAATAAGACTTTTTTTGTTCCTGTTTGAATAGTGTTGATGAGGTGGAGGGGAAGGACTGGCTGATGCCAGTGCTGCTCATGGGTAGGATGTGTCCTCCCTTCCGTGTGAGTCAGGCTCAGCCCCTCTTCTGGGAGCAGGACTCCAGCTGCCCCTGGGCTTGGGGCTTGTTGCTGTTTAAAGGCAGCTGTATAATTGTCTATTTTGGTTGTAATCAGGCTTGACCTATAAATACTGAAATGGCTCATATAAAACTGATTAAACGATCCGAGCCGTTTCCTTTAATGTCACCTTTTATTCACCACAAAGGAAATTCCAGGATGAATTGTCAAAGGAGTTTTGCCCTTTTAAGCAGGTTCAGGAGGATTAAAAAACTTCAGAGAAGCCCCAGTGCGGAGGCCAGGTCTGGCAGTGGTTTGGTTAAAACCCCCCTGGCCTTGAAGCTCTCACTCCAGCGCTGAAGTGTTAATAACTATTTGAATATTCCTTCAGTTAAAACCTTCACGCAGAAGAAAGTTTCATTTTCACTGTAGAAGAAAATTCAGTTTCCACCCGCACTCTGCCCCAAGGTTCCAGGAAGCAGCATTAAGGGGCTGAGCTAAATACTGGAGGATTAAGCACCACATTAAATAACTTAATTTCTTTACGAAACATAATGAAACTGTTACTTTCCCCTCTATTTGAAGTTAATTCTGTGCACTTACTGCTATTCAGGTTCCTATCAAGCCTTAAAATCTGCCATGAAAAGCATTCAAGAGGTGCAGTCCTACTTGGCAGTGCTAAAACACATCCGTTGTTAGCTGTGTTTAAGTCCTCATTACATGGATACTCACTGCTGTAGGGGGTTTATTTAAACTGATAAACAAATGTAGTATTAATAAGTGGCCATATGGTCAGTGGGGCTTTTCATTCTGAAAATCGTTGTTAAAAGAGGCGTTTAATGAGCAGCAGTTGCGTGGGAATGGGGGGTGGGGGGGTTTGGTTGCTTGTGGCTGCCACACACCAGGCAAGTGAAAATCTCTGGGCTGCACATGCAAAGCTGACCTTTAGAACGGGCTGCACGGGCAGATCCAGTGTATAAACACACACACTGATTATTGCAGCTCTGCCAGGGAGATTTAAAGAATCTCAATATTTTCTGGAATTTGTGAGTTAACCCGGTCTCCTGAAGAGCTGGGAAATGCCCTGTGTTTAGAGGCTTGGTGTTAGTCTTAGCATTTGTCACTGGTCAGTGTAAATCATAGAATCATGGAATGGTTTGGGTTGGAAGGACATTAAAGCTGATCCAGTGCCACCCGTGCCATGGGCAGGGGCACCTTCCACTGTCCCAGGGTGCTCCAGCCTGGCCTTGGGCACTGCCAGGGATCCAGGGGCAGCCACAGCTGCTCCATGCCAGGGCCCCACTACCCTTTGAGCAAAGACTTCCTTCCCAGTACCTGATCTTAACCTACCCAATGTCACTCTGAAATATATGGGAAGAGCAGTTTAAACCTCTCCAATTTTATTGAGAAGTTTCAAAGAACCCTTAGTGGGCTGGAAGCTTCGTCTCTCCATTAAATTTTTTATGCTGGAGACCAAGTAAGGTACAAAGGGCTTTATGACCAATGTCTGGTCACTACTACTGCAGAAATGAAATAATTGAAGTGCAAGCTGAAATTGCAGTGACAATCTATCTACCTCATGTCACTTATTTACTCTTAATTATATAAACCAGGAAGAATAGTGGCGAACGTTGCCAAGCTACTATCAGCACAACAAATTATTCCTACCAAGTAGAATGGAGTTGGTCTTTTGCTACGATTGAGCGTCCTCGGGTCTGTCTGGAATTTAATCTGTTTTATAAAAGGTCAGGATATTTTTTCTGCTAAAGGAAATGGAGAGGAATAAAAAACTTTATATGGCTTAAGAATCAGTGGCAAGTTGTGGATGTGGTAGACAGCAGATGGAGGAGGTCCCCTGAACGGCTGCTGTGTCTAATGGTGGTGCCCTTTAATGTTTACATGTTTGGCTGATGAGGACGGGGAAAGGAAGTATTTTTTTCATTTTTTCTTCCAAAAAAAGCTGTGGAGAACTCCTGTGGATGGTGTAAACCCCTCTGCTGAACTACTCCAGTAGGGCTAGATGGGAAAAGAAGAAATGGCGAATGCGGCCGTGGTGTTGCTTGGGAGGACCTGTGAGCTCACAATCCTTCCTGTCAAACTGTTTCAGGTATTTGTAATTGAGAAAAGTGTGTTTTGCCCGGGATGTGCCCAGCTGAGGTGGCTGTGTCCTGTTTGCAGCTCGGTGCTCGTTAGTATTAATTTGCAGAGTGCCGCAGTCTGTCCGGAGGGGAGGCTGCCAACTCCAGCCACTGACGTAGGGCTTTGTTCTAATTTGGGGATGCAGAGTGTGTTGGTCTTTGAGTTGTGCTGCTGGCTTCCTTTCCCCTGCCTTTGTCTGGCTGGCACATGGCCCTAGCAACTTTCTGCAAGTGCAGACCAATAGGACAAAAAATAAATTAGCCGTTTCAGCATGGCAGGCTTTAGCTGCCCAGAGCCCTTGTTCCTTGCCTGGAGAGCCTCTATAGCAAAGCAATTTCCAATGAATAATTAGGCAGTCACTTCCATAGAAGTTAACATTATGTTATTTGAAATTGCAGGTTCAGCGTGAAGCTGATTGCACAAAAGATTACAGGCTGAGGAGGATCAATCCCGGAGTGTTTGTGCACAAAATGACTATTTCCAATGACAGAATTATTGCTGTTTTCCAAGAAGTTTGTTTCTCTGCCTTGTTTGTGTGGGCTGCAGTTAATTTGCTCAAAGCTCCAGCTCAGCACAACACTGGAGTCGGAAGGGCTCTGTTGCTAGAGGACTTTACTCTTCGCCCAGGCTTTTATGGCCTTGGCCCCGGCTCAGGAACCTCCCAATGCACCACAGAGGATGCAGAGTGATTGGGAAAGTGGTGATTGGGATGTGGTTCAGAGGAGCACACGGCTGGGCCTTGAGTTTTTGGGAATGGATGCAAGATTTGAAGGCTGCTCTCTTGCCTTTTCTGATAGAACTTTTCATATAATGCCTGTGGCCAGTGTCGTCGTTCTCCTGTGTTCTCAAATACCTGTTTGCTTATTTGGCTTGTCACCAGCTGTATTTTCTGTGTGTGCTTCTTGCTGTGTCTTTTTGGGTTATTTGTTACCTGAAAAACAGAAGGAAAATATATTTAGACTTAAGGCACTGCTGACTTGGACAAGGGGCAGCGTGTACGTTCCAGCATCAGGAATGCACCACACTGGGGTCGTGACTCATCCTACAACAGGCTTGTGCATAGCTAATGGCACATTTGTTGCCCTGATGGGTATTTGATTTGATGCTGAAAGCAGTCAGTGGAAATGATAATGATTTTACTGTTAAAATTACAAAACTGAGGCTGAGATTCCTGGCACAAATTATAAAATGTTACCTCTTATGTAACGTTAATATATAAAACACACTTACTTTGGTGTCAGATACCGCAGTGATAATGAGTAAGAAAATAAATGCAGAGTCTGTGAAAGGAAGTTTGTCAAACTGTACTTTTGAAGTCACATTGAAGTCCTGCTTTCTGCTTAGTCTGTTCTTTTAGTCTTTTGTTTTTCTCTTCCCTCTCCTTTTTTCTGGTGCTGTTTGCCTCAGAAAAGGTGGAGGAGGTTGTCCCCATACCCTAAAGCCAGGGAGTTTGACTGCCTTGGGGAGGGGGCTTGGCAAGTGAATCCATGGCAGTGATTTTTATTAATTAAATAAACTCCTTGCTAACAAACAGGGTGATCTATGGCAGTGTTTGTCTTGCTGCTGTTCGGGGGCGGTGTCTGCTAATGAACTGTGGGATTTCCAGACAAACCCCTTCATTTGGGATGCACATCCCTGTTCCCGGCACGGCTCGCGTGTAACCATTGCGTAATTGATGACAGCTTTGATGAGCATTAGGGAAGCATTCCATGTGCTTTCGACTTCATTGAGTAATTTAGTATCTCAGAACATGGTGTAGAACAAATTAGGGAGCAGGTGCTGAGTGGAGCTGTCGCTGGGCAGTGCCGGGAGCAGCGGCTGGGCTGCTTCGAGCCAAGGGGAGATCCTTGGTCTGGTGTTTCCAGCCTTCACTGCTGGATCATTCTCTCTTTGTTTGGGTTGTTTTTTTTTTTTATCGTGGAGGGAATCTATCAGTTTAAGTGTGGTTTTGATCACTGTAAATCTTCCCCTTGCAGAAGTGCTGGGTTTGGGTTTGTTTTGCCAACACGGCTCTGAGTAATGGAGGGATTTTGGTAGAGTGTTGAGCAATGTTTAGTTGACACTTTTAAAAAAAGAAAATCCACCCTTTTCCGTGGCCTAGTTTATAGTAACTGAAAAAACCTGGCACGGAGAACATTTACAAGTCGAAAATTAAACAGGTTTGTTTATAGTAGCCACGATTCAGTATTTAACTGCCAGGATAAAAATAACCAGGACGTGTGGCTGCAGCATCCCAAGAATCTGCCTCTCACTTGGGAAATGGGAAGGGCATGGCCACAGGAGTGGGACAGCCAGCCTGGAGTGGAGGTGCTGGAGTTCACAGAGACATCTGTGCTTCTCTCCCAAATGTGCACAGTGCTGACGGCACTTTTCCCTCGGAAACGTTCAATATTCTGGTTTCTGCTGGTGAAAATCAGAAAAAGGGAGGTGTGAGTGATGAGCAAGCAAGGAGTTATTCTCTTTTTTCTTCCTTAAAGCCAGGTGAGTGGTCCTTGCTCCCTGCCTCTCTCTCCTCTCTGCCAGGGACATCTTTCTCAATTCCAGTGCATCTTTCTGGGGAAGAGCAGAGAGCAAACAGCCCTCAGGCTCACAGTGCACGTGGGTGTAGAAGCTGCACCTTGAGAGGCCCTCTCACATTGTCTCTAGGAACTGATGCTGTGGTTTCTGTGCTGCTCCTTTCCGTGCCTCACTTCTTTCTGTTCCTTTTCTCTCACCCTCATTTAAACTCGGGCTGTGCTTTTTGAGTGCAAGTGCAGCCGCTGCTGAGCCGTTGTCTGTCTGCAGGGCTGGAGCTGGCACTGGCACGAAAAATCATGGAATCATGGAATGGTTTGAGTTGGAAGGGACCTTAAAGCCCATCCAGTGCCACCCCTGCCATGGGCACGGACACCTTCCACTGTCCCAGTTTTCTCCAAGCCCTGCCCAGCCTGGCCTTGGGCACTGCCAGGGATCCAGGGGCAGCCACAGCTGCTCTGGGCACCCTGTGCCAGGGGCTCACCTCCCTCACGGGGAAGGATTCCTTCCCCATATCCCATCTGACCCTGCCCTCTAGACTCACTTTCTCTTATACTTGGAAAAATAATTGACAAGGATTATGAGAGCTTCATTATCTGTTTCTAAACAATTTTGATTTCTGTGACTCCGAGGTGACTCCAGAGCTGCTAAAAAGAAATATTTTCATAAAAACAGCTTACTACATTTTCATTTAAACTTCCTATGATTCCAGAGGAACAATTGATTCTTTTTTTATCCCTTGAAAAGAAAGGATAAAGTGCTGAACCTATAAAAGACAGGACCCTTTGCCTGTCGTAGCAGCAGGGTGTAGCCAATGCTGTGATTACTGTCTGAAGTATCAGTAGTGCTGCTGTTCAGTGTTACTGAACAAAGGACTGGGATACTGGAAGTGCTGGAGCCTTCTAAAACTCTTGGACAAGGAGCCAGCAGGTTGCTGGGGTGGTGGGATGATGCTGCTGGAATTGTTCTGCTCTCGAGGACTGTCACAGAATCCCAGAATGGTTTGGGTTGTAAGGGACCTTAAAGCTCATCTCATTCCACCCCCTGCCACAAACCTGATGGATTCCCTAAGATAATTGTGCTTTGGAGGTCTTGTATTGGGTTTTACCATGGCAGTGCTGATTGGGAGCAGATAAGTGATGGTTTTCCCCCTGTAACATCATCTGGACATTGGGCTGCTCTAAATATTTCTCCTGCATTTCTGGTTGTACTTTCTGTACTAAGTTTTCATCTTCTAAAATTAGTTGTGAACTTGATGCAACATGGTTAGTTTGAGTTGAGTTTGTCTTTTGTAAGTGAAGTCTTCCTTGGAGTATTCTAGGGAGAAGTCCACAGGAGCAGGGTGGTTTGGCTTAAGCACTACAGAGATGCTTTGCAAATGCTGACACTTGAAAAATTATTAACTCTTTTTTTAAATCTTCTTTTTTTTCAGTTCCTTGTGGGGAGCCTGGAAGAACCTTCAGTAGAGCTGCTAACACTGATGAGAGATCTTTTATGCCAAGGTAAGAGTTTTTCAGTGTTCCCATTATATTTTAAATGAAATTTCTGTGAACACTGGAGTGGGTAATTGGTTAGTGAGATTCTTGCACTCACTCTCTTTCAGTGCTGTGTTTGCTTATCTTGGTTTGTGCTTCTCTCTCCCCACTGCCCAAATTACAAACTTCTTGATGAGCTGCTGAAACTTTTGTGACAGAAGCAGCTCGTTTTTGCATCAGGTTTCTGTCCTGAAGGGCCTCAGCCTTGTCCCCACCACCTCCCCCAGCCTCTGCCCCGCTTCTTCCGCTGCTTGGGAAATACCCTGAAAGTTTTGCTTCTTCCTGCCCTGGTTCAGCCCCTGGCTTGCAGGAGGGCGAAGGATGATTTGTGCAGTTTGGGGAGTGCACGAGGGCTTGGCTGAACAAAGGTGCAGGTGAGTGGGAGCCACATTTCGGCTCGGAGCCTCAGCTGTGTTTGCATCCACCCCATCCCAGTGCAGGGATCCTCTGCCTGCGCTGTCTCTGGCTTGGATATTGACACAAATACCCTGCAGCTTTTTTCACCTCTCCATCTGCTCCCAGGATAGAGCCCCTCACTTTCCTGTGAGCAAGGAGTGAGCAGCTTGGGGCTGATGCTGTGAATAGATGAATGTCCATTTCTGTCCCTTCCTGGGCAGTGTTGGTGACAGCAGCAGCAGAGAAGAGATGCTCCTGTTAAAGATACGGGACAGAGATGAATTCTGATGTATCAGGTGTTCGGTGGTGTAGAAGCAAAGTTTTTTCATGGTTATAGATGAAAGAACCCTATGATTTATTACTCTGTAGGTGATGGAGGTGGTTTGGGGAGTGATGAAATGGGCACAGGGAGCTGCAGCTCGGGGCAGTGGTGGGGGTGTGACACGAGCTCTGTGCCCTGGGCTTGTCCTGCTGGTGCCTGTGCCTGGGAAAAGGGAGCCAGGAGACACAATCAGCTTTTGCTTTATTTTTGCACCACAGCATTCAGAACTTATGAGACCAGTTTCACAACATTTACAGTTAATTTTTTTTATACTCCTTAGTGATCATACTCTTCTCTTGACTCTAAAGGAACACTTAACACCCATAATTTAATTCCATTTTGAAATAGAGCTGTTGCTTCACAGCATGTGACTCTACTACAGAGAACTCTGGATGGAAATGAATGCTGCTGTGTCTGACTGTATTTAGGTGGGCTTCAACAGTTGCCAAATGAAAAGTTGGCTGGGATGCAGCATAGTAATTTCTTGAGCACTCTATTCATGTTGTATAAACAGATAACATTAACATACTTGTGAAAGAGCTACAAGATAATTAAGGCATGTGGGGTTTACAGTAATAAGGCTCGTGCCTTTCAGGATCTTGGTTTCCTGTTGCACCTGAAAAAAAAAAAAACCAGCAAATACTGTAGAGAAGAAATGAGAAGTTAGTCTTGTACTGCTCCCAGCTTAAACTTTCCCACAAGTATTTTCTACTATAAATAAGAAGTGAAGTAGTTCACAGCTAAATTTAACCCTTAGCTTGATTGCTTTCCGGGTTTTCTTCGGTGGAACTGACTGTGGAATTGTAGGAAAATGAAGACAAACTGGATCAATAAGTTGCATTTATGCTTTATAAAAAATGCATCACCTTTTAATTCCTAGGGATTATCAAGGGGAAAAAAAATTGTTAGTTGGAATTCCCCTCTCCTTCCCATTCAAAACCATGATTTTTGAAAGAAAGGAAGTGAATGTTACTTCTCAGGGAAATGTTCAAGCAGAAGAGCTTACAGTTCCCAGAATTTAGCCAGAACTGTTGTCAGTGTCCTGGAGTGCACAGACATCGCCTGCTCTGCTTTTAGGCAGTTTCTGGAAAACCCCTTTCAGTTTGACTTGATTTCACAATTTGCAGTTAGGCAACTGCAACTCACACGGGCTTCAAGAGTTGGAGAAAAACCTCCTCCAGGTGCTTAAAATGATGGGCTGCACTGACAGCTTGAGCCTTACTCCTTCTCCAAGGCTTGGAACAGGGAAGGGCAGCTTGTCTGTGTGACTGCAGGGAGCCTCAGCACAGGCCAGTCCTTTATTTCTGTTATTCTGGCTTCAAAATGAGCTTAAAGTCGTGCTAAACCAAACACAGCAGTTCGCGTGTCTCTCTCCAGCTGCACGTGGGGTTTTTAAATTTTTGTTTAAACCTGTACCTGTGTGACATTCAGCCCATGAAGCAGGCTGTGGCTGAGGGTGAGGGCTAGGCTGGGGTATTTGGGGGGGTCTCCAGCTCCCTGCTGAGCAGCGGCTCCCGATGCAGCTCTGACTGGTGATGGGTGAGCAGCAGCACACGGCATTTCTCTTGACTCTGTTTTACATCTTCCCCTTGGGAATTGAAACGACAGAAGACAACCTGTCCCGATTTAATGATTACGTAAACTTGAGACACAGATTGTCAGGGAGTTGTCCACATTGCAAAGCTAAAAATACAACCCCTGTTCTTCCAGGCTTGTTCACGGCAGTCGACAAGGTGATACATTTCTCTATCAAACTCCTTGGAAGACGTTTTTATTTTTAAAGGCTGTAGCCAGTGAAGCCATAAATCCTGTGCAGCGTTAGTTTGAAATGCCTCGGAGGAGAGGAGCCTGCCCAGGCTCCCCGTGCTCGGTGTGTGCAGCCTTACTTGGGAAGGAGCCCTGCGAGGGGGGATCGGTGCTGAGCTCATTGTTTGCCGCAGCTCCGGCAGCGGGACAGCCCAGCCTGGCTTCTCGTGTAAACACAGAGTAACGTGTTTATCACCAGCTTTGTCATTTGCCTTATTTGTCGGGGAATCTCGAGGAGAACGAGAAGTTTTCTGGTGCTGCGTAGTGACTTGAGGGAGTTGCAAGATTTCCATAAAAAGGCAGAGTCTGTGCTGGGCGAGCAGAGAGCTCTGCCTTGGCAGCCGTGCGCTGGGCCTGACCTTTTCCAGAGAGAGAACACTGACCTAAATCCCTCCCTGCTGGGGGTGGAGGGGAGAAGGAAACCTCTCCACTTGCATCTTTCTGATCTAATTTTCTTGTCCCGTGCTCTGGTTTGTGCCATGAAGTGCTGAGGAAGCAGAGGGCAGGCGGTGGCAGCTCGTGGTGCCCGGCACAGCTGGGACAGGCTCAGTGTTTGTCCCATGGTGTGTCCATCCTCTTCCTGTCCGAGCACTGCCAGGCTGAGGGATCCAGCTTTGGCAAACTCCTGTAACCTGGGGCTGTCAGAGTGGCCTTCCCCACCTGGGTGTCCAGGTGGAAAAACGAACCCCAGAGCTGTTTCAATAAAGACATTCTCAGGGGGATTGGGTGAATGGGGAGTGTGGCTGCTTCCAGGACACGTTGACACAGCTCCGTGTTTTAACTGCTGCCTTTTCTCGTGCCTTGCAGGTCGCTCTCTGAACAGACCACACCATGCGTGAGTACAAGCTGGTGGTCCTTGGTTCAGGAGGTGTGGGCAAGTCTGCTCTGGTGAGTTTGGGGAAGCGGCTCTGAAGCCCATACACAGCCCTCCAGCTGCCTGTCTCACTGCAGGGCAGGTTACTGGTGCTTTGGGGAATTTGTATGACTTTTAATGTGCCAGGACTTCCATGTAGCCACTGTGACACTGCTGAGAGAGCTGTGGAGGGATGTCATGGTTTTGGAGAGATGATGAATTGCTGATGATTAGCATTTCGTGTTTGCTTCCTGCATGGGTGTTGTATTGTACATGGCTGAATATCTCTGCGTGAGTGTTAAAAGCCCAACCAGCCTGGTACAGCAAGAGAAGTGTGGCTGGAATCAATCACAGAATTGGGGTGTTCAGCCTTGCACACCTCGAAGGCTGCGTGTGAGCAGCCTTTTCCATCCCGAGTGAGCAGCTGGGCTCGAAACACCGGGACTGAGAATCCATCTGCAGCCTGTGCAGAGCAGAGGGAGGAGCAGACTGATGACACTTTGCACTCCTTAAGTGCCTGTCTTGTTCCCAAGGAGAGGTTTACATAGCAGGGTTGATAGCAAAGCATTGTGAGAGAGACTTGTGTCACCCATTTATCACTCACCAGTCAAGCAGCTCTCTCCAACAGAAAGGCAAAGAACTGGTCAAGTGTGAAGTTATCTACAACGAGGAACTGCAATGTTCCTTGTCACAGACCTGATAATGGCTGAGCAGCCTTTCATGTCCTGCCCCGTTGTTCATTCTGCTGCTACAACCAGGTAATAGTCCTGGTAAATCACCTGCAGGATCCAGGTGAACAGGAGGAGAGATTATTCAGTTATATATCAAGTTTGATGCACTCTTTCAGCAATCCCATCCTAATCTTTACAAGATGTTTACAAGGTGTAATTTTTTTATAAGCTCTGTTCTTGCACAGCAGTTTAAGCAATCTGTATTATTTTCTCCACCAGCACTTCCTCGATGATCTTAATTTTCTTATGTAACACTGAAAGACTCACTAGGTGAAATGAGGCACTTAGTAGTATGCTGTAAATAAAAATTACTCAGCATCTGCCATACTCGAATTTCCTTCTTTGTGATGTGAAGTCTGAGTCAGCACCATCACTGACCTTTTTAACAGCTGAAATGCAAATACTCAAATAGTCTGGTAAACAAAAGTTAAATTCTTTTTGACAGGCTGGGTGCTAACTCAGCATATTCAGTAATTCATATGCAGCATAGATCCATTCTGTTTATAGGAGCACACAGTAAGTGCCAATTAGCAGCTATGAGTGGATAATATTTAGCTTTCAAAGATTCTGTGTACTTATTTATGAGCATTAGCAAGGAGAGGTTACAAGGTGGGATTTAAAATAATATGGAGGTCACTTTAAATTTCATTCTTCCAACTGTATAAACTGACCTGTGCAACAAAGAGCCTGGTGTTCATTTCCAGCTCTGTTTCCATTTGAGTGCAGATGACAGTCTGGGGTTGTTTCACTGCAGATCCTCCTTGTTGTTTTAACTCTTCTGTGCCAGTGCAGTGCTGACGGTGCTTCTGGCGACGGAGAGGGGGCAGAAAACCTTCACAGTTATAAAGCCACAGTTGTTCTGCAACTTTTGTTTCCCGTGCAGCAGTTTTATCCCATTTCTGGGGCTAAAAATCTTCTGGAGTGGCAGTGGGGGACATTATTTACAAGGGTGTCCAGGGGTGCAAAGTCTTACGTAGAACTGGAGGCTGAAGTTGGGCTGCACAACCCAAACTAAGGGAAAGTTCTAAAGGAGTCTTGGATCTACACGTAACCCAAAACCACCCTCAGTCTGTAGCTTCTCCCTTGGCCTTTCTTTTCACCTGTAATAAATAAAAACAAAGTCCATCAGAGCTCGAGAGTGTTACGTGTCAGGAGAGGTTTGTCAGATTCAGGGCTGGTTCACAGAGTTCTCAAACAGTGGGACAGATGTGACAGTGCTCACGTGTGAGCCTCTGGCAAAGAGCTGCCTTCTCTGGTCCTCTTTGGGGAGCAGCTGTGCTAACCTGACCGTGCTGAAATACCCATGAACAATCCTGAACCACAGTCTGTAACCTACAGCTCTGGCTGCTGGCCTTGTTATTGATGGAACACTGAGATCCACGTTCACAGGGGTGTCTTTTACTGTAAGGCTTTTACTGAGATCTCTTACCTCGGGCAGACTGGGACAACTGTTTAGTGTGACAAGAAAATATTGGAGAAGCAGAGACTTTGTTCATTAGGGTGTAAAGTACATTTATTTAGGGATATAGAATGATTTTGAAGTGAGGTAGTTGTGGCTTCTCAGACTTCCCTCACAAATTTGCAGTATTTGTGTATAAAACTTGTGAAAGGTTCAGTTGGCAAAAGATATTTGGTGTGTTTGTTGATTTTCAAGAGGTGAAATGAAGTGCTGGGATCTCAGCTCTCAGTTTCACAAACAAACACCACCTTGTTTTACAAATATCACCCAAATCTTCAGACACTTGTGTGCTGTTTTACTGCAAATTATTGTGGGTGAAAAGGAGAAAGGAGCTTTGCCTCCCAGAAGAGAAGGAAAGCTCTGTGCTGGCACGGAGCTGGGCTGTGCAGGGATGGGCACGTCCCTGTGACAGCTCGGTGGGAAATGCTGAGTGGATTTGCTCGGAATAATTCCAGGGAAGAAAGAATTCCCCTGGGAGTGGAGTGGGGGCTCCTCCTTCCGTGGGTTGTGCAGGGAGTGTCTGGGGCTCTCCAGGCTGCCCTTGCTGCTCTGCCTGTCCCTGGCTGTGCAGTCCAGGGCAGCTCCACGGTGACTCTGGGCTGGTTTGGACTGAAATGTGGATTTTCCACAGTGCACAGGTTGCCAGTGCTTCCGCTGAAATTTCAAGTCTTCCATATTTGGTGATTTTTATCCTTCTAAAGTCACAGGCAGTGGAGTAAAGGCATTTTTGAGGGTATCATCTTTTCTGAGAAAAGCAAGCGAACAGTTGACATGCAAAAAAGTTTTGAAAACATGCTCGAATAAAGTGATTTTGACAGAAAATATGCAAATTTTATTTTCAAAATTGTAATTTTATGTCTTTTTCTCTGGTCCTCACCCTTGACTTTTAACAGCAGAGCAATTTTACTGTTGTTACTTTTTCCTAAAGTGCTTCTTGGTGAATGTTTCTGGTTATGTTCAGCTCACTTAGGTTTTTTCTTCTTTCCTTCCTCCCCAGACTGTACAGTTCGTTCAAGGAATTTTTGTTGAAAAATATGACCCAACAATAGAAGATTCATACAGAAAGGTAAAATACCATCGTTTTTATTTCTTTCAAGTCTCACAGAGAACATGAAATTGTTGGGGGCTGTTTTGAATGCAGGGCTGGAATTGCTGAGCAAAAGTCCTTGTAGGATCCCTGAGCTGTTACGTAATTGCAGCCACAGAGCTGCTTTCTTCCCTGGATGGATGTCAAGTGACCCATTGTTTCACGGATTAGCATAAATGTCACCAGCATTAAAGGCACCAAAACATACACTAAAAACTTGTGACATTTGTGCCTGTGATAATTGAACGTAAATTGTGGTATGAGTTCTGCTGTTAAATTTACTTGACTTTCCTGGAATTACCCTTGTTAGAGCTGAGACATTTCTCAGTGAGTGGAAGATTTGCAAAGTCTTACTGTGAGGATCCTGAAATATTTTGCATTTTCTTCTCTTCCTTATTCCCTTCTCCCCCAGCAGCAAAGAAAAATTAAAGTTTTAAGGTGCTTTGATTCGTAAGAGTGGATTAAGTCGAGATATTTACAATCTCACTTAAGTTGAGATGTTTACAGTGAGCTGCTCATTTAAGCTTTGCTAATGAAGGGAGTCCTGGAGCATGTGAGCTGACCCAAATGCCTGGCTTGGGGCGAGATTAATCCTCTAACAGCAGTGCTGCTCAGCCCTGGGGAAGTGCAGGTGCCTGCTTTGCTAAGAGCCCTTTGTGGCAGAAGTACAAATTGAGCTGAGATCCCTCTTGCCTGTCCCATTCCAGACAATTTTTGAACTGTTTCTTCCCGTTTTTCCCTAGCAAGTGGAAGTAGACTGTCAACAGTGTATGCTGGAGATCCTCGACACAGCAGGGACAGTAAGTGGCATTTCCTCATCTCATTGCTGTGGAGTTTCTTTGTTAAGAGTGATAATCCTGCCCAAGCAAAAGCAATAAATCAGCTGCAGTAATTTCAGTGGAAGGATTTCGTTAAATAACCCAGACCCAGTGTGGTGAGTGCCAGTGGCCTGGTGGGCTCTGTCCCCAGTGCTGGGACACGAAGGTTGGTGCCTCCTGTGCCACTCACCTTCCCTCTGCCATCCCCCATATCGACATTCAGGAGGATTTTAAACGTGAATTTTGCAAGTAGCCAGAATGCAAGGACACAGCTGGCAGCCAGTGCCAGGCACAGGGCTTGGAGTCACATCAGGCTGTGTGGGGAGATCCTCAGCAGACCTTGCCCCTGCCAGGGAGCCCTCCCTCAGCCCCTGGCAGTGCCCTGTGCTGCTGGGGGAGGCCCTCGCTGTCCCTGGCAGCTGGGGTGACTCCCTTGGCCGTGCCAGTGTCACCTGCAGCTGGCAGAGCCCTGTCCCTGAACAAACCAACCCCGTGGGGGCTGGCAGCACGTCCCAGGGCAGCTGGTGCTCCCTGGAAGTTGATTTGTGAAAGCGCTGCAAATTCTCAGCAGCAGAAGCAGAAATGCTCATTGTGGCTCTGGTGGAAGCCCTTTCCCTCCAGGCTGGCATTGCCCAGCCTGCTCTGGCATTTCAGTCTGTCTGCAGACGTGTTTTTATTGCTGCTCTTCATCTTTTTCCCATTTTTTCATGAAGCCCTTTTCTCTTACTAAGGAAAAAAAAAAAAAACCTAAGGGAAAGAGAGTGTTAATGCTTTTATTCAATTTCCTTGCTTCAGTGGGTTTCTGTGAGGGGTAAATATGTAAATCCATGCTGTGTGGCACTGTATTCTTGTCTCCAGTACGATAAAAGTATTCCTTTGTAACTATTCATTAGCTGCATTCACCAGCTAATTACTTTAAAAAATGTTTGATTTCAGGAGCAATTCACAGCCATGAGGGATCTCTACATGAAGAACGGGCAGGGGTTTGCACTAGTATATTCTATAACAGCACAGTCCACGTTTAATGACCTACAGGACCTGCGGGAACAGATTTTACGGGTTAAGGACACTGAAGATGTGAGTAGAGTATGTTTGTTTTTATTCCTGCAAATGGTTAGAAAGTGTTTGCTCTCAAATTCCTGTATGTTTACATACAAAGCTTCTTTCGAAGAATATTCTTGGTTTGTGTTGAGTAAGTTTCCAGAGCCTTGTAGTTTTCAGTGTTGTTGTTTGAGGCCCAGCACCTGTTAAGGGGCATCACAAAACCAGATTTTCCCATGTCCTGGAAGCCACAGTCTTTTGAAATGGTGGGAGTTCATTGAAAATGACGTTATTTACTTTTTCTCCTTTAAACTCCTTTCCAGGATTTGCATTTTCTTCTTCCTCTGTGCTTTAGCTGTGCTTTATTTCCTTCAAATTTAAGGAAAAATAATAGCTGATCTCAGCAGTGAGGATGTTCTCAGTAGCTCTGCAGCTGTCTTGGAGACTGACAGGGGTTATTCCAAACGTGTGAAGGGGAAGTTGAAGTTCAAAGCTGTGACATTTCCCAGGGGTCAGCTGGGAATTCTCTGGAGCCCTGGAGCAGCTTCTCGACTCTCGGTCACTTGGCAAAATCTGTCACCCAAGGAGGTCACACAGTTGTGTGAACTAAACCATTAAGGGTCTGACAGGGTCTTGGGTTGTCGTTGTGGTTGTTTTAAACCCTTTTTGAAACAAGGAGAAATCAGCAGTGGGGAGTTTGGAGTTTGGCAGCAGATGGGACAGGCTGAGGGTGGCTGCTTCCCTTGGAGCATCCTTGGTGTGCTGCTTACCTGCTTGGAATGGCTCTGGGCCCTCCTTGGTTTAACAAGCTGAGCTTCTATTTATGCAAAACTGCTTTTCCTTGAGGCAGGGATTATGCTGGGGTAAATCCCTGCTGACAGGATCCTGCGCTGGTGGGGGGAATTTGCACCCTGAGCTGGGCAGGTTCATCCCACACAGACACTGCTGCTTCCCTTTGGGCTGCAGGGATCTCACTGCATTGTTAAAATGCATTTATTTGCTTTGTGTGTTACTTGTCGAATCCAAGCTCGAGAACCTTTTGAATGTTTAAGCCACGTTTTGCTGAGTTAGGAAATGTCTCCCCCCTGTTTGTCATATCAGAATATGTCTTAAAGTCCCAATACATAAATCATTAAATTATATATGTCTGGAAGAGTTTAAATTCCAGTCTTCTACACCTAACAGGAAATGATCAAAGGTAGTTGCTCACCAAACTCCGTTTTTGGATAAACCATTAATACCTTTTGAAATAACCTTGCACAGAGTTTCATGTCTTTCAAACCTGTACTGCTTACTCATCTCAGCATCACTTTTTGCCCTATTATTTCACATCTTTAGTTTTTTGCTGAACATGTTCAAAACGCATTTTCATGTTTCAGTATGAGAAAATTGCTCTTAACTGTCTAGAAAACCATAAAGAACAGGATATTTACAACTCTGTCTAAGCTGATAGAGTTGTAAATACCCTGTAGATCTCTGATTTCAAATGAGCTTTTTTTGCATTTGCTTCATTTGTTTTGTGACTTCAGATTCCTGCTGTAATAATTAAAATTTATGTCTCAAAAATAAAAATGTGATCACTTTCTAATGGGTATGGCTGGGAGTTTTAAAGACAGAAATTAATCTTGAGTGTAGTTGTGTCAGGAAGAGACTACAAATATTAACACAGAAGTAGATTAAAAACACACAGTGTGTTGTAAATTACCAAAGGAAGCGGAGAGTGATTTATTTTCCAACTGGAAAGGACTCGTTTTCTGCTCAGAGAATGAAATGTCTGAGGAAATGGAGCGGGTGCACACCCTCATCAGCAGCTCTTTAGGGTTTGTTTCTGCTTCTCAGTGTGAGGGAAACAGGAAATGGTGCTGGGCTGAGGCACCGTGCTCTGCTCCCAGCCCGTGTCACCCCCGAGCCGAGGGTGCAGTGTCACAGCGAGCTCGGGGTGAGCACAGCCCCAGGTGCCAGCAGAGCCCTCAGGTGCCAGCAGAGCCCCGGGTCCCATCACAGCAGAGCCCCAGGTCCCAGCAGAGCCCCAGGTGCCATCAC
>VZRV01004806.1:252724-285614 GCA_013398115.1 Falcunculus frontatus | reverse complement strand
CCCCAGGTGCCAGCACAGCCCTGAGCTCTGCAGCTGCCCCAGACTGGGGCTGCGAGGGGGAAATGGAGCTGGGGCAGCGACTGGGGCCACTCCTGTCACTGTGCAGGTGTGCAAATGGCACCTGGGAGTGTGAGCTGGGGGTGCTGGGGACTGATTTGTGGGTGGTTTTTGTTCCCTTGTTTTAGGTGTTACAGAATCCCAGAGTGGTTTGGGTTGGAAGGGTCCTTAAAGCTCAGCTGTGGGCAGAGACACCTTCCACTGTCCCCATCCACTGTCCCAGCCTGGCCTTGGACACTTCTGTACCTGTTTGTGACATCTTGGAGGGTCACAGCTGTGACAGAGACTGGAGAGGGGCAGATGCCCCCTCATCCTTGTCTTGAGCAAATGATTTGGCTGCGTGTGCATCGTGAGTGGAGAATGGGACTTCTGAACACAGATCAGGTGTTTGTGTTGATGTTGCATGGGATGATTTGGGGAAGTGATGTGCTTTCAGGAGCTGAGCTGCTGGGTGGGCACTCGTTGGGCATTATTGAACTGTTCTGAGCTGATAAATCCTGGGCAGTGTTTGTGCCTGTTGTGGTGAGCAGCCCCTTTTCTGCGTGTGCAGAGCGTGGCAGTGTGTGAGGCTGTGTTGGGGTGGGACAGGCAGGAGGGCTGGGGGAGCACTTGGCTGCACAGGACTGTTCCTTTCCACTCCATGTCAGGGCAGTGCTTTTCAAAGGTGCTTCCATTTACTGTTGTGTGGCTTGACAGGGCAGAGGAAACATGGAATACATGTCTAAAAACATGTGTGTGTGTGTGTTGGACAGACAGAAGAGCTCCAAACTCGGCTCTTGGCAGCAGCTCAGCCTTTGTCACAGGAAAGGCCTGAAATGCATTTCAGGAGTAAATTAGGTTTTGGACTAGAAAGGTGTAGAGACCAGAAAATAAAACTTTACTGACTTAAAATTCTGCTGAAATACTGTAATTTGGTTTTGTATGTGTTTAATTTAGTGCACCAGGGTGTCTGTGGTGTGAACTTTGCTCAACCCTTTCCCAGCAGGCATCTAAATTCCAGCCTGGTCTGTCAGCTCCGCTGAAATCCTGATTTTTGTTGGTTTTCATACTTCATACTTTATTTTTCATACTGTGTTTTTCATAGTGCATTCCCCCCTCCTCAGTCTGGGCACCACAGCAGCACAGAGCTCTCTGCACATGAACTTGCTGATGGATCTCTCCTCCTGCTTGCTCCTCTGCAGGTTCCCATGATTCTGGTTGGCAATAAATGTGACCTGGAGGAAGAGCGAGTCGTGGGCAAAGAGCAGGGGCAGAACTTAGCACGACAGTGGTGTAACTGTGCCTTTCTAGAATCGTCTGCAAAGTCGAAAATCAACGTAAATGAGGTGAGTACCACCTGCTCCCTTGTCTTCCCAGCATGAACGTGACATTAAACCATCATGTGTGTCTGAACTGGGGAGATTCAGGATGATTCTGGGTTCCCAGCCTAGGAAAGGGTTGCCACGCAGTGCATTTAGGTATTTTTTGTCTGTTTTAAGGAGATTTGCTCCCTTTTCTCTGCGAAGGGAGGGTGACCTCCCAGGTGAGTGTTCCCTATAGCCTCTGTCAGGGGCCATGAATAGCAGAGGGTCCTGAGCAAGCCCAGTTGGCTGCATGGCTCTGAGCTTAGATAAACTTTATCTGGAAAGAATATTTTGTCAGATAACTGCTGCTATTCCGAACGTGGATTTATGCCCTGTTGTACTCCTTGTCTCATTGTGTGGTGTTGGCTGTTGGTTTTGAAGTCTTTGCATTTCTGGCTGCACACACCTCGTCACAGCCCTCTGTAAGCCCCCAGCTTGCCAAAACTGTGCCCAAACCCAGATGTGAGCAGTTCCCTGAGTTTCACTGAGACCCCCTTTGCTCTGGGGTGCCTTTTCCTGCTGCCTGGGGCCGTGGGGTTGTGCTGAGGGAGCTCTGCTCCACATCAGGCACCAGGTTTTTATTCTGTGCTGGGAATTATCTGCCTGTGACAGAGGCCAAGTTTCCAGGCACAGAGCTAAGGTGACCCCGTGCAGCACAGCTGGGCTGCTGCCAGCAGATAAAGTGGGACCGTTTAGGGGGTGTGTGATAAGCAGGAGCAGCAGGATCTTGGACTGGGCCCAGGGCTGATGTGGCAGCCAGCAGGATGTGCTGCAGGGGGCTGGTGGACAGGGAAGGGAGCTGCAGGCTCCATGAATTGCACTCCTGTGGCTGGGATTAGCCTGGCTGCAGCACTCAGGGATCCAGCATGGCTGAGCCACGCTGCTGCCAGCAGGGATTTATTTGTGTGGCTGAGCTGGAGTGAAACTGGGCCTGGTGATGAAGCAAGGAGCAGCTCAGTCACCAAACACATCCCCAGGGGCTGTTTGCATTTCCAGTGTGGGGGTGCAGGCTGACCCTCATCAGGCAGAGGTGCCCAGCCCTGTGGGAAGGGGTTCTGTGGGGGCAGAGCCCAGGGTGGGTGCACAGCCTGGTTTGACACCCCCTCATCCCTAACGTGGGAATCCTGGGTCTCCTCCTTTCCCTGCTGGGTCTGCAGCCTCCATTGAGGTCACATCAGAGAGAAGAACGTGATTATCTGGAAGATGAGTTTCTGGTTTCATTGTGATCTTCCTTATCTGGTTTCCTGCCAGTTGATATTTTCTAGTTATGAAAAGTACCAAAGCTGAGGGAATCAAAGAGAGGAGCTGTGAATGAGGCAGCTCAGTGCACTGGGGGTTTGTCCTGCTGGCTCCTGAGCTGGGGAAGCATTTGCATTATTTTGGGGTTTGTTCTTGCTTTCTCACTACTTTTGGAGTTTCTAAATTTGTTAAAATCTGGGTAAAGAGTGATAAATTCCTGCATGCATTTGCTGAATGTGAATCAAACCTTTCAGATAATAAGCTTTTAATCCAGAGTGAATCAAGTGTCCTTCTGGTGACCTCTGAGATGCTCTTGGCAGCACACGGACTGTTCTTAGGGATGGTGGCACTCCTGAAACCTTGTTGCAGACTTCTGTACTCACAGTCAGTACTAGCACCTAAATAATCTAATTTATGACAAAGGAAACTCTTAAATTTCAGTTGTTACAGTATGTTATAAACTGTTTCTTTGTCTTCTGAATTTCTTTGGAATCAACAAGAATTTGTGAGCTGTCAGCCACTCCAGGAAGGGAAAAAAATAAACAAGGACAAGGGTGGAGCCCTCTGAAGGTTGAAATATTTCTCCTCAATGCTGTGACCCAGCTCCAAGCATTTTTGCAAAGCTCATTTTGCTATAAATGGGTTGAGTCTTGCTGGGAAAACAACTCACAGCAGCAGCGTTCACAAAACCTCTGCAGCTGAAAGAGGTCCCTGTCCTGTCCCCTGGTGAAATGTCAGGAGTTGAGGGCAGATGTTGGGAGGGGCAGCCAAGGGAAGGGGCTCCCTGTCCTGTCCCTGCAGGGGGAATGCCCTGGGCTGGTGGGGCAGGGTCTGCAGACACCCCCAGCCCAGGGGCACCCCTGAGGAGATGATCCTTGAGGATATTATGCCTGTTTTAAAAAACCCTTTGTTATTCCCAAGTTTTCTCCCACTTTTCCAAAGCAAGGAAATTGTTGCCATTTCATTGCCATGCTCTTCTGAAGGCTTTGGTGGTGATAAACTGAATTTCCAGCTCCTTTATGTCTGCACACTGATGGGAGCTGTGTTTCTTCTTCCATAAGCAGCTGCTTGAGAAACATTTAATAAATTCGAGCAGTTTAATTCAGTTTACACAACTACAGCCACCAGGAAAGAGTTGTCAGCTCCCCAGCCTGCCTCAGTTTGGACAGCTTATGTTTTATTACTTGGAATTTTCAGCTCGTGTTTTTCGTTTGCAGATCTTTTATGACCTGGTCAGACAGATAAATAGAAAAACACCAGTGGAAAAGAAGAAGCCTAAAAAGAAATCGTGTCTGCTGCTTTAGACTCCCATCACGCAGCAGCTCTGAGCCAGGTAAGAGGTGTCTGAGCCCTGCCTGGGGCAGGTGAGCAGAGCAGGAGCTGCTCCTCACAGAGCTCCCCTTCCCTCTGCTGCTCTTCCTGGAGTGTGGCTGAGCAGGAACTTCCTTTTGACTCCTCTGGGTTCTCCCTCTGGCCTGTGACGCTGAGCTCTGAGCCACCAGGGCTCCCTTTTGCTTCCTTTTTATCCTGTGATAAATGGTGGTGTTACTGCTGCTGCTGCTGTCCCCCTGTGGGAGCTCTGGGGACAATT
The DNA here is from genome assembly GCA_013398115.1 of Falcunculus frontatus. Classification (NCBI taxonomy): domain Eukaryota; kingdom Metazoa; phylum Chordata; class Aves; order Passeriformes; genus Falcunculus; species Falcunculus frontatus. Next base: position 281,384 of record VZRV01004806.1, on the reverse strand, counting down.
ACAGATGGCTTTGGGTGGGACATGGGCTTCAATGGCACAGAAATAAAAAGCTGCCCACCAAAAAAAACCCAAAACAAAACAAACATAAAAAACCCAAAACCAAACCCAACCAAAAAACCACTCCAAGGCTGGATAGAGCTATAAATAACCTTCCTGTGTATCTTGGCAGGGAACTCCGTGTGCTCCCAGCTGTTCTGTCACGCTCCTGGGAGGAAACAGCAGCTCTGTAGCTCCAGGTTTGGGACAGAAATGTCCCCGTTTGGAGGCAGAGAAGGGCACTGGGTGATGGCCCAGCTGTGCCACTGCCCTTGTCACGGTGGGCTGCCCAGGCTGTCACCCTCAGAGGGTTTCTGGGACCCACCAGAGCCTCTGGTCTGTCCTGTGTTGATGAAGCAGAGCAGCTCAGCTGCCCCTGTCCTGCAGCATTAGAGACAAACTCAGAAGGCTTTCGGGGATGAATTCCTGAGAACAGGGGACTGTGCCAGGCCTGAAGTCCCTTTGGGCAGCCCAGGTGTGGCTGAGGAGGGTCAGTGGAGCTCTGCAGCTCAGGGCTGTTACTGGGCTGCCCTGATGGATGAGGCTCTTAGCCCCAGCTTTGGGTGCCAGAAAATAACAGCTCAGGGCTGTGGGGAAACAATGGCTTTAGGAAAAGAAACTGAAGAGCCTTAAGTGGCTTTTCCTATTGCTCAGGTGATCCCTCCTGCTCAGCCAGGATGGAACTGGGCTTCCCCAGCCCGGGAGGAAGCGATCTCTGCCCTCTCCCTCCCTCCCAGGATCCCGTGTGCAGCAGCACTGAAATACTGGGAACTGCTGAAGGAGTTCTGTGTTCAGTCACCTGGAATCACAGAACCATGGAGTGGTTTGGGTTGGCAGGGTCCTTAAAGCCCTTCTCCTTCCACCCTCCACTGCTCCCCCTAAATCTCCTCCCGATTCACTGCCTGGATCCAGGCTCCAGAGGTCTCTGACTCAGGAGGCTTTGAGAGCATCTCAGAATACAAAAGATGAAATCCCTCTCGCTGGTGTTGCTCATCCAGGGGTGAATTCCAGAGCCCCTGGAGCCTGGCTGGGAGCTGCTGAGCCGGGCACTGGTGGTATCGGGCACTGACAGATGGGTGGCAGTTGCCTGTCACTGCTTTGTGGCCGTGATAAAACAACATCTTGGACAGTGACACCTCCCACAATCTCCTGCTTTCTGTACCTAGGAACAGACCTGAATTCTGGGAAAAATGAGTTCTGCTGCCTGTGGGCACGGGCCGTTGGCTTCCAGGCCTTTGAGATCATTGGTCTCATCAGCAGAATACGAAATGTCCCTCCATCATCTTCTGTTTTTGTTTTGTTTTACTCTCACCAGATTGCAGGAATGAAGAACTGTTGCCTAAATGGAAAGTGCCAGCATTCCCAACTTCAAAACCTAATGGAAATGAATAACATATCGGAAGAAGCTTCTCCTGTTTTTTATATACTACGAGAAGAATTTAGATCTTAAAAATGGTTTGCACACAGTCCCTGGAAAAAGCAGTTGCTCTGTGTATATCTCTTGGAAATTTAAGCCAATATTCCTCCTCCTTTGCAATAGCAATTAACAGATGTGAAAATAAATATAATTGACTCTAGCATATGATTATCCCAAGGAGCATGGATGCATTTCAAATGTTAGAGATTGCTACTATAATTAAAATTCATATTGACCATTTTATCATCATTTCTCCCCATCAAGCACTAAAAATGTTCCACTGTTATATTTTATATCTATAACTATAGATATATATTATCCAAAATTTCCCTTTGAACTCACTGCAACAAATAACTTTTTGAGTCATTGACTTCATTTTATATTTAAAAGTTACGGAATATCATTATTTTCATTCTGCCATTATATTCTAATTAAAAATGTTTGTGCATAATGCTTTGGAAAAATGGGTCTTTTATAGGAAAAAAACTGGGATAACTGATTTCTATGGCTTTAAAAGCAAAAATATATAATATACTAAACCAACTCTAATATTGCTTCTTGTGTTTTACTGTCACAGATTAAATTACAGCTTTTATGAATGATTAAATTTTAGTACATTTTCATTTTTGTTTCTGTGTTTTTGTTACCGTTTCCAGACTTTGGGTTTGCTCCATGTTTTGTGAGTTCCTCTCCCACCCTGGTGGATCAGGGGTGTTTTTGAGGCCCCCCCATCCCAAGGCAGCATCTCTGCTCCCCCCGTGTTGTATTTCATGTACCCCTCCCAGAGGACAGCAGGCAACTCTTGTGTTTTCTTTTGGCTGTTTAAAGATTGTATTGCTGCAAATATTTCCTCTGTACCACGGCTTTGATATGCACAGGTTTGGTTTCATTCCAAGGTCTGACTTGGAGGATGATCCTTGGTTTCAAACCCGCTTTTGGCTGGTGGTCCCTGATCAGCTGAAGGGGTTTTTTGTTTCATTTTGGGTTTGTTCCTTGTGTTCTTTTAATACCTGTTGGTTCCATCAAGTTTCAAAGAGCAGGATATGAAGAGACCCGTGGGTGCTCCATGCTCCTGTCTGTGTGCAGTCAGAGCCAGCTGTGGGATCCCAGTCCCGTCCTCGAGGGATGCTGCTGGAATCCCCACAGGGCTGAGGACTTGGCCCTGCTTCGCTTCCGAGTAAGTGAGAAGAGAAATGTATCTTCACAGTGGAGAAAACTCAGCACAGGCCTCGTCCTGCTGGTTAAAATGGGAAATTAAAGTGTGACAGATGTTCTGGACCCGCTGTAGAGTTTATTGGAAACCAGGGTGAGAAGTTTTTGTAAATAGGTTTTTCTAAAACTGTGTTCCTGATGCAGCTGTTGAATTATAGAGATCCCAGTTTCTAAATGCAGCCCAAACAAGACTGGATGAAAATACCTGGATAATGTGACAACATCTGCCTACTTCCAAAGCACTAGGACAAGCGTAGTTCCTTTGGTTGGGTGTCTTCAAGCCACTCTGCACCTCCCTTTTCAGGAGGAGCAGAAGCACGGTGTGTGCAGGTTGGTTCTCTTTACTAAATGTAAAAATATTTTAGTAATAAAGTAGTTTCGAAGAGCACGGTGTTTGCCAGACGTCTGTTGTACGGAGTGGGGCGGTGAAAGGGCGGCAGGGAGCGCTCCCAGCCCGGCGTTTGCCGCCAGATGGGGATGTGCGAGAGGCGCAGGGCTCCCGCTCTGACTCGGGTTATTGCCATGCTACAGCCCTCTCCTCTCCCCTCTGCCTCCCGTAACGCGCTCGTTTTCTCACTGGATTTAAAAAAAAAAAGTTCTTCTTTAATGGCTTTTAGCACAAAAGCCGCGGTTCTGGGACACGCTGCAGCCGCTGCGCAGTTTCGTGTCAAGCAGAAATGTCCTAAAGCACTCGGTGGGTTAAGGTCTCACTGGGTTCAAAAGGACTTCACTGCAGCATGTCCTAAAGAAAGGGGGAAAGAAAAACCTCCCAGAAGTCCCAGGCTTCTGCTTTTGACCAGAACCCAGCCGAGCACGGTAACATTTTGCTGTGAGCAAAGGGGCACATTTAAAATGTCACTGAAGCCCCTGGAGCCATCGAGCTCCTCTTTGAGCTGTGCACAAATTCCACCAAAGAGATTCCCGGCCATCTCTGCAAACGTGCTGCTCTCAAACTCCCCAGCCTGTATTTACCTGTCTATTTCCAGTGTTTTCTAAAGGTTATTTTAAGTCATGTTTTCCCATCCAGTGTGGGGTGGATCAGACGATCCCACACGTCCTGCCTCACCGGGATGTTTAATTGCAGGTTGTGATGTTGACCCAAACAAGTGACAGGGACACCTTCCCAGGCTGCTCAAATCCAGGTTTGCTCTGAGCTGCATTCCTGCCATTGCAGTGGCTGATGTGGGAGCTCTTCCATCCAGCAGCCACCAGAGAAACTTGAAAACTCGTGTTAAATTCACCATTAATCTTTGCAAAATCACCAAAACTAATGAATATTTTATTTATTTTGCCAGGACCAGGCAGTGAGGAATGAAATTGGATTTTCCAGAGGCCCAGGTGCCATTTGGTGAATAACCAGCACGTGCCAGCCATCCTGGCTGGGGCTGAGCATCCTTCCCACCCTCCTGGCTGGGGCTGGATCTGGCACTGCTTTCCCTGCAGCAGCTGGTCAGTGCTCTGGCTCTCAGCCACAGCACTGCCTTTCCTCCGGGAAAGAAACTCCCAAAATTTGGAGACAAACCCTGGGCAGGAGGAGGGAAAGGAGCAGGAGTGGGGGGCTCTGGGCTCAGTAGCCCCAAGCCAGGGCCAGTTAGCCACTGCTGCAGCCTCCCAGCAGCCCTGGCATAGCTCTGCCCCTGCGGCTGCTCCTGGCTGGGGCTGAGCTCTCCAGCTCAGTTACTTCCTAATTCCAGGGAGATGGGGAAACACTGTTTGTATTATCCCGGGACTGAGACCAGCCTTTTCTCCTCCCTTTGCAGGAAGCTGCACACAAGGAAACTCTGCTGGTTCCTCCTGTGGTGAGTGAGTGACACCCATTACCCACCTGCTCCTGGATCCTCTGTCCCTCCTCTCCAGTGGGATGCTCTTCAGAGGGAGCAGCACCAGAGGAAGTTGAAATCATTTGCCAGAGATTTTGGACAAGTCGGGGGCAGAGCTGGGAGTGCAGCCCCGTGCTGGAGTCGGAGATTCCCGTCCTGGCTCGGCCCTGCCAGCTCTGGACCTGACCCCGGCTGCCCCACGGACCTTGGGGACTCAGGGATTGCTCAGATGAGCCCATTTCCCCCAGCGCTGGCCCTGGCAGACGCCTGAGGTCAAACATCCCTGGCATTTTCTTCGGGAGGCACCGCCGTTCCAGCCCCAAATCCCCGCTGGCACGGCTCGGGGGCACAAAGGAGCCCGTTGTGCATGGGAGGGAGGATGCTCCGAGCCAGCCCGGAGTGGTGGCAGCTGCTCCCCGCTGCCACCGCCCAGAGGCACCCAACAAAGGACAGATTGATGGGGCGGGAGCGGCTCCGTGGACACTGGAGCTCTGTGGAGCTGGGAGCAGTGAGGGCTCTCTGTGCCCATCAGGACCAGCTCGGCTTGGGGGTGCTGCCAGGGGCTCCCAGGGCTGATTTCCATGGAGCACCAGTCTCCGGCCAAGAAACCCGAGCAGCCCCTGGGTCTCCTCCAGAAGGGTCCCAAGGAGAGCAGGAGCCCCCCCAGCCGAGCCCTCTGTGACTCCGGAGTTATCCCTAATCCTGCCTCTTGCCCTCCAGGTGTTTTGCATGGAAATCCAGTTTCTTGTGACCCATTGTGGGTGAGTGATGGGGGCACGGAGTGAAAGGGAGCAGTGTTGCAGCTCTGCTGCCCTTTCCTACCCACCCAGGCTGATACAAATCCTTGGATAAACTGACTCCAGCCCCTCTGCACCTTGACTCCCCCTGCCCACGGTTACAACGTGGGTGTAACGTCTTGAGGGCCGCAGACATCCAGCATCCTACACCCATTTTTCATTTAGCTTTGGAAATAAGAAGTGTCAAGCTGCTGCGTCAGTTTGGCTTAAATTCACAGGAAAAATCATTTGATTTGAAGCAGTTTGTGTTATTAAATATGACTGCACAGGAGCCCCTGCAGGATAATCCCTTACGATAAATGATGTTTGAAATGAGGGAGACCCGACACCGGCCAGCTCCAGCTCCAGTCATGGATTAATCTGCAGGAACAGGAAAGGCCCAGAGGAGCAAAGGGCAGGGCTGGACGTGGGCAGAGCAGCAGCTGCAGCACCATTGGAGCTCCCCAAACACGGAATGAACGGAGCATCCTCTGTAACACCCCAGGAGTGTTCCAAAGCCCTCGGCATGTGGCACCTGGGGACGTGGGGCAGAGGTGGCCATGGCAGTGCTGGGGGACAGCTGGACCTGATCTCAGAGGGCTTTTCCAACCACGGTGACTCTGTGATGGACCAACACTTCCATACCTGAGTGTTTCTGTGCTGCCCTGTGCACCTTGCTCAGCTCACTCTCGATATTGTCCAGTGCAAAGCACCGAAATTTGGCAAGAAACCGAAATTTGGCAAACAGGAGCCAATTGTTTTCTGAACTCTTGTTGGAAATGTACAGGGATTTCAATGGAAACAAGGAAAGCTTCCATCTGCCCCTCTCCCCGAGATTTCGGAAGTGCTGAGCATCCCCAGGAGATGGATTCAGGCTACAGGAGTCCTTGGACAAGGGACTTGTCCAAAACCCTCTGCCAGGGGGTGCTGGGTGAAGCTGGCTCCATCCCGGTGTCAGGAGCAGAGGAAGCTGCTGTCCCTGGCTCTGTGCACTGAGCCAGGCTGTGATTTTGGTGTGTTACAAACGACTGTCACAGCTGGGGCACATTCCCCAGCAGCCTCGGCAGGAGCAGGACCTGGATGTGCCGCCCTGCCGAGCTCAGGGTGTTCCTGTACTCAGTGCACGATGCAGAGGCTGATTAGCAGCCAACAGGCAGCTTTTGGCCCTTTCCTTCTGGAACAATCAGCGTTTAGGGCTTGACTGAGAAGGATTTGGTGTGAGATAAGCTTCCCAGAGTGGGGCCAGGGCTGAAGTAATAATTGAATAAGTGTGAGGTGGTGAATGAGACACAGCAGGATGAGTCAGAGCAAAAGCTGCTCTGGGGCAGGAGGGAGAAGGCTCCTGGGTGTCTCCCCTGCTGCCCGAGGTGGGACCGAGCCCCTCGAGCTGCCAGAAGCCGATTTTTAGGGGGAAAGGCCAGGGAGGGAGTTGTCTGGGGGCTGTGCTGGGGGGCAGAGCTCCCCCAGTCCTGCTGCTCCGGGTGCTCGGCTCAGGGCTGGGCTCCTGCTGCCCTGGAGCACCCTCGGGCTTGGGATTCTGCCTCATCCGTGCCAAGGCTGGAGCTGCCAGGGCAGGAGCAGTGAGGGAGGGACAGCACCCAGCATGCAGAGCTGGGGCCCAGCACCATCCCCTGCAAGGCACGAATTTATTTATTTATTTATCTGTCTGGTGTGAGCTGTACCTTCCTGACAGGCTCGGGGCTGTGCTGGTGCCATCTCGCTTCCCTTTGGTCGGATTTCCCACTTCCTTTAATTTTTTACCAGTTTGTTTGGTTCTGCTCCCAGCAGAGGCAGCTCCATGGGAAGGAGAAGAAATCGAGTGTTTATTTTTAGAAAGTGCCAAAAGAGTTCAACCCAAGGCAAATACAATTACTTCAGGTTGAGCACAGAGAAATCATTTCCAAATGGGAAATGCCCTGAAACCCAGCGCCACGAAGGCACCTGGGGGATGAGAGCGTCACGGGTTTGAGGAGCACATTTCACCCCAGAGGAGCTGCCCCTGTCCCTGCCCCTGCCCCTGTCCCTGTCCCTGTCCCTGTCCCCATCCCTGCCCCTGTCCCTGCCCCTGTCCCTGTCCCCATCCCTGCCCCTGTCCCTGCCCCTGTCCCTGTCCCCATCCCTGCCCCTGTCCCTGCCCCTGTCCCTGTCCCCATCCCTGCCCCTGTCCCTGCCCCTGTCCCTGTCCCCATCCCTGCCCCTGTCCCTGCCCCTGTCCCTGTCCCCATCCCTGCCCCTGTCCCTGCCCCTGTCCCTGTCCCCATCCCTGCCCCTGTCCCTGCCCCTGTCCCTGTCCCCATCCCTGCCCCTGTCCCTGCCCCTGTCCCTGTCCCCATCCCTGCCCCTGTCCCTGCCCCTGTCCCTGTCCCCATCCCTGCCCCTGTCCCTGCCCCTGTCCCTGTCCCCATCCCTGCCCCTGTCCCTGCCCCTGTCCCTGTCCCCATCCCTGCCCCTGTCCCTGCCCCTGTCCCTGTCCCCATCCCTGCCCCTGTCCCTGCCCCTGTCCCTGTCCCCATCCCTGCCCCTGTCCCTGCCCCTGTCCCTGTCCCCATCCCTGCCCCTGTCCCTGCCCCTGTCCCTGTCCCCATCCCTGTCCCTGTCCCTGCCCACGGCGCAGGGACTCGGGAGGGGCCCTTCCAACCCAGATCCTTCTGTGATTCCCTGGGTTCCGAGGGCTGGGAGGTTGTCTCTGGACACCCCATCCCAGCCCATCCTGGCACACGGGAGCCCTGTGGGTGCTGCTGCTCCTGCCAAAGCCCCCCCGGCTCTCCCCGCTCCCCCATCCTCGGGGATGCTTTTCTGCTCGAAGGGGCCTCCCAGATGCTATTCCTGGCCCAGTTTTAGGGCATTCAGTGCCTGAAGTTTCCGCTGGGCTGTTTGTGGAGCCCTCGTGGCCGGGCAGGGCAGGGGCGGCAGGGAGGCTCCTCGGCTGAAAGCTTTCACTGTAATTAAACTGAACAAGAGACCGAGTTAAATCTCTGCTTCTCTCGCTCTGCCTGAGCGAACACAAAGAGGAGAAAAGGCCTGAACCAGACAATTAAAACAAGCAATAAAATTGCACGGAGAGATCCGTGGAATGATTTTTCCTTGACACGCTCGCCCCCAACAAGTGCCACATGTCCTGTGTATAAATAGCAGCTGCCCAGACTTGCTTAATCATCCCATTGTTGCTTTATAATATTAATTAAACATTCCTCTGGGATTTTTTGCATCCTAATTAAGCGGGGAACGTACAAAAGACAGCGAAGAAACCAAACAAGTGCATGCTGGGGGTGCAGTTCTGCTAAACCGTGTGCAACTGGCTATAAAAAAAAGAAGTTAAAATTGCAGGACTGGTTAAAAGCTTTTTTAAGAGTCACCAGTGCTGGGGACTGTTTGATGAACGGTCCTGGGGGATCAGGAGCGGCTCCTCGCTCCGGGATGTTCGGCCGAGGGAAGCCAGGGGGGATTTGCAGGGATGAGCATCCCCCGTCAGTGCCACAGGAGCGAATTGTCCCTGGCAGGACCCCACCGATATCAAAGGGACAATTAATCCGCAGCTGCTCCGCACGGGGGATGGGGGCCCCGGACCTGCTTGGATCCCTCCAGGCGGCAGCTGGGGCCGGGAATCGCTGCTGCCGAGCCGGGGACCCCCAGCGCCCCCGGCCTGGGGCGGTGCCGGCCAGGGACGGACCTGCGGCCACCCCACGGGTGACAATATTTTACTGCGGGGGATCCCCGCTGCCGGAGGAGCCTTCCCCAGGGACACATCCCCAGGGCCCGCGGGGCTGGGGCTCGTCCTCCCTCCCCTCCTTTCGGGGAGACTCGAGCACATTGTTCCCTCCTCAGCCTCATGCACCCTGCAGGGATGTGCTGTGAATTACTTCCCAAATTATGTGAGTAATTAAAATCAATGAGAGGGTATCCTGTTAAATAACGTAATTAGATGAGCACAGCGAGCGAGATGAGTGCAATGGTGTTTTTGTTCTCCTGCCTGGAGACAGCTTTTAACCCTTTCCCTCTTGTCTCTTCCCCGGGAAGGGCAGGCAGGGCTCCCCTGGGTCACGTCTGCTCCAGCCAACGCTGAGGTTTTATCAGGAAAAAGCCTCTCCCTGCTTCCTTCAGAGCTTCTTCCAGATCAGGATTGTCTTTCCCCACAGTCCCCGTCCCTGGGTTGTGTGGGGGACACCGGCAGTGCCACCACCTGAAGGCTGCAAACATCTGAAACTCTGAGAATACAGAACTGCCTTTAAATCCAGGCTAATCCCAGCCAGAGGCAGAGGAAAACGCGTCCCTCGTGCACCTGGGCTGTGAACGGAGACCCCATGAAATGGGAATTACCTCGCCGTGCATAATGAATTGTCCGAGCCGTCCCCCAGGTCCCTGTCCCCATCCCTGTCCCTGTCCCCTGTCCCTGTCTCTGTCCCCTGTCCCTGTCCCCATCCCTGTCCCTGTCCCTGTCCCATCCTGGGTGGTTTCCATTGTGCAATCCCGCTCCCCATGGACCAATGTGCTCCTTTCCTACGGCACAGAGAGCTCACGGGCTGCCTTCGTCCCAGAGGGAAAAGAATGACTGAGGAACCCAAGTGCTGAGAGTCATTTCGGTTCTATTTCTGCTTCTTCCAGGGCAGGAGGAGCCTCAGCCCATTCAGATACACGTGGAGAGCTCTCTCCTCCAGCGTGGAGTGCTGAGAGCTCCTGGGGGCTCTGGAAAGGGTAAAGGCATCTGGCCAGATGGCTCTCATTGCAGGGCTGGAATCTAAATAATTAATTTATAGTATCGTGTTCAGGACTTTTCTGTCTCCCAAAGGAAAGTCCTTAACTTGGTGCTTATTTTTTCCAGCTGCGATGCACGGAGGGATGAGGGGCTCTGCACCCTGCTGGATGTTCGGCTCCTTTGTGGTTCTCCAAGGCAGGGAATTGGTGCAAAGATGTGTCACAGCTAATTACACTTGTCACCTCAAATCATATTGTGGCAAAGGACCTGAACCCTGCTGGGAACAATCCCCTCGGGTCGGGACACCGGGAAACCTCCCTGGGACGTGCTGCAGAGCGCCAGGCTGCTCCAGGGGGCTGTGAACACACACAGGGAGCTCCCTGATGGAGCCCGGGGCTCCTGCGGCTCCGGTGGGGTGCTGGGGCCACCGGGGCCATGCTGCCACCCTGGAACCATCGGGGCCACACTGTCACCCTGGGGCCACTTGGGCCATGCTGTCACCCTGGGGCCACTGGGGCCATGCTGTCACCCTGGGGCCATCGGGGCCACACTGTCACCCCAGAGCCACCGGGGCCACGCTCTCACCCCAGAGCCACCAGGGCCTCGCTGTCACCCCAGAGCCACCAGGACCACGCTGTCACCCTGCCGTGGCCCGGGCCCGGCTCCGGGGCTGATCCAGCCCCAGAACCCCGCAGGAAGGGCCNAAGGACCTGAACCCTGCTGGGAACAATCCCCTCGGGTCGGGACACCGGGAAACCTCCCTGGGACGTGCTGCAGAGCGCCAGGCTGCTCCAGGGGGCTGTGAACACACACAGGGAGCTCCCTGATGGAGCCCGGGGCTCCTGCGGCTCCGGTGGGGTGCTGGGGCCACCGGGGCCATGCTGCCACCCTGGAACCATCGGGGCCACACTGTCACCCTGGGGCCACTTGGGCCATGCTGTCACCCTGGGGCCACTGGGGCCATGCTGTCACCCTGGGGCCATCGGGGCCACACTGTCACCCCAGAGCCACCGGGGCCACGCTCTCACCCCAGAGCCACCAGGGCCTCGCTGTCACCCCAGAGCCACCAGGACCACGCTGTCACCCTGCCGTGGCCCGGGCCCGGCTCCGGGGCTGATCCAGCCCCAGAACCCCGCAGGAAGGGCCGCACCCGCCCCATTCCCGAGCTGAGGAAGAGGAGGAGGAGGAGGAGGAATTGCCTGCAGGGTGCTGGGAAGGAACCGCAGGTCTGGCTGTTTGAGGCTGTCTTATCCCGTCCATCTCTGAGTGATTTAGAGCTGCCATAAAACCTCTGCGGAAGGAGGACTTTTGCTCGACTTTCCTGGCAACGCGTCTTATCTCCCGAGAATTTCCCAATACTCTGTAGCTGCAAATAGAATGTTTCTCCCATTCCTCTGAGAAATAAATAAGAATTCCTCTTAAGACTATATCTGTTATTTGCCTCTTTGAGGCGTATTCCGTGCAAAGCTCCGATCATCCTGCCAACAGCGTTACATCAGCGACTCGTTTGAAAGCCAGGTAAGCGGCACACAGAAAGTTCCCCTCCTCAATTATTTCAAATCCAGAGGACCCGGTCTCTCCTTTTTCCAAGCAGAGCTCAATTCAGGGCACAGGAAACTCAGCACAAAGCCGACCATGAATCGTTTCCACACCATTAGCATGAGCACATGCAGATCAGGCAGCTGCAGCATAAACGCCTGGCTGGCTGCCTTTGGGTGCGAGCTCCCGGTAATTGGTCTGGAACAGAAAGAACGGAGGAGGAGGAGGGGGAAGCTCTGGGCAGGTAGCTGGGGAGAGCTGCAGCTGAGCGGTTCCAGGGTGGGCTGAAGGTGATGCCTCCTGCAGCCACCTAGAAACAGAGACTAGACAAGAGGAAGGGAATAAAGACAGGTATTTATTTGAAGGGCCTTCAAGGTACACCCTGGGGGAGCCAGAGGCTGCTTCCAAAATTGGACCCCAAGATGGACCCCAGGTCACGAGTTCTTCACACTTTTATAGGTTTGGATCATTTGCATANAGCCTGGAGAGGCTTTGTTCTGGCTGCCCAGTACGAGAGAGCAGGAATTACAGGCTCCGAGGAACTTCAGAGTTACACTCTGAGCAGTACAGGATTTGAAAATAGAAAAGTTAAAACCTAAGGCATCAAAGGGGAGCAGCACCCCCAGACCGAGCCGTGAGCGCAGCCCCGGGAAGGGAACGCCCCGGGCTCCAGGAACCCAAGCTCTGCCCTTGGCTGCACATGGCAGAGGGACAGACCGGGTCCCCCAGGTCCCCAGGACGCTTTTCCTGCTGCCCTGGCCATCTGTGCTGTCTGGCAGCAGAGCGTGGGGCTGGAGGTGGTCAGCAGAGAGGCTGGACACACGGCTGTGCTCGGAGAGTTTGCTCCTCACCACGTTACCCCACCGCCCGCCCCGGCCCGTGCCCAGGTGCCAGCTCAGGCTGGGTCCCATTCCCTGCTGCCCTTCCGAGGGAACTGTGCTGCGATGGGCCAGAGTCGAACAATCCCCTGCAATGTTCCTGCTCTCTGCAAGCTCCCAGCCAGCCCACTGAGAGACTTTTCCAGCCCCAGAAGGCTGTTACAGACAAAACAGGGAATACAGAAAGTAAGAGAGTACAGAAAATACAGTGTGGGGGCCTGGAGTGACCCTTCAGCTATCCCAAGCAGGCAGAGGAGGCTGCTGTTAGCACACACATTTAAGAATAAAGCAATTGCTTCGTCAGGCAACTGCTTTTCTCAGCCCCAGAGTCTCCCCCGCTGCTCTTGGAGCCTTTGGAGGTGACAGTCCCCTGTCCCTGCCCGCCCTGGCCAGGCTGTGCCTCCACAGCGGCTGTCGCCGGCAGAGCACAGGGACTAATTAACCCTGACACCACGTCACGTTCGTTATCCGGGGTCCGAAATGTCACATCAGCAGCTCCAGCCCGACGTGGGGAACGCGGCAGAGTCCTCGGGGAAGGTCCAGCCGGGATTGCTGCTGTGGGCTGGTGATGAGGAGCGGATGTACCCCACGTTCCAGAGCCATGGGAGCCCCACGGGCAAAGCCACCTCAGTGCCACCTCAGTGCCACCTCAGTGCCACCTCAGTGCCACCTCAGTGCCACCTCAGTGCCATGGGGGCTGCTCCTCTGCCTGCCCGGGCACCCCTGGGGAGGTGACAGAGCAGGGGCACCACGAGGATGCTCTCCCTGTGCTCCTCCAGGGTCAGGCCACATCCAGCCCCTTCCCGGGTGGGCAGAGGGCAGAGGGGGCTGGGCTGGGACCCTGCAGATCCCCTCCGGATCCCGGGGCTCGTTTCCTTCCAGCCCCGCTGGGATTTCAGGGGGCATTTCCAGCATGTGGGAGGGCTCTCCGAATTCACCTGCCCACTGCCCAAGGTGAGGGCTGACACGGAACCAGGCGGTTCTTCCCAGGATATTGATTTTCCCCCTTTCGCTTTCCTGCCCAGTGAAAGCCGGGAAATCTGAGCCAGCTCAGAGGCTTTGCTCGGTACTGTTATTGCAGGAAATGCTCCCAAAAAACCACAGATGAGGAGTCGCTGGTCCCGGCCAGGAATGACCCCTGCAGCTGCAGGAAGGCCACAAGGAGCCTGGAGAGATCAGCCGGGTCTGGCTGGGCAGAGCCAAACCAGGGGGTGCTGGGGGTCCCCAAAGCTGCCCCGGCTCAGCCTCGCCGAGGCAAATTGTTGCAGTAAACTCATTTCTATTTCTGCTCCAACAGCAGCACAGGAGATTGCCTGCCAGCTGGAAGGGGTGCGAGTCCTTGATTAGAAATGCCACGTGGATACAAATGAACTTGAACAAAAGGGAAGAGAAATAAACCCCAGCCTCCTCCTGCAGGGACGTGCGAGCCGTGCTGGGGAAACGCTGCTTGACGAAGGGATTCTGATGATGATGATGAGTTTTTTTATGATGAAGGTGATGGGGGATGTGCTGGAGGGAATAAACCAGTGCTGGACTCAAATGGATCTGAGCTCAGCCAGGACGTGGTGATTGGTTCCTTTCCTGCTGGACTCGGTACAAGGGGAATTGAGGGGAATTGAGGGGAATTGAGGGGAATTGTGTTTGCTCGGTGTGCAGTCAGAAAGCCTTGCAGGTCACCTGGGCACACGGCAGGGATGGTTCATGGGCTGGGGCTGAGCATCCTCAGGGACCAGCAGCTCTGGGAGGCTTCAGCAGCCGTCTGCAGGGCCCAGGGACCCCCAGTTCCAGTGGGGAAATCACAGAACCCCAGAAGGGTGTGGGGAAGGGACCTTAAAGATCTTCTAATTCCAACCCCTGCCGTGGCAGGGACCCCTTCCACTATCCCAGGGTGCTCCTTGGACACTGCCAGGGATCCAGGGGCAGCCACAGCTGCTCTGGGCACCCTGTGCCAGGGCCTCCCCATCCTCACAGGGAACAATTCCTTCCCAATATCCCATCTAACACCACTCTCTTCCAGTTTAAAGCCACAGCCCCTTGTCCTGCCACTCCACAAACAGTGAATAGAACCTGTGTCAGAGGCAAAGGGAAACACTCCTGAGGGCAGCCAGCCGTGGCTTCCTTTCCTCTTGCCCCGCAGTAGCCTAAGAAGCCCCATCTCATTGTCAGAAGAATAAGCTGTGAAATGGTTTTGAAAATAAAGGCTTTTAAATTACAGGCACATTTGGGAGCCTTCTGGAGGCCATCTGGCCGGGAGAGCAGGGTGTGGGCACCGGGCAGGGAAAGCCCAGGGAGGCCGAGCAGGAGCAGCTCCTGGAAAAGCACTCGATTAATGTTAAGAGCTAAATCCTCTCTTCCCATTAAGCCATATGGGCCAGAGCCAGCACTCAGCCACCCCAGTGAGGAGGAGCTGCAGCGCTGGGTGCCCGGGCTTTGGGAGCTCTGGGATGTGCTGCTCATCCAGCCCTTGGCTGAGGCTGGACAGAGATTTCCACGACCCCCAATGCCCAGGCTGCCTCTGCCATCGCTGCCTTCCCGGGCAAGTTCATGGGGAACCTGCTCCCACTGTTACTGTCCCGTGTTTGGGATTAGCCACTCCTATCAGCCATGCAGAATGCAGCCAGGGCCTCATTAGACACTGTCATTGTGCTAATTAGGTGGGTTTCATACTTAATAATGAAGAACAATTTCGTGGCAGTTTCATGAAAAAAAAGAGGAGCAAAAGCCATTATAATTTCAGGAAAAGTCCCTGGAGATGTGAAATGGTAATTCACAAATCCAACTCTGATCTATTAGCAGATCCTGCTCTGGAGACTAAATTAGGGAGGATGTCTGGCTTGGGTGATATTCTTTATTTTTTTAATGTCTATAAAGAATATTTATTAAATATTTTTTCTCTTAAGAACTTTGAGACACAGCTACATTTATTCGCTATTTCCAAGTGTTTGAAGCCTAGACCACACTGGATTTGTCACTGCAAACACCCTGGAAAATCCTATTTTAATGCAAAACATCCTTTGAAGATACACTTAATGGGCAGAGAGAACACAACACATTTGAAACCACGTTGGGCATTTGGTCAGCTGTCCATGCAAAGTGCCCCGGTGGGGATCTGATCCTTTGGAAAAGGAACTAATTAAGGAACCCCCACGCCCTGTGTCCCCAGGTGTTCCTCCTTTGTCCCCGGAGCCCAGGGGTGCCAGCAGCTCTGTCCCTGCTCGCAGGGAGGAGGCCTGGGCAGTGCTGGCCGGAGCAGGAGCGGTTTGGGTGGGAAAGGAACACGTGGGAGGCAGCTGGGGCCAGAAGTGCCCTTTCCAGGTGGAAGTAGGAACAATGGGCTGTCCCTGGAGCAGGGACAGAAAGGCCAGGCCCAGCAGCTGATCTGAGCCGCTCCTGGCCCAGCCTGGCACTGCCCTGGGGCAGCTGTCGGGGGCTGTGAGCCACAAGTGCTGCTCCTCCAGAGAAACTTCCCCCGACGAGCCCCCAGCGATGGGGAGCGGCCCCCAACAGCGCCTGGGCTGGGGTCAGCGCTCGGGAGCTGCCCAAGTGGGGCTCCAGAGCCCTGGAGGTGGGGCTGGACGGGCTGGCACTGGCCGGAGGGAACGGGGGTGACCCTGGAGAAGTGCCCTTCCCATGGAGAGCGTTCCCCACGTGCCCTCTGGGCTGCAGATCTCCCTGTGCTGCACACACACATCCTGGGTCCTGGCTAACACGAGGCCTTGCAGCCACCTGCAGAAATGTGTCCCTCGCCCCCGTCACCCCAAATGTCACCGTGGCCGTGCCGTGGCCTCACTACTGCCCATCAGACCTGAGGGCAGTGCCAGGGACGAGCTCACAAGGGCCCAGGTGGGAGTGCTCAGCTCTGCTGAGTGACCCCCATCCAGCACGGGGCTCCTCTCCCCCTGGGACTCAGCCTTTGGTGCCAGTGGGGCACACCTGGGATGTGCTCCTGGGGGTGGGGTGCCCCAGGGTCCAGGCTGAGACCCCCAGAAGCCCTGGGCTGGGGCCACACTCTCTGGGGACTGAGGCTGGTGCAGGAAAAGCTGTTCCTCTCTCTGGAAAACTCCTCTTTGCTGACCCTCTGGAAAGGAGCAGGGAGGTAACAAACAGGACGAACTACTGATAAAAGAGGAGGAAAACAAAATGCTTTACAAGCAGCCTTTCAGCATTCAGAGAAATTAGGAAGGGGGAACAACCAGCCCTAAAGCCCACGAGGAGGAAAGACAAAAGCTTGCTCAGGTTCCTGCAGAAGTGCTGAGCACAGCGCTCGGGTGCTGCCCCGCTCCTCTCCTTGTATGGGCACAAACAGGGCCTGCCTTGTGCCTATATTTAATTTGCAAAGGAGAAAAAGAATTCTCCCTCCATGCCTCTGCCCCACTGGCCTCTGCCTCGGGAAGTTACAACAGGAATAGAGTTGTGTGTTTAAAACAAATAATGCCCCTGCTCGCACATGAACCCTTCCGAAAGCTGGAGTGAGTGGAACAGGTTTTTGGAACACAACCCTGCTGCGCACACGGGGCAGCTGCTGGGGCTCCTGGAGGATGGGAACGGGGGCTGCGATGCCACTGCCAGGCTCTGTGCTCCCTGTGCCTGTCCCCTCCTCGAGCCAGGGACTGTGTGGCTCTGAGGCTCTTCCTTGGCAGCAGTTTCTGCCCCAAACCTTCGTCCCTCTGCCTCTCCCGATGATGCTGGGGCAGGCAGGGTGGATGGGGAAGCTGAAGGAGCCCTGCAGGCTCTCGGGGCTGTGCAGGGGCTGCAGGAGGATGTGCCTCTGGAGCAGTGCTGGCACCCTGGCAGGGAGCTCTGCCGTGATTTACAACCTCTCCTTGAATGGAAACTCTCCTGGCTGCTCCCCAAACTCCCCGATCCCAGCTGGGAACAGCCGGGGAAAAGCTCGGAGTGAGAGAAGAGACCGAGGGTGAACCACAGCAGAGACGAGACCAATTCCACTTTATTGGAAACTCTTGGACATTCGGACACTGAAGAACTTGGTTCTGTCAAGACGAGGTTCGTAAACAACAGCAACAGGGAACACAACAATAAACGGGGGTGGAACTTTGCATCCAGGTGAAAACCCAACAATAAACTTCTGCAATGCTTTATCTGGAGCGATCTGTAGGGACAAGGGGAGGGGAGGGGGCAAACCCACCGAGACCCCCAGGTCACAAACCCCCTGCAAGGAGCCTTGTGCCCCACTGGTTTAATTGGCAGGGGAGGGAGAGCTGCTGGGAGGGCACCAGGGATGCAGTTTAAGGGGAAACCCCCCCAAAGTTGGGGATTTGCCCCCCACTCAGCAATTGTTCAAGTCTTATAAAGTCAAACTTATTTCTTTCCATTTAAATAACAAGTGCTTCAGGTACAAGGCCTGGGATGCCTGGTTTATAACCCAGTTTCAAGTGCACACAAGCAGGAATAGATTTTTTTAAAAAAACTATATATATATATATATATATATTTGCACACTCATACACACTCATGCACACCGTGGGTTTTGTGCTGCAGCCATTGAACTGGAGATGATGGGATGGGCCTGGCACCAGGAGCTGCTCACCTGTGGCACCACTCACCCTAAAGCTGCTGAAGATTCAGATTATTTTTGCAAGTATCGGTCCCCAAAGGTCTCCCCAGGTGGGGCTGTGTCAGCTCCTGCTCAGGCAGTCCCTGAAGCTGCAGTTCTCCAGAAAATTCCATGTGCAGGAGAGTGAAGCCCACAGCGTGTTCTGCAGGACTCCTCTCCTGTCCCCACGGAGAGCTCAGGAGTCTCCTGAAAAGGTGAGTGCAGCCTCCAGCTCCTGGCGGGTGTGGAAACGGGGGCAGAGGCGAGGACAGGACAGGCTCAGACCCAGACGGCCGTGTTGATGTCAAACCCCGCCTGGCTGTAGTCCCTGGAATCGTGGACTTTCTTGGTGCCGATTTTGGGGTGCTCACTACGGCTTTCTGCCCTCGGGCACCTCTCTGCTTTGCTGTGATGGCTCTGCAGGTTCCCGTGAAGGGGGAAGTAAAATGTCCCCTTGAGTTTGTTGATCTTTTTGGACCTCTTGGAGATCTCGGGCTGTTTGTCCTCAGGAGGAAGCCAGCAAGGTTTCTCCTTGAGCAGCCTGTCTCGGTCCGGCCGGACGCTCCTCAGGAACTTCTTGAAGATGTTGGCTGTGAGGGAGAACTTCCTGCAGAGCTCCTGGGATCTGCTCATGGACAGGGACGCCTCGCTCTTCTCCCCCTTCTTATCCAGCTCGGGCAGATCCAGCCAGTTCCCCACCAAGTCTGCAAAGATGTTGTCCCCCAGGACCAGCGGCTGCCGGTTCCTGCTCTGGGACATCAGGGACGATGTCCAGTCGTGGCCGTCGTCACACCCCGGGCACTCCTGGCACAGCGGCCACCCCCCAGCCGTGCCCTGGCTGCTGGACTCGAATGTCCAGGGCCGGGCGCGCTCCACTCTGCTGGACACGGAGGAAGGTCCTTTTGGGGGATAAACGTCCTCCCCGCAGGGGCTCCGGGAGGAGGAGGGGGTGTCTCGAGGGCGGTCACTCTCTGGGAATGCAGCGGGATGGGACAAACCCGCCGGCCGTGGCACGGGACACGCCAGGGCCGGGGGGCAGCGTCCCCGTGCCTCCCCCAGCCCCGCGTCCTGCCCGGCCCCGCTGCTCCGGCAGCACCGGCGCTGCTCCGCGGGGCTCCGGCGCCCCGAGATGTCCAAGTGCTCCAGGGCCGTCTGCACCTGCAGCAGCTTCAGCTCCTGCAGGGCGCCCATCATGCAGTTCATCTGCTCGTGCAGCCCGTCGCCCACCTCCTTCATGGAGAGCTGCGGAGGGAAGACACACGCGGGTCAGCGTCCCCAGCACGGAGAGGAGCAGAGGGAGCCAAGGGCAGCAGAGCGGGGCCGAGCAGCTTCCTGAGACATCCCCCAGCTCCTGACTGCACCTGCCACGCATCCCACCTGCACCACACCCACTTCAGCCAACGGCACCCAGATTTTCCTTAGATTTTTCTAGGAATGTCCCTCTAGGAATAAGAGGAGCTGACAGAAGTGGATTGTTTGACCTGACAACAAAAATAAAGAGTTTGAGTTTCCATTAATTGCTTGGCAGAAGCCCAAAGTGTAGAATTATGAATGGTTTTGGCTGCCGCCAGTTTTAGAATATTCCTGCACTTTTGTGTCTTTTGTGCCCCGTCACCAGCTGAAATCGGGAGCCAGAACACTGAACAGAGGTGCCTTCCAGGGAGAGCCTTGTGTCCTTACCAAATGCTGAAGCTGATTAAAAACAAACCCCAAGAAGAATTGTTGTTACTCCAGAACACGTTCAGCTCTCAAGGCCCTCAGCGCAGGCACCTCTCGCTAGAGGACAATCAAAGACATTTCAATGCATTAGAGATTTTGTACAGAACAAACTCCAGGATTATTGACATTCAACCAGGAATTCTTTGATTCCCAGGCTAGGACCTTTAGTAGCAGTTCTGCTTCATCCCTGAACCTCACTACAAAGATTGAACTTTCTACACCAGACTTAAAATAAGCAACTTATTCTCCAGAGCTTCCCAACTCTCCCCCTTCTCTTTCGCTCTGTTGCTTTCTCTCTCTCATGCAGGATCTGGATCATATTCCCAAAGCGGCACCATAAAGCAAACGGGCTCCACTTTCCAACAGCAGCCACTTATTCTTTTTTAGCAGGAGGGGGAGTGGGGAAGGGGCAGGAGAGGGGAGGAACAGCAGGGGCTGGCAGGGCTGAGGTGAGGACATGTCACACTGCTGTGAGGCGGTTTGCAGAAGAGATTACCCCTGTCCAGGGGAGCTTCAGCTTACGCTGTCACAAACAGGTTAAAAGGCTCATCACCATTTTTTGTACAACAACAGATCTCATCTCTAGGGTGAAAAAGGCCGGCATTTTCCTTTTTTCTTATGTTCAGCTTTACATTACCAAGCTTCATTTTCTACATCTCCTTCATTTTAACGAAGCTAGCTCAACTACAAGCTCTATTTCCATCTCTGTACCTGGGGCTGAGCAGGGAGAAAGAGCAGCCATCAGAAAATTGTAACAACCCAGCTCTCTAAGTGGAAACTGCTCAACAGTTTCTAACCACAAATCCCCATTTCAAACCCCAGAACCTAAAACTAAACTCACCAGCAGGTTACGGTCATTTTTCAGGGCTTTTCTCTCAACAAAGTTGTTTATCATCCAGAACGAGCACACGGCTACAAAGATACAGAAAATCTGTGCTCAGCTTCCTGATTCCACCACCCAGAGCCTCCAGCGATGGCATTTTTTAACATCAGCAAATAAACTCCTGCTGCAGACGTGCAAACAACGTCCCAATTCCAGCCTCACCGAGCTCCTGGTTCCCACACCAAGCTGGGGCCAGATGCTCTGCCAGCCCCAGACAGAACTATCACCTTACCTCTCCAGATCTGCTGTAATGCTGCTCGTCCTAACCTCTCTTGCCTTATTAATGGCAGTCTGTTTGATCTGGGGCTTTGGAAAAAGCTGGATTTGGAGCCAGCTTGGCCCCTCATTGGCCACTTCCCACCAAATCCCCTGGCGCAGTAATCGCTCCTGGGGAGTGACAGGGTCCTGCCCCGGGACTGGGCTCCCGGAACCCTCGGCATCTGCTGGGCAGCTCCGTTCCCCCCATGGCCTCAATCACCTGCCCTGGCACGGGGCATCCCTGCCCAGCTCAGCCAGGCACATCTCGGGAGCACTGACCCTTCCTCAGCAGCGCTGGGCTCGTTCCTCACAGCCAGATCCAGCAGGAACAGAGCTGAGCCCCGACGGCTCCAAACCCAGCACTTTTCCTTCTGAACAAAGGAGCTGGGGCTGCCAAACGCGGTGCCAGCACCAGACTGGGGAGCCTGAGCCGCTGGAAGAGAAGTGGGGATGTTTTCCTCTGTGGAAACCCTCTCCTGTAAATGACTGAGATGTGGATGCCTGGGCTGAGCCTCCCTTGCAGCACAGGGGGAGGAGAGGAGGCTCTGGGCCCTGACTCCTCTGTCCTGCTCCAGTGGCCCCCTCCAGTCTCAGTGTCCCTCTGCAAACGTGAATCCCATCAGCAGCGACAGAGTTTTCAACATCCCGAGCCTTTTAACTCCGCTGGCAAACGCTGCTGTAATTTCAGGTTGTGCAAGTTAAAAAATGAAGCAAACCAACCCCCTCTGCTTTATCTTTTGCTCTTCGTGGTACCTGCTCGGTCTTTTGCAGAACTGGAGAGCGAGGGAAGCCCAGCCCAAAGTGAAGTCATTGCCTGGTGACCAAACAGCCTGTGGGGCTTGGATTCCATCCACCTGCAATTAAGAGTACTCACCTTGGAAAGAAAATTCTGGAGGGAAAAAAACCTTCCCCAGTGTCTAACTGCCAGCCTCTCCTCCTTGCCAGGATCTCAGTTCTCCCAGGTTCAGACTGGCTTCTCTCAGACTCTCCAGAAAAGGAACAATGTCCCAGAGAAGAGAGATCACCTCCCTGTCAGGGGGTCAGGACTGAACTACCTGGTCTGTGAGAAGAAAAAGGGATTCTGCAAATAATTCAGCAGACTGGGCTGGAAATCAAACGGCTGCTCTGCTGGAGGCGATGGGAACTCCAGGCTGAAGGGACAGCCCTTGGAGCCTCACTGGCTCTTGGTCACACACTTCATGTAGAAGGAACTCGAATCTGTGATGAACTGTGATTCCAAACAGAGCGTGAATGTGACACAGAACCCCAGAGAGCCTCAGCGTGGCGTGGAGAGACCCTGACTGCACTGGGGGTTATGTAAGTGCCATTATGTAAGATGGGCACTGGAGAGGCTCTGGCTTGTGCCTCTCTGGGAGCTGCAAATCCCAAACCTGCGGTGGGATCAGTGGGGCCGCAGAGCAGAGCACGGGGGCAGCAGCACTGCCACACTCGGGTCTGCACAGAACCTGCCCTCCCCTCTGGCTCCTGCTGGTCTCTGCTCAAGGGGCACAAAGACATCTGCATTTCCAGGCCCCCAGCTGTCTAATCTGAGACACTCTGCCCTTCAATATAAGTGGTTGTTTGGCTTCTCTGCTTCCAAAAAAAGCCCCATTAGAACCATGACAACTTGCAGATATCCAAATCTATCTCTATAAACCAGTTAAAAATCAGATGCCTCAAACTGGATCTCATTATTCCCGAAATTTTTGCAATCCCTAAAAATTGGCACAAAAATTTTATGCCTAATTCTGCACAAGCCAACTCATGCCTTTTAAAGCAAGACAAGTATTCACAGGGCTGAGTGTTCCCCTTCAGTCCTGGGACTGGTGTGTGATGGGAGAGGTTCCTTTCTCCAGCACTGAGGCATTACCTGGCTCAGTCCTCCTCTGGAGGTGTGACCGAGGCAGCTCTGCCTCACTGCTCATCCAAAGGAAAGCTCATTTCAACTACAGACATGACAAGCACTGAAAACTGAAGTGCAAAATTCAAAATTCCACTTTCAAATGATCATCAGGGAATATTCAACATGGGGGGGACCAAACAAAAACCTGCCAGAGTTCAGATATAGAGGGGTTTTTGCACTGGCAATGTCCCATCCTGAGCAGCAAAGGCACCAATCACCAATCACTTTGGAGTGAATCACTCCCACCCTTTCCACCATCTCCTCACTCCCCAAACGATAACCCACTATTGCTTTACACAGTTGGTAAATCAATGATTAACACTGCAGGAGAAGAGCCTGTCCCAAGGAACCTCCTCCAGCAGTCACTGGCATTTCACCAAATTCAGCCTCAAACACCCGAGATCTACAAACAAGGGAGATTTTCCTTGTCACTTCCCAGGTAAATAAGTAACTTTTTCCAGCCACTCTGGGAACGGATGTTTTTCTATTAACATCTCCCTTCACTGAGCTCTCACGATCCAGTTCCAATCAATCCCCTGGAGCCACAGCTGTCCACATTCCCAGCCCATCCACACATCTGCCTGCCCAGGCCCGCAGCAGCTTTGTGATGCTGATGGAAAGGAAAAGCCCAGCAACGCCTCGGCTTTCAGCTGAGCACAGAGCTGGGAAGAAGAGCCCTGAGAGTGTTTGTCACAACCAGGAGGAAGACAGATGTCCAGCTCTTAGGTAAAAGAAATGCAAAGAGAGGAAGTTATTGCTAAAAGGACAGGAAAGAACAAATGGCAAATAGTTCATAATAATAGTTCTGATGGGCAACAGATCCAGCAACAAACAACTGATATTTAAAGCAGATGACATAATAGAGACTGAAATTATTTTAGAACTGCTGAGCTGATCATATTGTTTCTGTGTTTCTCTTTGGGTCACTAACTGGATTAATCTCCAGCGAGGCAGCAGTTGTGGCTGCACGGCCCTGGCTCGCACAGAGCTGCTCCAGCTCCACGTTCCACCTTTCTTTTCCTTCCCTTGGAGGATGCCAAGGGCCTGCAGTTGTCTTTCGTCCTTGCATTTTATCACAATAATTTCAAGTCTCTCTTTTACCTCTTGTCTTCCCAGGGTGTTTTAGGTGTACATGAGGATGTTAACTGTGAGCTCACAGTTTGTCTGAAAGAGGAAGGATGCTGACACTGAACCAGAGACTCCCCCTCACAACAGTTTAAATAGATCCTGAACGGATGTTAACCATGAAAGACGTGGTTCACATCGCTCCATTATCCACCTTCCTTCCCACTGCAAGGATATTGTTCTGTGCTTCCCAATCACACTCCCTATGTTTAAAGGCAAATCAGAAAAATCAATTCTCCTCAACCAGGATAAAAATGGACCAAAAATAACTCCAATCTTCAGACTTTTACCCACAACCCAAGGATAAGAGAGACTACTGGCCTCAATGGGCAGACTGGCCACTGCAGATGATGATTAAAATGTCAGTTTTCAGCCCAGACCTGCTTCCCTGGGAATCTGCTCTTTAACATTCTTGAATACATGAAGCTGGGAGTCTGAAAAAATCCATCCTCATCTCTAGGAGACTGCTCTGGAAATAACCAAGACAAAGCCTGTGACTGCTTTTTCTCCCCAGTTATATGTGACAGGACATCTGCTGTCAAGTCACTCCTTTGCACCTTCCCCTCGGGAACACCAAGGAATGAGATCCTGTGACAACCACCCGACCTTCTGGCACTGCTCCAGCAGCCAGGGGTAAAGTCACCCAAAAAGGGACCCCTTCATCAGCAGAGACACAACTGGAGCTGCCTGTTCCCACCTGCTGGAGTGGGGAGCAGTGACATTGGACCCTCAGGGCTGTCATTTGTGCCTCCCAGACTGCAAACCACCCGAGCTGCCCCTCCAGAGAGAGCAGGAATGAAAACACAGCGGATCCTCTCGGAGCGTGACACAGTTACCGGAATAGGACCCAGTGTGAGACAAAGAGTAAAAATAATTGGCTGTATTTTTCACTCGGACCAAATGTTCTATTCCTGCAGGATATTCATAGCAAGAAACACTGTCTACCAGGACATAAATTAATGTAAGAAGGGAGTCAGACTCTATCAAACTCAGTAATTCAATGCATTTATGACAAATGTGCAGGGAGAACATTAAAAGTTCAAGTCAGAGTGGTGAGGTTTGTTTTAAACAGTACTTAAATACTTTTCCTCCTAGAAGAAAGCAACAGAAGCCCCAGATATATCCTGGATTCATTTGCCAGACCAAACCACACAAAGTAAAGTTACAAGCACAGCTGATGTGGCTGTGCCCCCTCGCCTGCTGCAGCCACACAAACCCAACGTGCCAGATAAATCTGCCCCATGGACTCACCAGTCCCCAGCAGAAAATAGTGATTTATTCTAACTGCAGACGAGCCCCAAGCCCCCATCCCACGGTACATGTGTGAGGCTGGTGCACACCAGTGCAAACTGCTGGTGTTTGAGTGCAGCGAGGCACTGCCATGAGCAGCGTGAGGCACGGAAATGAAACTCCTCTCTGCTAATCCCTCAGCAAGACAATTCTTGTTCGATCTGATCTTTCAGCTGAGATAACGCTCTGTGACTCGGGGAGCAGGCACAACTCTGCTGTGCCTCAGGACGACGTTTGCAGATTCTGAATGCAGCCCATACAGTCAAAAGGGCTCTGAGTATCGGGACTAATGGCACGAACGGCAGATTCCCAAGCTCCGGGGCACATTTCACAACTGCCACTGCAAGGACAGATGACAGGAGTGCAGAAGCACAGCTTATTCCATCACCACACCTACAAACCAGCGCTGCACATTCCCACAAGCTGCGCTGAGTCCATAAATCTCCAGGGGCTTCCCAGAGGAGAACAAGGTCTTAAGTATCTCCTGCAGCCGGGGATGAGGTGCACAGAGCTGGCACAGCTTGTGGGCAGCGGCTCCACGGGCTGGTGTCAGCCCAGGATGAGGATCCCCGCTCCAGCAGAGCTGCCCCTGATCCCACCCGGCCGGGATGAATGGCTGTGTCAGCTGAGGCTCTCCTGGCTGCGAAGCATTTGCCTTTGGAAGCTTCTGAATGAATTCCAATCAAAGGGACACCACACATGCCAGAAACTATCAGCTTACAATGGAAAACATGCGACTGGAACGGGAGATCTCTCTCTCGCTGACTGAAAGGGGTCAGATTCATCCTGGGGAGCCCTGGCAGAGCTTTCCCAGAGGAAATGGGAAGAGCAGGGTAAGCATGCCTGGACTTTGCTCCTCGGTGACTCGTCTGGCACAGCTCGCTGTGATCTCAGGGCACAGGTGACATGTGGGGGCTCACCAGCCAAGCACACCAGCATTTAAATATGTTTTTAATAAACAAAGCAAGGGAAAGAAAAAACAGAGCTGGAATCCTCCTATCTCACACTGGTGGGGGATTGAGTTGCACTGAAGATAACCTTTCCTTGGGAACTGGGAGCTGTGCCAACATCCACTATTTTTCGAGAAAATCCCCTCCTCAGAACTGGCCAAAAGTCTGGTTTACCAAAGCAGAGGCTGTCTGCACGGAGACAAACTAAACTTCTGCTAATGGGACAGTCCCTAACCCTGCCATGTGGCACTGAGCAGCCCCAGCAAGCCCAGCTCCTCACAGAGGGAAGTTTTGCAGAACCTCCCTGCACAAGAGAGCTGCTCCTTGGACACAACCCAGGGTGTTCCTAAATCCAGGGGGATGCCCCGGGGCCGGACTCCCTCTGCCCCACTCCGGTGGCTCACTGGCTCCACGCGGCCAAAGCCATTCCCACCAGTGCTGCCCGGTGACCCTGGCTCTGGTGACCCTGGCTCTGGTGCGTTCAGAGGCTGGGGCAGGAGCTGCCCAGCAGCGAGGCAGTGGCAGAGCAGCGGCCCCGGAGCCCAGCTCCCACTGCCCGCGGTGCAGATGGGCCCAGCTGTCCCTCGAGCTGTGAGCTGCTCTTTAGAGAAACATTAATCTATTCTAATTCCAGGCTATCAGGACAGAATTGATTTCTAAAAGCTGTTATTGCTCAGGATACCGCTGATGGTTGCTTTAATTGCTGCATTCCTACTTTCACTCCAGCCCGCAGCTCGCTGGGGTGCAGGGAGGCCGGAGGAGGTGACCCCAAGCTGTGCATGTCCCACGCTCAGCCCCGGAGAACTCGTGTGAAAGGAAGTTTTTATGCCTGAATAACAAAAACTGGGCGGTGGGAGGGGGAACGAATGCGACTGGTGAAAACCAAATGTGTGGAGATCCAGGCTGCTCTCAGTCAAGTCACAACTCGTCCAGCTGAAGGTGACAACTTGACCCTTCCCATTTTTTTAAGCCAAGCATATACACAGATTTATGCCAGGCTGACTCATGGTTTATTAATATAATAAAAACTGTTGCATTTTTACAATTAAAATCTATTCCTGCATTATAGCAAGGGCTGAACAAAGCCAGAATTTTCTCATTTAAACTATTATTTTTCTGGCTTTCACATTAAGTGTGAGGGATCTGTCTTTCTGTTGAATATATGGACTCTTCAGAAGTTATTTTGTGCACTACAAAACAGGCATGTTTTAGACTCAAAGGCGCAATGTTTAGGCTCCTCTACAAAAATATTGCTCAGATAACAAAACCGATTTGGTTAGAAGACAAAACACTGACTTAGGAACCTTATTCTTAGGATGTTCTTCTGAAGTTACTCCTTCTCCCATCTCAGCTTCCAACTCAGATTTTCAAGAGCTCTCTGATTATTCTGTACGGGTCCTGGTTTGCAGTTTGCATTTCATTCATTACACTCAGTGTAGAACACACCAGTGACTCCCATTTTCCTTTGTTTTAGTTTGTCTTTCACCTCCTGTGTTTGCTGGGGAAACACTGGGAACGCCAGCAGGTTAAATGTCACTGCTGCCACATTTATTAAGAGTAAAAGGCCACTGCCCCAGCCCGTGTTTCACAAGACACTGGGATCTGGAGGATCACAGGGCTCTCCAGCCCTGGTCCTGCCCTGGGCACAGCTGGAACTTTGCCTGCTCCGCAGGGACTCGCTGGTGTTGTTCCACACGGAATGCTTCCTGCAATGCAGGCACTGCACAGAACTCCGGGGAGCACAAAACCCAGCTGAAATCAACATCCTTTCCAGTCCAAATCGGGAGCTTCTTGCATTCAGAAACTTCACCCATCCGTTCTCGCTCGGCCTCGTCTTCCCCTTTTGTTCTCATTATCTATTTATCAGGATAACGCAGACTCCGAGCCAGACCCGCTGGAACCCTATTTCGGGAAGTATCAGTTCCTCCTCCCGACCCACCCCAGCCAGCCCCAGAGCACCAGCAATACCTTCGGGCTGCCGGACAAGCCCCAGCAAGCTCCGGCAGTGAGGTTACCCCTGAGCAGGAGCGGCAGCAGGGCGAAAACACCGCTCGTTTCTGACAAAGGCTTTCCTATTAAAGAAGTATTTTCACAGCGTATCGGAGGTGCCAACGCGCTCCCTTTAGAGCCTTTTGATTCCCAGAAAGTTGTTCCTAATCCATCTCTGTGGCTGCTTCTCTGATTTCTGACCTGCGCTGGCAGCTTGTCCCTAAAGCCCCCGCACGCCCCCACCGCAGATTCTCTCCGATAGACGGACGGACCCCGAGCGGCCGCCGCTGACCGGGACCTGCCCCCGCTCACGGGGATGGGAGCGGCGGGACCCCCGACCCATAACCGGGACCTGCCCCCGCTCACGGGGAGGGGAGCGGCGGGACCCCCGACCCATAACCGGGACCTGCCCCCGCTCACGGGGAGGGGAGCGGCGGGACCCCCGACCCATAACCGAGCCCTGCCCTGCCCTGCCCTCCCCTCCGTGCCCACAAAGCCGACCCCGCCGCGCAGCCCCGCGGGACCGGCCCGGGCGCGCTACCCCGACCCCCGGCCCTTACCAGCTCCTGCCGCAGGCGCCGCAGGTGCTGCTCCATGGCCCGGCTCGGCGCGGCCCCG
>VZRV01004806.1:223014-252676 GCA_013398115.1 Falcunculus frontatus | reverse complement strand
AAGCGGCGGGCGCTCCTGCAGAGCCAGCCCAGCGCTCCGCTCCGCCCGTGCCGAACGGGGAACGGGCCCTGCTCCCGGCGAAGTTGGGCGCTTTAGTTTGTTGTGGTGTGGATTCTGCACGTTGCTCCGCAGGCGCGGACCACCCCACCGAAAGCACGGATTAACCTACATGGCCTTAATCACGAGAAATTGCAAAGCCACCCGGTTGCGGTGTCCCCGTTGTGTCCTCACCGCGGGCTGCGGCCAGGGGCTGTGCTGTGCCTGGGCACCACGGGGGATGCGGCCGGTCCCCGGGACGGGGACACAGCGCAGGCACCGAGCCCGGGCCGTGCCGGTGTCCGAGCGCCCTTTGTCAGGCACAGCGCGTGTCAGAGAGCTGCGAGGTGCTGAAAGTCCTTTAGCGGGGTTTATTTTCAGAACAGTTTCCCCTCGCTGTTCCACGGGAGTCTGCGCACACACAGCACCTGGAAAACTCCGGGGCATGGGGGATGTCGGAGCTACGGATGAGCCCCTCTAAGACCGGGATTCTTTTATCTCGGATCAACATCCTCTAATACTGCTTGTCACCAGAGGATACCAAACAGATGGACAGGCGAGCCGGGAAAAAATACAAACACTTTTGGATCATCAGACTTTAGAACTGCACTGAATTTGACAGGGTTTGAAGTTTTGAGTGTTTCTCACAAATAAATATTATTCTCATCTTATTTGCAAAATGTGTTGTTTAGATAATATATGCTGAGTCCCCCGTGATAATTTAACAAGGTTTGTCTGAATTGCTGTGCAAAGCTAAAGAACTTGAGAGGAGGAGAAATACTACTTTGTGTTCTCAAATTTGGGATTCAAAATGTAATTACTTGGTTTTTTCCCATAAATTTGACAAAGATTGGCTAAAATTTTTGCCTCTGCAGGTCTTTATTTTTTGGAGGAAAACATTTTTTGTAGATGGTAATAGGATTTGGTTTGTTTGCTTGTTTGTTTATAGAAATCAGTTTTGGTGTCTTTGAAAGCTGACCTTTGTGTCAAAATCCAATTTAAACGGGAAATTTGCGATCTGCCCTTTCACATATGTTTGGGAAACACTCCAGAGTTAATGTTTATTGATCCTTCCAGAGTCTCTTTTATTATGGATCAAAATTTCCTGTCTCTTTGCTCATTTCAGGGTTCCCATTTCCCATCTATAAGCATGGGAACAGCATCTCTCTTCGAGGCTCTGTAGAACATGGGGCAGTAAAAATTAATTTATTAAAGAAATGACCTTATCAAAAAGTTAATCACTTCCAACAGGGTATGCCATGATGTGAGTGGGTACTTGCCAGTCTCGAGTCATTCGTACAGTCTAAGCCAGCTAGCCCAGCTCTGATTTTTTTCCTGAAACCTGGCAGGATTTGTTGGCCAGCTGGCTGTTCCCCACGGGCCGGGGTCGGGTGTGGATGTCCACAGCCTATCCGAGCATATGGCAGGTTGAAGAGCCAGGCAGGAGTGAAAAATCAGAAAGCTGGGGTGGCTGCAGGAGCCCAGGAGCCGGAATGCCCAGCTCGGGCAGGTCCTGAGGCACAGAGAGCCACCCGAGTGCCCAGGCCCCTCCAGGGTCCCAGACACGGGCAGGAAGGGCCAGCTCAGCACCCAGGTCTCTGTTCACTGCATCTCTCCTGAATTCAACTGATGCTTTCACATGCTTTCACTACTGCAGTACAGCAGAGATACCAATGATACCCGTGGTTATTGGAAGGATCAAATTGAACTTACACAATGTTTTACCTTCAGCGCATGTCAAGGCTTCAGGAGGCCACCTGCACGTGTACATGGCAAGTGGCAGATGCTGCGAGCTCCTGTGCCTCTTGCCAGGCACCAAACTCTGTGATCTTCTGGCAGATGAACAGGAAGAGTTTCTAGGCTCTGTTTGGCTTCTGCTAAGGACATCTTTTTGATCCATTTTCCAGCCTCCGGGGCTGCTCCTGTCCCAGGAGACTGATAAAGGAGTTCATGAGCACAGAATAAAGAAAAGACCAGAATATTCATGTGCTCCAAACTCCTGGGAACTTGCAAGAGAAGAGAAAAATCTGAAATATTTTCTCAGTAGGATTTCCTTACTAAGCAGCATTTTTCTCTTGCGTGTAGACAACTGGTTCAAAGCAGCACCGACACCTCATGTCGGGCCCCGCACTCCTTCCGCTCTGTCGTGGTGTAAACCATGAGCAGATGGTGCAGTGCAGTGGAAAATCAGATCTCCGAGAAAATACAGAGCCAAGAATAAAACACCCTCAAGCAGAAAGCTACATGGTTTATTTCAGGATAAAATGAAAAACTGAGATCCTTGGGCAAAAATTAGAATACTCCTTCAGAGTGGAGTATTCCACTTCTATGAACTGCCTCGTTCCTTCCTGATTGAGGAAACATCCATCCCTTCACAGCTGAAGGCTCATCTCATTTGTTGTCTTTCAGTTCATTGATCTGGTTTCTCCAGGCTCCCACGTGACTGTTCTTTGCTGAACTAACAAGCGTGGTTATCGCTGAATTTTCTTTCCTTTCGACTTTTCTTGCACACTGACGACAAACCTTTCAGAATTTCCTCCCACTTCAGCTGCAGCATGACCTGAATTGTATCCATCCTTGTTTAAACCCGCTGGAGCAGAAACACCCACCCATGGGTAAGGATATAATGTCAGAACTTTGCCTGGTTTTATATTTGTGCAAAAAGAGATAAAATATCCCTGAAAATCTGACCAGAGATAAAATGTCCCTGAAAATCTGACTGTTTCTTCCATTAAGTCTAATTTAGTGCATACAGTCTCTGCACTTGTGGCCTTTATAAAGTTCTGACATGCCCCAACCCCTCACTATGCCCCATCCTCAAAATAAAAACTTTTAACTCTGCTCCAGCCAAATTCCAGCTCCTGACATCGCTCTGCTTGCACTGGAGTGCCAGGAGTAGTACCAGGGACGCTCCTTGTGCAGCCACTGTGCTGTCTTGTGCTGAAGAACTGTTGGATTTCATCTCGGCTCGCTGCGTTTTCGTGACCTAGATCCTGCTCATACGAGCTGAAAAAATAATTTAGCAAATCTTGGTATCTAAGATTAAAACGGGATGATGTTGATTTATCTGGAGGAAAACAACAGGAGCGAAATGCTGGCATTTCTCACTGTAGAGCTGAAATAGCTGCTCTGACCCGATCCCTGAGGTCTGCTTGCTTTTATCTGCAGCTGCACCCGGATATGTGCCTGTGGTGACTCCCCCATGGACCTGAGACTCCATCTGAAATCTGGGGAGTTCTCCTTGATCCTTGTGAAGGATGTGCCTGACAAGGAACCAAATCCATTCCACAGGAGGGAACTGAAATGAGCCTTAGATGGATGTAAGACATCACCATCCTCCTCCTCATCATCGTTATTTATGACAGCTCCATGCACCAGACTTGCTGGGAAAAACCCACGACTTTGTCAGTTACTAAAGCAACAGAGAAGATTCTGTTGCTCCAAAGCCTCGCTGCTCCTTGGTAACTTGCCATGCAGCTTTTTTTCCAGAGGGAAAGTGAATGTGCAGGGTGCTTGGAGTCAATTTTTGGTGGTGAATATGCAGCCACTGTCTCTGCTGGGATCAATGGCCCTTTCACTGTCCTGGGCTCTACTGTACAGAGAACAAACACAGTTTCCATGGCAGTGTAAACACAAATACGTCCCACACTCCAAAGAGTGACTCACACGTGCTGCAGAGAACAGAGAAACTTCCCTGTCTTAATCTGAAAACATCTGGGAGAGGAGGATGAGATTATCTCACTTTCAAAATATTCTACAAATATTATGTAAACCAGATTTGCTCTGAATAATTCCGTGTCTTGGCAGATCTGAAAGACAAATCCTTTGAAGGCAAAGGAATAAGAAAAGGCTGGTGCCTGTTTGCAGTAGCAATGTCCGAATCTATAATGAATATATTCGTAAGACACAACCCAACAGTTCAGGAAACCAATACAAATTATCCATGAGCGCTTCACCTCAGTATTTCAAAGAGTCACAACAAGAATTTAAGAGTTGTAAATGAAGAGCAAATTTATAACAAAAGGAGGAGATGGATAAATCTGTGGGAATTATTTAGTACAGGTACTAAGACCCGGTATTGCAGGTGTTAGTCTGAAATAGTCTGAAATAGTGAGAACCTGACCTGGAGTATCAGCAGCATTACTCACAGGTGTTTTAGAACATCATTTATCTAAAGCTGATACACAGATATACAGATTCAGATGAAAATGAGTCCAGCATGGAATTAAAATCAAATATGTGATGTGCACTTTGTGACAGGGACAAAAATGTGTTGAGCACTTTCTTGGAGGAATAAAACATGCTCTCAGTGTGTATGGGAGGAAGAATTTTCCCTAGCAGGGCTTTTCTGCATCCTAAGACCTCAAGGATTTTTATGGCCCCAAGCAAGAGAGTTTATATCCCTTCAAAAGAACCTGTTATTTTAGTAATACTCCAGCTCTGAAGGATGTCTCATCTGCTTCTTTTACTAACCTAAATCCTTTCCCAGGACCTACTCTGCCTGCACAATATTCAGCCAAAACCGACAGGAGAGGGACAACAAATCTGCCAGTCGTGGTGTGGAACGGTCTCACACACAGGGAGATGGTTTGGAGTCTGTCTGCACTGAACATCTGAAGGAAAATTAAATAACTACAAAGAGCAGCATCTTTGTGAATGACGGTGAGGTGTCTGAATGTCTCATTAATGCACCACAGAGAATAATGTCTGTCTCCAGATCACCTTGGTTGTATCGCAACTTGCATGAAACCTCAGGGGAGAAGAGGAATAAGTGAGAAAAACAGAGAGGGGAGCAGTTCCTGCAATGGCTCTTGGGGGCTGTTTTGTCACCTCCTCGCTGCCCTTCCCCCCTGGGAACAGTCCCTCCTCACTGCTCTTTCTTGTCTGTTCAAATCACATCAAGTTAAAAGGGTTATGAAAGGCTGTATTTAATCAAATGTTTGTTATGTCCAGGTGTCTTTGTCTGTCTCCTTTCCCAGATTTATCCAGAGACAATTATCTCATGTTGGAGACTCTTTCCCCTTGAGAACCAATGAGAATATCCACTTAAAAATCAAAAAATAATTGGAACGGCAGAATGCCTGTAGATCCTGTTACCTGTGCTCTGGGGCACGGTCCCAGCCACCTGGTGTGTGTCCCTTGGTGGAGGGGAGCTCCAAACTGGAACTGCTCTTTGTCCTGCAGTGCTTGGCACTCAGATATTCATAGGAGAATATCATCGTAATAAAAAATAACTGAATAGAATCTGACAGACTTTTCTCCCCCATCAGGAATATAGACATGAGGAATTTCAAAGGCGTGACCAAGCCTGTGATACACCAAAGCCATTAAAATGCATTTAGGCTGCCCGGCACTGTAAGAATAATGACACAGTGTATGTGCTTGTACAGTAGAAGCCACTGTGGAGATTTTCCAAATCCCCTTGCAACGAATGGAAGCTGCATGTCCAGAGCCTCCAAAGTGCTACAATAAAAGTTGATATTCATAAACCCACCCACGATTTAAAATAAGTGGTCTACAGAGGGTTGTAACGCACACACAGATTAACACATTTGCCCTTTGCTGAGTGAATACTATATTGTCAACTTTTTGTGGTAAGTAATTTTCTGTGGGCTCATGAACCGTGTTTGTGTGTTGTGTGAGCTGTGTCCTCCCCTCGGGGATGGGCACGGCCCCAGGGGGCTCAGGGAGCGTTCGGACAGCGCTCTCGGGCACGGGGTGGGGTTCCGGGGTGTCTGTGCAGGGCCAGGAGCCGGACTCGGGGATGGTTTTGGGGTATTCCGTGATGGTACACGTGCTGGAACGGCCCGGCCCGTTCGAACCGTGCCCGCTCCGTGCCCGTCCCGAGCCCGCCCCGGGCCCTGAGGCGGAACCGTGCCCGCTCCGTGTCCCTCCCGAGCCCGCCCCGGGCCCTGAGGCGGAACCGTGCCCGCTCCGTGCCCATCCCGAGCCCGCTCCGTCCCCATCCCGAGCCCGCCCCGGGCCCTGAGGCGGAGCCGTGCCCGCTCCGTGCCCATCCCGAGCCCGCTCCGGGCCCATCGGCGGACCGCCCCGGGCCCTGAGGCGGAGCCGTGCCCGCTCCGTGCCCATCCCGAGCCCGCCCCGGGCCCTGAGGCGGAGCCGCTCCGTGTTCCCCCTACCCGGGCGCCCCCTGGCGGCGGCACCGGCTGCTCGCCCCGCCGCGGGATTACCGCACATCTCGCGAGATCTCCCGCTCCCGCCGCGCCAAGATGGCGGCGCCCATGGAGGCGCAGGGCCGGGTCCGCACCCGGGATGTGCTGGTGCCCGGCGGCCCCTCCGACTTCGGCTCTCTCCTGCTGTCGCCGCCGGTGCTGGAGGGGCTGGAGGCTGCCGGGTTCCATCGGCCGTCGCCGGTGCAGCTGAAGGCCATCCCGCTGGGGCGCTGCGGGCTGGGTGAGCGGGCGGGCCGGGCGCGGGGCCGGGGGCTCCCCGGGGCCTCCCCTGACCGCTGTGGCCGCTCTTTGCAGATCTCATCGTGCAGGCCAAGTCTGGCACCGGCAAGACCTGCGTGTTCGCCACCATCGCCCTGGACGCGGTGCTGCTGGAGAACCCCGTCACGCAGGTGAGCCCGGGCCGGGCGTGCTCTAGGAGAGGGAATCGCTTTTTTGGGGGAGATACCGCACTGAAGGCCGTGAGACACCGCCTTTGGTATCACCACCGCGCTGGGGGTGAGCTCTCAGTGCCATCCTTCGGCTTTGATCCTCCCGTTTCATCCCTGCCCCGCACAGATCCTGATCCTGGCTCCCACGAGGGAAATTGCGGTGCAGATCCACGCCGTGATCACAACGATTGGCATAAAAATGGAGGGCTTGGAATGCCACGTCTTCATTGGAGGGACTCCTCTGAGCCAGGACAAAAGCAGGCTGAAGAAGTGCCACATAGCTGTGGGCTCCCCAGGTAGGAAGGAGCTTTCCTGAGGTTTGTGTCCTGTGTGACCCTGCACAGGTCAATAACTGGGGCTTTGGAAGGCTGGGTTGGGTTTGTTTGTTGCCATTAATAGGCTACAGCCTCAAAGCTAATTTAAAGATACTTTAAAATGTTTCAGTTCATGTTTTTGAAGGTGTTTTTCCTTTTCCCTGCCCTGCAGGTCGGATCAAGCAGCTCATAGAGCTGGACTACCTGAGCACAGCCAGTGTCCGGCTCTTTGTCCTGGATGAGGCCGACAAGCTGCTGGAGGAGGGCAGCTTCCAGGAGCAGATCAAGTAAAGAACAACACTTCCCTCGTGCCTGTATCGTGAGATCAGGGACATTTCTGTAAATAATTCCCGTGGTTTTGTCCTGCAGTTGGATCTACTCCTCACTCCCAGCCAATAAGCAGATGCTGGCAGTTTCAGCCACTTACCCTGAGTCCTTGGCTGCTGCTCTCACCAGGTACATGAGGGAGCCCACGTTTGTGAGGCTGAACCCCACGGATCCAGGCCTCCTTGGTGAGTGGATAAACAGCAGTTAGAGTGACACTGTTAGGAACAGATTCAGAGGAGGAAACTAAAACCAAAACATGTGCCTTTAGAATGCATGATTTTTCATCATTTCACTCGTGTCTGAGTTGTTCAGTTGATGAATATTGATTCTCAGTGTTGATGTAGTGAATCTTGAAGTGGAATGAGATGGTCTTTAACATCCTTTCCATCCCAAACCAGTCTGTGATTGTGTATATTTAAAATACCAGTGACAAATGGAACTCTGCTTTTTCTATCATTCAAAAAATATTTCAGCCTTTTAAGAAAAACTTCTCCTGGAGGTTTTTACGTGTGTCTTTGTTTGAATTTTTCCTTCAGCTGCAGTATCACATGTTTACAGGACTCTGTGCAGGTTTTTATGGCAACCCCTAATCTGTTGTTTTGGTTTCTTGCTCAGGGCTGAAGCAGTATTACAAAATTGTGAATTCCCATCCCCTCCCACATAAAACCTTTGAGGAAAAAACCCAGCACCTGCAGGAGTTGTTCAGCAAAATTCCATTCAACCAAGCCTTAGTCTTCTCAAATCTGCACAGCAGGTAATCTTCTGCAATAGTATCTGGACAAAGCTTGTTTGAAAGCAGTGGTTGTGACATCCAGCCATGGATAAGTTTCTGTGCATATGGATAAATTTATGAGACCTGTGAGGTCTCAGAGCAGTCTGCCAACTTCAGGTCTGAAATACAGCCTGAGGAACGCAGTGGGAAATACTGGAAATACAGGAATGCAGTCCTTGGCTGTAGAGAATAACCTCAGAAATGCCATGGGGCTCTTAGGCCTGGGGTTTTATTGCCAGTTTTCATTGTGTGTGTTCCCTCAGGGCTCAACATCTGGCTGAAATACTGACATCCAGAGGCTTCCCTGCCGAGTGCATCTCAGGTAAATCCATCCACAACCTTGTGATTCCACTGAAATTGTGCATAAACGTGACCTAAAATAGGAAAACTAATCTTGAATCTTGGCTTGCATGGCCTCTGGTTAAATGGCTGAGAAGAGCATTTGAACCTTCATAGGTCTTTTTAAGACTCAATCAACAAGCAGAAGAATTATTTTTGTAATGAGTGGCCTGAGTTTTCAGGTTTTGTTTGTTTCTTCTTTACTCATTTGCAACTGGTGTTTGAGGAAGTTTGTAACTTATTTCTGATGATACAAAGCAGTATTTTCTAGGATGTGAGGGGCATAAAGATGAGGAATGTAACCTGCTTCTAATTTTTATCTTCATAGGCAACATGAATCAGAATCAGAGACTCGATGCCATGGCTAAATTAAAGCAATTCCACTGCAGAGTTTTGATTTCCACAGACTTGGTGAGCTTTTACTGCTTTCAAACAAGCTTTTTACAGATTTTATTTCAAATTTATTAACTGCTCTGCAAATTTTACAGCATGCAGGAGTATTGCACATAAAGTTACTTCAGAGGATTAGATTTGGCTTGGAATTGGAGAGAACATAAATGTGCTGATAAAGCACCATGGACTGTGACTTATTTTCGCTCTGAGGCTCAGAAATCACCCCCAATTCTTCATCTGCCTGCCCATGGCAGGGGGCTGGAGTGAGATGATACTTTTAGGGCCCGTCCAACCCAACCCGTTCTGTGATCTGGCTCAGAAATAGTTTTCAATTTATCTGTTGCTCTGCAGCTGGAAGTTGCTCTGTGGGCAGTGTGCTGTGAGTGCCAAACGTGTTGGGGTGACTCTGGGGAGCCTGGACCACCTGACCCCACTGAGGTCCCTTCCAGCCTCCCTGTGGTTCTGTATTTATTTAAAGCTCTGTTGAGTTTTTCAGCTCTCACTGCCCTTTTCCCCTCCTCGCTTTCTGCAGACATCTCGTGGGATTGATGCTGAGAAGGTGAACCTGGTCATCAACCTGGACGTGCCCCTGGACTGGGAGACCTACATGCACCGCGTTGGCCGGGCCGGGCGCTTCGGTGGGGACAGCCCTGGCAGGCTGCAGCTCTGCTGGCTCTGCTGGCTCCCCTGGGAATTAACTCTGCTCTGCTGCAGCTCTGCTGGCTCTGCTGGCTCCCCTGGGAATTAACTCTGCGCTGCTGCAGCTCTGCTGGCTCTGCTGGCTCCCCTGGGAATTAACTCTGCTCTGCTGCAGCTCTGCTGGCTCTGCTGGCTCCCCTGGGAATTAACNTGCCGGCGCGCCTGGGGATTACCTCTGCTCGGCTGCAGCTCTGCTGGCTCTGCTGGCTCCCCTGGGAATTAACTCTGCTCTGCTGCAGCTCTGCTGGCTCTGCTGGCTCCCCTGGGAATTAACTCTGCTCTGCTGCAGCTCTGCTGGCTCTGCTGGCTCCCCTGGGAATTAACTCTGCTCTGCTGCAGCTCTGCTGGCTCTGCTGGCTCCCCTGGGAATTAACTCTGCTCTGCTCTGTCTCACAGGCACCTTGGGCTTATCTGTCACCTACTGCTGCCGTGGGGAGGAGGAGAACATGATGATGAAAATTGCTCAGAAGTGCAACCTGCAGCTTCTTCCTCTGCCAGGTAGGCTCTGTGCTGGGCATGCAGCTGGGCTTGGTGGTTTTCTGGTAGTCAGAGCTTCAGCCAAGTCCAGGGGGCTGATGTGTGGCTTCTCTGCTGGGGCTGCTTTGATTTCAGTCCAGGTTCTTCACACTCTGCTCCTGACGAGTGATGCAGTGTTGTTTGTGTTGAGCAGCCCTTGGTGCCTTCTATGAAGGAAATGTTCTGGCTCTTTAAACTCTTTCAAGATTTGAAGGGGTTGGTTTGTGGCCCTCACTTGATGTGTTAACATGCAATTTTGAGAAGCTTCACTTGGGTACTCGTGTGAGTTCCAGAGGGAAGGATGCACCTGATTGAGTGGCTGCTTGTTTCTCTACTGTGCAGAGCCAATCCCTCCTGGAATGATGGAGCAGTTTGAAGATGGGGAGGTAGAAGTTAAACCTGCAATACCTATGGCTCCTGTGGTGAATTGTGACACTGTGTGTCCTAAACCAGAGGAACCAGTGCTGCAGCCTGTCCAGAATGGTTTTTCAGACATACCTCACCCTCCCTCTAATCTTCCAAGGGATAATTCTTCTGTAGGAAGGCCAAAAAAGACTCTGAAGCAAAAACAGATAAAAAAGTGCACAAATCCTGCAAATGTAGAGAAAAAGAGTAGAACCCCCCAAACTTCCAGCACAGAACGGAGGAATCAAGTCAAACCCATCTCCAGGATGGATGGACAACGCAGCACTCAGGCTCCAGATGAGGAGGCCTTAAAAAAAAATCTTCCCAAAATTCCATGCTTGTCTTCTTTCAAAAACCAACTCGCCAATTCCTGGAGCTTCTCAGATTTTGTTGAAGACTATGAATATTTCATTAAAGAAGGGTCAGAGAGAGAGGTGGAGATTTTAAGAAGTTATTCAGGCCCAGAAGAGCAACATGAGCTGCCCAGAAATGGGGATGTGGAGTGGGAAGAGATGGAGCATCACACAGAGGTGGCAGCAAACGGGGATGTGTCTGCTGACACTGATGGCTCAGACAGCTCCAGGGATTCCCTTAACAGTGGGGCCAGTAACTCGTGCTCTGAGGCACTTTCAGACACACAGGGCCAAAATGCTGTGCCCACAGCCCGGCGGGGCCCTGCAGGTTTCTGTCCTACACCAGAGAAGCCTCGAGAGCGATCCCACGTCCCAAGGCAAAGTGAAGTGAAAAAGAAGGTCCTGAAACAAAATGCTAAACACAAGAAAAGCAACAACCATCAGTTCTCCAGTCCTTCCACGAGGAGAACTGAAGAGGAGCAGATGTGCAGCTCCTGGGATGATGCTCCATATGAGGGCTGGAGTTCTGAGGACTACTGGAAATGTTACTACGACGCCTGGCAGAGCTACTACTCAGCAGTGTCCCACTACAGCAGGAGTTACTGGCACTTCAGCTG
This sequence comes from Falcunculus frontatus, assembly GCA_013398115.1. Classification (NCBI taxonomy): domain Eukaryota; kingdom Metazoa; phylum Chordata; class Aves; order Passeriformes; genus Falcunculus; species Falcunculus frontatus. Next base: position 241,283 of record VZRV01004806.1, on the reverse strand, counting down.
GCTGAATGCCTACCAGCTCAACTCAGTCTATCTCCAGGAGCTGCTGAAAGATGGGGATTGATGTCCTGATGCTGCTGGCTCAGACCAGGAGCAGACAGGGTCTGTGACAACAGTGCTGCCCTAAAGGACACTGACAAGGGACAGACATTGTTTGAGATTGAAGAAAAATGGGATCTTTTTATAAGCAGCTTTGTCTGGTAAATGTTTTACACAGGTCCAGTGACGGTGTTACAATTTGTTAATAAAAGGAAAAGAAAGAGCTGGATGCTCAGTTGGAATCTTTTCAATCCAAAGTAAACAAAGGATGATGAAAGGCAGCCACTTCCACGTAAGAAATGTCAGAAAGGAGAAAATACAAAGCAATCCCAGCTGCATTTCATGGAATCCCAGACTGGTTTGGGTGGGAAGGGACCTTAAAGCTCATCTTGCTCCACCCCCTGCCATGGCAGGGACACCTTCCACTATCCCAGGGGGCTCCAAGCCCTGTCCAACCTGGCCTTGGACACTTCCCGGGATCCAGGGGCAGCCACAGCTGCTCTGGGCACCCTGAGCCAGGGCCTCACCTGCCCCTTGCCTTCCCTGTGACTGCTGGGTGAAGCTGAATTCCCTGGGAGACTCCAGGGTCTGTTCAAAGCTGGTGATCATCCCATTTTCCCTAATTCTCTTGGTAAACACCAGGCACTGATTATGTCCCAGTGAAGTGGCAGAGTGAAATGAGCATCTCAATGCCTGTCTTGCTAATTTAAATCCAGTTAATTAACACTGTATAAATAACATTTCTATAGCAAGGTGTGCAGCAAGCTATGTGGTAGAGGATTTAATTATGTAGAAAATGTGCAGCAATCATAATTGGTCTGTCCCTCTGGGTGCAACAATATCAGACTTCCCACACTTACAGGAAAGCTTTAATTAGGAATGGAATTACCTATTAGTGCTAAAACTAATTGATATTTCCTGTTTGGCTTGAACAGAGCTGTCCTGGGGCAGGAAAAGATGGGAGTGCTGGCTGGCTCAGGGTGCTGATCCTGGGTGGCCTCTGCACTAATTCTGGAAGTTTTTCTTTCTGTGCTGTGTTCCTGCCTTACTCCCTTTGTGTCACAGGTGACTCCAGGGAGGGGGTTCCCCTTTGGCTGCGTAGTTAGAAAAGGCCAGGACAGCTTCATTTTGTTTCCAAGACGAACTTTTTGCAACTCTTAACATCCACAAAGAGGGCACTGTAAGAGATGCACTTCAGTATCTGCATTACTGCTGTCCTGTGACACCCCACTGATTTCATTAATGATTGCTTGGGGAAGAGTTAATTGGTATTTAAATGCAACTCGAGTGGCCTTGGTCAACACCCAAAGTTCTCCAAAAGAACCTCCCAGCAGTTTTTAGAAGAAATTACAGCATCCTGTTGGTATTTGTGGCACATACTCTGTTTAATCCGGATTGGATACATCAGGTACAGCAGTGGCACAAGACTCAATACTGTAAATGATATACAAGTTTCAACATATGCACTACAATTCCAAAAGAAGACAACAGGAAACTTGGTTCTTCTAGAAAGTTGTTCTCAAATGAAGCTACCTGCAGTTGTGTCCAGTACATTTCGTATCTGTCCTCTGATGTTTGTAAAGCAAAGCCCATTTAAAGTACGAAAATAGAAAATAATAAAGTTGAGAGCTTCTTATAACATAGAACTCCTAAAGAAAACACCATTGCATTGGAATGCCATACTGGTTTATCAAAAATAGACCATCACACCATTTTTAGAGACTTGGTTGGTCCGAGGAGCCCCTGGGAGCTCCCAGCCGTGGTTGAGCAGTGGGGAAGAGCATTGGCTGTGGTTGGGACCTTCCCCCAGCTGAGGCTCTGGAACAGCACTGGTTTAACCCAGGGTGGGGAGGGACACACAGATACACACAGAGGAACAGACCTGACTGAGAACAGGAGGAGGGATTTTCACAAGCTCTTTGTCACCTGGTCTTTTGTTCCACCTGAAGCATTTCTGGCACAGGTTTTGCTCCCTGAACAGAAGTAGCAGTTCTGGCACTCTGTCTCCAGAATTCCCTGTGGGATTTTGGGATGTCATGGATTGAGCTCCACTCAGTGCAACAGGAGGTGTTCTTTGCTCTACAGGCTGTAGAATTGGCAGAGGTGAAATGACTTCTTCGAGGTCACTTAGTGATTGCTCGGGAAATCAGGAGCAGAACCCAGGCTGCTGATGCTCAGCTCCTGATGTTCACTGCCTTCCCTTTGCTCTTACAGTTTTAGAAAGTGAAAATCACCATGGACAGCGTTTTTGGCAAATACAAAGCCTAAAAACTTGGGCTTTAAACCCGTGGATCTACTGCAGTTGGCTCAAAGTGTTGGAGAAAAATACGTGTTTTGAAACAAAAAATTGAGATAGACTGGATGGGTGAATCATGTGAAAAAGGTGTTTTATTCACCTAACTTTAAAAGCAGAATTAAGTTTGCAGTTCAAAGCTATTCATGTTCACCAGCCCTCCACGAGTGCTGACTTTGGAACTCTGCCTTAGTCCAACAGATAAAATACTACGAAGTCCAAGGGATGTTGCAACACATGAATTAAATGCGAATAATTTCCTGAATTTACAATGCATGTAAGATGCAACATGTTTGCAACCTCTTTACTTAAAAAAGCAAAATCTTGAAGGAAATTTGCTTTCTGTAGCTGGTATTAATCTGATTTTCACACACACACCTTAAGCTGTCTAGATGAGAATGACAAATGCTGGGTTGCAGTACAGGTGTGTTAGAACAGGTTTAGGTTAAACAAGTGGCAGTGACTAAGTTTAGTCTTTCTGGCCAATTAAAGAAAGATATATTTTGAATTATCCACGAACTTTATTCCACACTAAAGCCGTATGTGTTATTCGGGTTGTCTTTTCCCCTGTTCACTTTTAACAAAAGTAATTATTTAATAGATAAAAGCAGTCTCTGGGATAAGAATTTAGTGCAGAAAGTTTTATCTTTCTCTTATGGAGAGTAAATGAAGCAAGGGACTATAAATGGCAGCAAGAGAGGGGAAATATAAGGAAAGAATTATGGCTGAAGAGCTGGGGAAAAATCCTTGACATTGAGATCTGTCACTCTGCAATGAACTCTCCAGGGAGGCAGTGGGAGTCCTTGGAGAATTTGAAGCCTAATCTAGAAAAAGCAATGCCATATCACAGTGAAGGATCTTGTGCTAGTGGAGGATGGATTCAACTGTTTAATTCTTTAATTTTTGTGTACCAAGATGTATTATCTGTGGCCTCTTCTTTAGGGGTGTCCTTAAGATTTTTGAGGAAAATGAAAGCAAAAGGTGGATTTTGGAAAGAGTAGATGGAAGTCAAAGCCTGTGTGTGAAAGGTATTTTTCATCATTTGCTGCCAGCTGGGTGTGAATCCTGTCAGCAGCTCAATGCCAGGTGAGAAGAGAGGAAATCTAATGATAGAAGAGGCTGAAAATCAGTGAAAATGTTTTTCCTTCAGAAAAAGCTTTGGAAAGGAAATGAAATGCTCAGAAAAAGGAGTTGCTCCTTTGATATTTTCAATATTGCTTTAGGAAAGTCTGGAAAAATAATGCCCTTCCACTTGCTTGGTGTACAAAGAATCCATTTTTCTAAAGGACCTTTTCTAAAACTATAAAAAGTCATAAGGAATGAGAGGAGGGGGAAGGCTTTGAGCTGAAGTGCCAGCAGAGCACTGAGGTTCTGCCGGGCTCGTGGGGCTGCTCCTGGCAGAGGGACCACAGCCGGAGCAGCCCCTGCCCAGTGCCCGGTGCCCAGTGCCCGGTGCCAGGGGGGACACGGCCAGGTGCTGGTTTGTGTCGGGGCTGGGGCAGGGTGCTGCTAAGGCAGGGCAGCACTGGGAGCGCTGGAGGGAATGATCCTCGTGCCTTAGGGACCCTCAGGAGGGGCCTGGCCTGGGGGTTCTGGACTTTGGGGAAGCTGCGGTGCCTCCCTGGGTCAGGAACCAGGGGCCGTAGTGCAGCTCCCTGCTCTGGACACTGTCCCTTCTCGCTGTGTCCATCCCAGGGATGCTCTGTCTCTCCCTGGCAGCAGGGATGGATCTCTGACCCTCAGCTCCCTGCTCTGTGCTCTGGACACTGTCCCTTCTCGCTGTGTCCATCCCAGGGATGCTCTGTCACTCCCTGGCAGCCCTTCAGGGATGGATCCCTGGCCCCCAGCTCTGGGGATGCTCTGTCACTCCCTGGCAGCCCTTCAGGGATGGATCCCTGACCCTCAGCTCTGGGGATGCTCCGTGCTCTCCTGGGGGCTCCCAGGTTTTCCACAGCTCAGTCCCAGCTGCTTTCGGAAGCTTTACTCAGGCGACTGCAGAGGAGGAAGGGAGATAATGCCTCCATCAAAAATACTTTTAGCCCTGTTCCTCTCGGCTCAGACTTCCTTAATTTAGTGTGTTTTTATCCTCTGGGAGCCTGTGCTGAGGAACTGGCAGCGTGGGGCAGCACCTGCCCGGTTCATGGCAGAGGCACCAGCCGTGAACTGTTATCCCAGCGAGGATAACAATTCCTGTTCTGGGGAAGAAAACAGAGGCCATGGCTGCCTTGGCAAGCAGAGCCAAAGCAGCCAGCCAGAAACTCCTGGAACTGGCTTTCCTCCCTTTTTAAAATCTCTTAAAATTGAATGCTATATTCTCTTTTCCAAAAGGTTTGATTGACAGCAATTAAAAGCCCCAATAGTGCTTTGGACAAGGGCTGCCACGATGGCTATTTACAGATACAGAGATGTGAAGTGCCTTGTTCACCACTCCACACTAAATCAGGAATAAGAAAGGCAGCACCAAGAGCCCATGTGGAATCCCTGACTCTTTGTAATTTTTATTCCTGTCCCGTCAGCACGGGGGCATTTCACCCTCGCTCTGTGCCACTGGAGATGAGGTTGCAAAGGTGGCGAGTGGTGGAGAGCAAGGCCTCTGATCTAGAAGGGCAGGGGTGCTCAGATGATGGCAGTTAATGAAATTAAAGCAAAAATTAAATGGAAACATTGAGAAAAAAACTTCAATAATGGTCAGATTAACTGCAGTATAACCTCCTACAGGAAGCAGCAAAAGGCAGAGCATTTTAATCTTTTAAAACAGGACTAAACATAGTTTTGGGTAACATAGTACAGCACTGGAATAAATGACTAGAAGCTGGTGCAGCTACTGGAGGCTCAGCCATAGCCCTACTGTTCCTAGGATGTTGTAGGATCCTAAGGAGGGTATTGAGTTAATGCAGCAGCCATCACTCACTCGCAGCAGGAGCACTACCAAAGCAGGGTGCCAGCTCATCCGTGTGAGCCAGCGTTAATTATCTGTACATGGATGAGTCTGTCATTAGTTACATGTGTATGTATATGTGCATATAAATATTACATCAGGAGAGGTTATGACAGATGTTAAAAAAAACATCATCCCTTTGCTGAATCAGCCTCAAACGCGCTTTGAGCTGTTCTTTTAACTCTGATGTTGGTAAAATCACTGCTCAGAACAGGACGTGGGATGTCTTTGCCTGTTCCCTCCGGGCTCGTGGGGGGCAGTGCATTGGCCTTGGAGAGGTTTGTGCATGACCACAGGGATCAGCCAGACAGGGTGGGACAGGTGGGAAGGGGGGGATGTTCCTCGCTCTGCCCTTCGTGGATCCCCCTGTAAAAGGGGGCTCCAGGAAGGTGGAATGGCAGGAAAAGGTTCTTCTTGGCAGGGGGAATCAGTTACGTGTCAGGTCCATGAATTTCCTCACGGTGAATCATTCCTAGAAGGGTCTCAGGACGAGGTGCCAGGACTGAGCAGGGCTCAGTCACAGGAGGAGGTACCTGGCAGTACCACACAGTGTTCTTCAGTTTTTGGTTATCTGTTAGTTCGTGGTTAGACTTTGCCCAAACTAAGTGTAGAACTGTGAAAAGAAAACGCTGCCTGTACCACACGTTATCAAATGTTTCCCAAACTCCAGTACTGCTCCCCCTTCTCAAGCAGATCCTGTGCTGGGACTGGAGAACTGAAACTGCTGACCTTGTCTATCCCCAAAATCAATGCAGCCCAGAAGCCGTGGATGGGACAACTGGAGCCCTAAGACTGTGAAAAAGCCAAATACCTCTCTGTCCATGCAAGATATTTGGCTCTGGGGTTAATTATTATCAAGTATAAATCCAGACATTATTTGGCTACTATTTACAATGGGTTATACGTCCAGTGCTAGCAAAGAAATTTCTATATAGAAACCAAAACTTAAAAATCATGGGCATACATTACAAGGAACCTCTGTTAGACTCAGGAACGCTTGATGCAGCTGAGTTCAGTGCTTTCACTCTTTGCCATTTGTGTGCACAGTATTAAAAAAGAATCCTACTTTTTTTTCCTTTTTAAAAATACAGAACTGTAGTCTAGTCACACTCTTACAAGTAAGTGATAACAAAAATAGAAAGCAGATACCCAGGTGGGACTAAAACTCTACTAAAGCCTGTCTCTTTTTTTTTTGTTGTTTTTGCTTTTCTCCACAAATATGTTTCCACAGACAATAATTAGCAGACAAACACACTGTTTGCAATTGCACTGTATTGACTTAAAAGGCGGATACAAAATAGTCTAAATCGGGGATGGCATCCAGGGTGGGAGGTGTGTGTGTGCGTGTGGGTGTGCACAGGGGGTGCTGGCACACCTGGGTCCTGCTGGGCACCCCCCTGGCAAGGCCCTGCCTCGAGTTCAGTGGCTCTGCACACTCACACTCACACACACAGCGATGGAGGGGACTGCTGTGACAGGTGGCTTCTTTTGTCTAAATCTTTTCCTATAAAAGAAAAAAAAAAAAGTGAAATTTTGGTTGGTTTAAAGGTTCTGCTCCATGAAGAAAAAAAAAAATCACAAAATCCATTGTTTTTCACCTTTTCAGTCATTTCCTCATGAATAAATATTATCCATTAAAAACCTTTAAAAAGGTGCTGCGATACACAGTGTTATATTTCCGTTTGCTTCAGTGACTCTCTGGTTGCCATGATGATTCCTTCCTCCAGCCTCTGCAGGTGCTTTTTGCCCCGTGCCACGGCACACCTCGCTCTCCACGCAGGTTTCTCCTCCATCCAGCCCCTTCCTCCCTGTCCCGCTCCGGCCTCAGTCCGTGTCTGAAGAAGCTGCCCCACTCGGGCCCTCGGTGCCAACGCCAGCTTGGTCCATCCAGGCACCAGGTGCAGCAAGAAGGGAACGTGGAGCTGTGGAGGGAGAGGGGCTCCGGGCTTCCTTCCAGCCTCCTTCTGCACGGGACACGTCTTACAAGGCAGAGACCTTGACGATGTTGGTGGTGGCCGAGCTGGGAACGTTCGTGGCGTGGCCGGGGCTGCCCGGGCCGGGTCTGCTCTCGCCCTCGGGCGTCAGCGCCGGCGGCGTGGGGATGCTGATGATGGCTGTGGTGATCTGGGCGGCTTTGCAGTTCGGTCTCAGCCCATCATCTGATTTCATGTTGAGGCTGGAACGACTAGAAAACAAATTTAGTGCTTGGCTTGTTTCTCAAAATGAGGTAGTAGAAAGGATGGGAATGGTTGTGGTTCTTAATCAGGATCTTATTCAGCTGAAATATTCAAAGACTCCACTTAAACGTCCCCCTCCCTGTTCCTGTAAGGCACCATTTATGTCTACACAGATTACACCAAGCTTTGGTGATGTTCCCCCTGGTTAGGATACGGCTTTTCACAGGGAGAATTGTTCTGCTTCCATTTCCTTCTTTCATAATTCTAGTTTATTTAAGAGGACATCTAAATACACTGCCCTGTGTACTGCATCTTTTCAGAGCACAGGTAGTTCTTTCTGAGAAAGATGTTGTCTTTCTTGCATTTCAAATACCTCTTTCATATTCACTGTCCCTTGATCTTTTTTATTTTATTTCTCTCTGCAGTAGTTTCAAGGATCTGACAGCTGGGAGCATTCTTATTAGATCTGCATCAATTGCATCCTATAATTAATTACAGAGGGAAAATGATAGGTTGATTTCTGTGCATCTGCACAGCTACAGGAGTCTGCTATTACCAGCCCAACATGTTCATTTTCAACACAAGGCCTGTCCTTTGAAAATGTAAAGCTCCCAGTTGGGAAGCTGTTGCTGTTACCTGGGAGTGACTCACCAGAGGATGGTTTCTGATCTCTCAAACACCAGGAACTGAACCCACTCCGCTCCCTGGATGCCTCGGGCACAACCTGAGAGTGGGGCAGCCTCAGGCACTGGGTGCTTCTGCCAGTGGCAGCCAGCACACCCAGTTGGTTGCATTCCACATGAAAAACAACTGAAAAGCTTTTTTTCTCTCTCCATCCTTGCACAGTTTGGTAAGCAAGTGAAATAAGTGTTGACATTTAAAATATCACCGGTGTCTGATTTAGCACCCAGAACAGTTGACATTCCTGTGAATTACTGCTTCAGGTGCTGGTTTAAAATATTGTCATATTGCAACTGAAATAGCTGGAGACTTGTTTTGTACTTATTCATTCATAATTCATGCTCTGAAATGCCCTTCTGGCACAAAGTAATCGCTTGCTGCCCTAAAGGCAGCTTTGTTTCAGTTTCCATGTCCCTTTGATAGGAGTGAGGAGAAGAGGAATGGGACATTCAAAACCAGCCCTGGTGCACAAAAAACTTAATGGGCTGAGGGGGATTTAGAAAGTAATTTAATATTTGCAGGAATTATATGGTGAATAAATTCTTCTTTTTCAGCAATTTATGTATAAAATGAAATTTTAAACATTTTCTATTAAGGGACACTTCACCTGTGTCCTTTATGGCTTTTTAGGTCACAGCTGCTAAGACACCATTGTGAAATTCCTCTAACTAGTTTCCCAGTGGTGCTTAGAGCAGCAATTTCGACTTCTGGGCAATGGAAATCAGTGGAGTGTCCCAGGGGGACCACGTCAGCTCTCCATCAGCTTTGGCTCACAGACGCTGCTGGCCCATTGGTTTTGCCAACGTGCCCCTTCCCTGGGGAGCCTGTTCCGTGCCCCACCACCCTCGGGGGGAAGAACCTTTTCCTGATATCCACCTACAAGCTGCACCGGAGTCTGGCTTTAATCTGGTTCTTCCCAGGACAGCCAGGAGCCATTTCCCATGGGTCACCAGTGGGAGGGACACAAAGATGCTGCCAGCAGCCCCTGCCAGCCCTGCAGCTGGGCACAGCTGGGCACAGCTGGGCCCCAGCGCTCAGCCCGACCCCTGCCCGTACCTGGTGGTGAGGGAGGGCTGCTCGCTGCACTGGATGTGGATGGTGCTGAGCTCCTGCATGCTCCGCAGGCGCGTGGCCGGGACGCTGGAGTTGGGCAGGTGCGTGGTTTTCTTGTTGCGCCGGGAGCAGCAGGACGTGGTCAGCCCGTGGTGGCTGGACAGGGAGGGGCTCCGGGACGAGGGGTAGTTCTGCATCGAGCTCTCCATGCAGTTCTGCTCGAACAGCTGCTCGTCGATGAACTCGTGGTTCTGGCAGGGGAGAAGCAGAGCTGTCACCCCCTGGGGACGCCGACAGCCCGGGCTGGGGGTGTCAGCCCCTGCTCTGGGGGAGATGCTCCCTGCCTCTGCGCCTGCAAAGGGCTGCACCGGGCAGATCTTAGAAAGAAATTACTCTGCCCTCACTGCAGCCGTGGAAGATTTTGCTCTCCCGTGTCAGCAGGAAAACAAGAGGAGCTGTTGCAGTGACAAAAGCGTGAGGGTGTCACTGCTGCCCTGCTCACGCAGTCTGAGATTGTCAATCTGTTGGGTTCAGATCCATAGGGCTTGAATTTCTGTTCATTTTTTGTCTGGATTCCAGAATGGTCTCAAAAAGTCTGGAATGCCACATGGTTATGAAACCCAAAAGGAGTTCATGCTCCTCTTCCTTTACGCCTGGGGACAGGATTGTATTTTATCTGGATGATCACCTGGCCACAGAACTTAATGCTTGCATTGGCTGTTGGGTTCAAAGCATCCCTGCAGTGCACGAGCTGGGAGGAATAAACATGGCAGAGGAGAGGGGAAAGTGTTCAGGGGGAAGGAAATTCAGAAAGCTGAATCTGTAAAGAGCTTTTGTGCTAAGGAACAAGAAATCCTGAAAGAAAGAACTCCTACGTGTGGATATGAACACCCAGGTAGAGTGAACAGACTTCATCCAGTCCCTGTCGGCTCCAGAAAAGATGGGAAACAAAAGCAACCATGCCAAAGGCAGCCACCAGATTGCACTGGAACAAGGAACAACTCACAGGGAACAAGAGCACTGGGGAGCCAAAGGGAGCCACGTGCACAAACTCCCCAGGACAAGACCAGAACGAGAAGGAAGCAAACACTGTCCAGACATGTCACAGAGACCACAGAGAAAACAGATCGAATTGAAAAGGAAATACCTTGATGGTGGAAGTTCGTACAGATAACAGGGGATCATCCACAAGATAGGACAATCCCTACGGGACAACATGCCAACAGAAGATAAAAACACAATTCATTGTCCATTCCAGCATTCAGAAGTTTAGTCCCAGCACTGCATCTCTCGCCTCAGCATTCCAGCTCAAGTTTGAATGGGCAACAGAACTTTCTCTCAAACCCCTGAACCAGAAGCCTTCTGACAATTCAGCTTTTGAGTGTTTTGTTCATGGAAACAGAACAAAACCCATAACAACTTTATTACTTTGATCTTTTGAGAGCCGAAGGCAAAGGCAAACAAAGTTCCAGCTGCTGATTCACAAATCACGGATTGGGATTGTTTTGCCATTGCATCACCAATGGACTCTGGGGTTTGATCAAACTCTGTGAAAACACAGAAGAAGGGTTTGGGCTGAAGGACTGGGTTCAAGGCACTCAGCACTTGAGAAAATACAGCATGTGAATGTCCAGACTCAACCTGGGAGTCGGAATGAGAGGGAAAAAAACTCCTTTTGTTTGAACAAACTCCATCTGCTGTGGGAATATGACAAAGTAATCTCTGTTGTGGCGGCTACAAGTACTTCAGGGTCACTTTGTCATCTGACACAGCAAATCTGTGAGCCATTCACAGCCACTCAGCTGGAAGTGTGTGCCAGTGACAACCCAGGGACCAGGCCAATAAATAATGTACTCCGAGAATCCTCTGCCTCGTTTCAGGAAAGGTGAATTGCCCATTGAAACAAGTTTGCAACCATGGTACATTCCTCATTCCATTCCTGCAACTTGCTCACAAAATGACTCTTCAGTGTTTAAAAATGCTTTTACTACAATTTAAATTTTCTGTTGCATGGTGTTAATAGATTATGTGAAGTACAGGATCTCCACACAAACCCACTGAACTTTCTGGCCTGATGATTCCAGACCGGAATCCAAACCTGCTGATTTGGTGCTACACCATGGTAATAAGTGGCTGAAAAACACGAGGGAAAAGCCCATCGTGCAGATTCTCCTTCTGAGTTTTAATCAGAATTCAAGTATCACTGTTATTGCCATTCTTTGCTGAGAAAGAGCAACATTTGGAACATTTTCAGTCCCTGAGACTCATTGAGCAGGTTTGTGAGCTGGAAGCAGCCAGCCTTTGTTACTGTGGTGGGCTGGCACAACCAGGGTACCACACCCACTCATTAGGGCTCCACACCACGAATTAGGGCACACTTTGGTTACTCCTGAGCGATGGAGCAACTCCTGCAGCCCCAGAGATGTTCACCTGCCCCTGGACAGCCTTTCTAAAAGCAAGGGCAGACCCTGCAGGCAGAGCTGTCAGCTTCTGTTTGCTTCAGCCAATTTGTTCAAGTTTCCAAATGAAAGTGGTTTTGTGAAATGTGGGCCATAGTACTGAAGGTTTTAGGCAGAAAGTTTTAAACTGAAGAGTCAGGTTGTGAAATATCTGCTGGTAATGTAACATTGAAATAAAGGCGAGATGAGTTGTATAAAACAAATTCAGTAGTCATTGATACAGGAAGAATCAGTTCACTGCCCTTGGCACGGTGACCTTTAGAGCTCGTTGGGCTCAGGTCACTGTAATTAATTACTCAGCTTCTTCCAGTGTATCTCTGAGGCCTAAGTGGTGCTATTCCAGCATAAGCCAAACTATGGAAGTGAAGGTGATTTGTCTAAAAGAAACCCTTTCAAGTCAGAAATCAAAAGTACATTTGATGATGGATGCAGATAGAAAAAGGCATGAATATTTCAAGTGTTAACCTCTCTTCATTCTCTCTAGAATGAATCATGGGATAGATAATGTGTTCCTTTACTGCAGAACCTTTTCTATAAACCTGGAAGCAAAACATATGTATCAAGTAAATATCTGAAATGTTCCCAGAGACTCCTGCATACACGATCAGTCAGTAATGAAAAATAAAACTCTGGCTCCCAACACCTTGCACGATGCAAACAGAAACGTCATGCTGTACAAACTGCCTGAGTGGCTTTGAGATGAATCCCCTGCCCTTGCAGCCAGACAGGGATGGGAAAAGATGTGTGCAACCTTTAGACCCTTGAGCAGAGTTCATCTTCTCTGAGCCATCTCCAGGGCTAAAGGTTATTTTCTGCCAGCCTGTGGGCACTGGTGACCAGGCTGTGGCTTGGAGTCACCAGCAGCATCTTCCTCCCCAGGCAGCAGAGCTGTCCCTTGGTGCTGATCAGCAGCAGTGGTGGGAGTGTGACGTGTGACTGAGAGCACGAGGGAAACGCTCTGCGCTTCTCTTCCAGGAGCACTGAAGAAATGAAACTTCTTATTTCTAGGATCTCCCTAACCCCTCGCTGAAAATTTATTTGTGTTCAGATGAACTTGACTGAGAAGCTGCTGCTGGCCCAGCACAGGCGTGGGCGACTGAGGGGCAGCAGACAATCCCATCTTTATCCCTCTGCACACGAATTATTGTTATTATTTTAAAGACAATGCAATAGAAGTGCACTGAACCCATTGCGGGATGTTCCTGGGAGCCCAGAAGGAGTGCCACCCTCGGAGGGAGTGTGACAGGGGTCACCTCAGAGCACCCCGTGGGTAACCTGCTCCTTGGGGAGCCGTGGCTGAGCGAGGTTGCGTTGGTACTTACGGTTGTTTTTTCCAGGCAGTGCAGCAGATGGTGGTGTTGGCTCTCGATTAAGGAGGTGCCTTTAGTCATGTGCTGTTCCTCTTCGGTGGATCCCTGAATAGCCACAAAAAGAGGAGGGGAACAAAACCCAAACCAGGTGTAAAACCATGAAAACAAACAGAACCAGCAGGAGCTTCCACAGGGGTAAAGATAACAACTCCAGTGTTGCCAGCTCTCAGGTTTTTCTCCTGACTCTTAGGAGCTTTCCTCAATGTTTTTCTTAATGATTTCACTTGTCCACTCAGGTGGACTCAGCTCTGGCTCAAACCCTGTGTGTTTCTAGGTATTCTATAGCTAGGGAGGGAATTTGGGAAGAGCTGCTGACTTACGGTGTCAAGCTCGGGAACCAGAAGGCAAAGGGAAAGAAAAGAATCTGTGCTTCTGTACTTTTCCAAAATACATTAAGACTTCTAAGCTTGCCGTGACCTTTGAATGCCAACAGATGTCCCCTGACCTCGAGTCTGTGTCAGGAGGCAAAGCAAAGCTGTCTTGCTTCCCCTGGCTCTGCCCGACCTGGGCCCTTGGAACTCGAGTGCCACTGCCCAAAGCTCCTGAGCCACGGCTGCACTCGGGAGCAGGGAATGGCACAGTGAACACCTGGGGTTCAAGGACATTCTCCTACTGCTATTTAAGTTTCTGGTCTCGAAACCGCCTGTGATTCCAGGACACGTTGATCTGTTGTGTGTCTTTGAGGATGAGCGCTCTCAAAGACAATGACGTGTGTTAAAGCAGCAATTAGGTGGTGGAAGATGTTCCCTGTGCCTCAGAAGGAAGGGGGGCCTGGTGTGTTCTGTAATGCCTGAATCTGAAAGTCAAAAAGGGATGTGCATGGCTCGAATCGCTGCTCAGACACAAACCAGCAGGATCTGACTGCTCAGGGGAGGAAATGGGTGGCAGAACATCTTGCCAAGACATTGCTTGTTGCTCTCGAGGGGATCAAATTCAGCTGTGGTTAAAGCATTGCATTTAAATGCACCCCTGTGTCCCACTGCTTCCCTGCAAGTGCCTGCTCTGGATGCCATTCCCAGGCTGCTGCTGTGGTCCCTAAGTGAAGGAATAACTCTGTCTCTGACAGGTGCCAAAACACAGCTGAAGTGGGACATTAAGGGAGCTGACTTCCTGTACACAGAATTAATAGATTCCTGTGGGAATGCATCTTAGGCAGGTTATGGATTTTTAGTTGCTGTTGTTTTGGAGGATGAACATTCCCAGACGTATTTTTAGAAGTGGCCTAAAAAAAAAAAATCAGTTCAATTTTTCTTATTAACAATCCTCCTGGTGAGGTAACACATCCAGCAGGTCCTGTTGGTTCCTGCTGAGATGACTGACTCTGCTGAAGTCTGGGGTGGAATATTTCCCATGGAGGCCCTTGGAAGCCCTAAAGCAGAGATGATGCTGCACTAAAACACTGGGAAAAGAGAGAGGAAGAGCACATATTGCAAACAGTATCTTTTTATGAGGATTTGCCTGAGAGGAAATCTTGAAGGGGTCTGAGAGCCAAGACAGAGCTTCTCCAGCTCTGGCAGGAGACCCAAGCCAGTTGTTAAGCGTTGGCAGCACAGCCCAGGCTCTCCCTCTGCCTTCCAGCACAAGGCTGGGCTTGGCCCTGAGGGAAAGGGCTCAAGGGATGGCAGTGACCAGGAATGACCTGGGGTGTCAGGGCGTGGGACCTGTACCTTATCTTCCTTTGGGATTTTTTTCCAGTCAGCTCAGTGTTTCCAGAAGCAAAGGGCAGGAAAGCCCCGAGGCCATCCCAGGAGGAAATCAGGCATGAGATCTGCAGGAACTGCTGCCCTGGGCCAGGGCCAGTGCCCCAGACACTTGGCATTTTGGGGGTGGTGCTGAGGAAAGGGAACCTACAGAGGCTGCATCAGTGGTTCCTATGTTACTGCAGGCAAACAAAATCTGGGTGTTCAGCAGAAGACTTTGGCTGCAATGGAAGAGCTGGTGGGGGAAGGAGAGCTTTGCTCTTGGAGCAGGGATGCCAGAGGTTTGATGCCAGTTACCATTGAGTGTGCTCTTGGAAGAGCTGCTGGCTGCTTGGGGGGAGGCTGCAGCACACTGTGGTGTCAGTTGTGAAATCCAAAATTCTTCCCCTTTGCCTCTGTTTCAGTGCTCCATCGCTGGGCCCTGGTGAGCTGGCTCAGGGGCTGGGCTGGCCCTGCCCAGGGAACGGGCACAGTGCTTCTCTGGGGCTCGTGAGCAGGCACCAGACCCCTGGGCCTCCTGCTCCCGGGACATGCACCTCCTGGCACTGCAGCTAAAGGGGAATTTCAGCTGCTCTACAAGGAGATTAGTGCTAAGAGGATCTGTAGGCTGCTGCCATGGGAAGGAGCTCACCATCCCTTGAGCACTTTTGACATAAAGCCCACTAAAAAAATCTCTAAATGAGAAGAAAACAGTCTGAGTACTTCGTGTCTAGATGGCAAATGCCACAAATCCACGTTTGTGAAGCACGAGCCTGCGTTCTTGCTGGAAGCAGATCTCCTTCCTGCTGCTGTCCTTGGATGAATCCTTTTCTTCGCCTTTCCTTCACTTTGGGAGGCTCTGGGCTGGAGATGTGCAGTTCCCTTGGAAGATGGTGTCAGTGTGCTCATTCTGGTCCCCATCAAAGGCCACTCTGGAGCGTTTTCCCCAGCCCAGAGCTGTCCTGGTTTCCCAGTTTCTTGGTTTGGCTGCAGAGCCCCAGCCAGGGCACGGCGTGGGGCCGTGGTGACCCCTCCCAGTGCCACACAGGCTGCTGGGCCCAGGGCTGTGGGATCACTGGTGATGGGAGGGATAATGTTTGCTCAGGGCTGTGCAGGAACTGCAGATGGAATTACTGCTGGGGGACAAAGCAGCCCTGTGGCAGCCTGGCCACGTGCAGCCCATTACTGTTCACACAGATCCTGGGCAAGGTGTCAAAACAGGACTTGTACCTGAGCAGGGAAGCAGTTTGACACTAATTTGACTGACAAATACGCACAGTATGGAGATAATATTTTGGTGCCTGTTATAGCAGCCACACAAGTCGTGTTCCTTTATGTTTTTACAGCTTAAAAATTTGGCTGTCTAGACTGTGCTGTCATTCACATTTTGTACTCTTCACAAAGGTTTGTTGTTCCACTACGAAATGAAAGGACATAAAATCTTGCCTTGTGGAGTTAAACTGGTCATGTACACCGGAAGGGAAGAATGCTCTGCAGTCCTGTAATTAATTAGTGCCGCTACCTGGGGATGGAGAGACGTGATGGGTCTTGATTCTGGCCCAAACCCTTCTGGGATTCTACGATTTAGAGCTACGAGCCCACCAGGAAGGAAGTTACAGCCAGAAAACCTTGGGAAAACCTGCTATGGGAGCTATAGATTGAAATTTATGTATTAATGGGTAAAAAAAAAAATCCTCTAGAACCTCTTTAGAAATGTTTCTGGTTTGCTTCCTGTGTCTACAGTAGCTTTGTTGCCAAAATGATCCTTTTTCCACTTATTTTTGGGCAAGTGCCAGAAAATGAACCCATTCAGCCAAATATTTCTCTCAGCCTCGTGCATTTTGGACTTAAGCATCGGCGTGTCAGCTGCTCTTCCCTGAGTGGTCTTGGCAGGGAGTTTTGGCTGACAAGAGAAGTGAGGAGATCCTTGTTGGGATGACAGCCTGGAAGATCAAGTGCAAACTGAGTGATCCTGCTAAGCTCTCCTGGCAATTTTTAAAGACCAGAAACCTAAAATTTAAAAGGAATTTTTAAATTTTTAGTCAAATTTTCACGTGTTTTCTGGGTAATGAAATAGCAGAATCCCAGCAGAGCTGAATTCCCAGTCCTGAGCCTTTCCTGTGTGGGGATAAAGCTCTGGGACTGGTGTGACCAGTCATGGCCTTTACCTGATACAGAAACTCCTCCTGAACTGCTCAGCAGTGCCATATGGTCCGAGGAACAGATTTCTGAGCGTGGCTGCCATTTGCAGAGCAGGAGACAACGTTGGATGTGTCGTCAGAAGGATCCAACTTGTTTTGGAAGGGAGAACAGAACTGCTCTGGGCCCCCCACCTTCCAAATCTGTACTTGGTGTGAAGTGCTTCTGTTGAACAGTTTAGAAAGTTCCAGTTGTAAGGGGATTTGTCAGTCTCAGGCTGCACTGAGCACATCCTACGTGCAGAGCCAGGTGCTGCACGACTCCCCTGTGCCGAGCCCACTGAGCTGGGGCAGGAGTGGGCTCACGTCCTGGGCAGCTTTTGCAGGGGTTGGAAGGGTTTCTCAGCTTTGATTTTGCAGAATCATTGTGGTTGGAAAAGTCGCCCCAGTGCCCTCAGCTGCTCCTCAGAGAAGTTATTCTCTAGACCCTTCCCCAGCTCTGTTGCTCCTCTCTGGGCATGAAGCAGGGCTGTGTCCCAGGGAGAGTGATACTGAGGGTTAGGTCCCAAGTGAGGATGCACAAAGGAGTTCTAGGCAGCTCTGGGGCTCAATCAAACATTCTTCATCTCTCTCTTTGCTCCCCACGTGCATGAAAGGCTGATTTATTTGAAATGAAATCCATGAAATGTGCTAATACCTGCTCTGGTGTTGATCAGGCTTAATGTAATAACCTCCTCTCGTGTTTGCTGGTTCTGCTGAGCAATCTGAGCATTTAAAACTTTCCTCCTCCTGAGCAGACAGAGGCCTCCGGAGGCCTTTAAAAATAAACCCACCACCAGGCTGCCTGAAACAGGAGCTGGGGAATATTTTCCTGTCCTGTTGGAGATGATCAGATAGTGCATATTAGACTCTTAAAAAATAAATGGGAGGCAGTGGATATTTATAGTGCGGGTTGTGTAAATCAGTCCGGCTCCAACGGCTCCGTCACACCCAGGGATTAGAGGGAGCTGTGAGCCCACTCCTTGCTGGAAAGCCAGATCCTTTCCCAGCTCAGGGAGGAGCTCAAGGAAGCCTTTCCCTGCCATCCAGTCGAGCAGCTGGGTTCCAGCTGTGCCCGCACACCACATGTGCAGTGTCTGATAGCACATCCCGTGTGCCAGGCTGGGAGCGGGCAGCGAGCTGAGAGATGGGGAGGGAGCCCGGGGAGAGCAGCGGGGCTGGGGCTGGCAGGCTGTGGAGGGACGGGCTGTGCACTCACCGTGAGCTCCAGGGCCTCGTTGAGGAGCCCGTTGCGTTTGCTGTGGAGGTACGCGTTGGAGCTGCCCGTCTTGGCCACGCGGATCCGCGCCAGCCGAGCCTTCTGCGGGGACAGAGAGGGGTCAGGGACATGGAGAGGGGTCAGGGACAGAGAGGGGGGGCAGGGACACAGAGAGGGGTCAGGGACA
>VZRV01004806.1:128772-221584 GCA_013398115.1 Falcunculus frontatus | reverse complement strand
TGTCTGTCAGTCTGTCTGTCAGTCTGTCAGTCTGTCAGTCAGTCAGTCTGTGTGTCTGTGTGCAGGGGGCAGCTGAGCACAGCTCACAGCTGCCTGCATCTGCCTCAGGGCGTTAACAGCCCCCAGAGACAGGAGCTGGGGTGCTGCAGGCTCCTTTTTGCTCCCCAGAGTTCATTTTCGGGGTGAGAGGCAGAGCCCTGGAGCCCCGTGCTGCGGGCTCAGGGGCCGTGGGGGATGTTCAGAGTTCAGGTGCTCTGCACATGAGCTGCCCTCACCTTCCCCCAGCACCCCAGGCCCTTCAAACCCCTCTCTCTCTCTGAGCTCTGTCCTTGGCAGTCTCTGTGCCCTGCTCTGCTCAGGCTGCAGAGGGACAGTGGCCCCTCAGTGAGCCTGGACCTGTGTCCCTGCAGTGGCAGTGGGACTTCATTAACTTTGGCATCTGATAAAAGAACACTGTCCAAAAATACACATCTCCAGGGGGACGAGTGAGGTGATAAGAAGCAGTCCAGAATAATGCCAACAAGAAAAACTGACCCTACCTCTTCCTTTTTGATTATTTTTTATAATTCCTTTTAGCATTTTAGTTTTTCTTTTCAATTGCTGCCTGCTTCTCTGTCAAGTGATTTGCCTTTTCTCTTTTCTACTGTTAATTTATGACTCAAACACCATTAAAAGTAAATACATGAAATAGCTGCAGCTATTAAAAAATAATTACATTGTGCTGTGGTTTAAAATGCTGCATAATCCCTTAAATAACGTGGAGCTCGTGATTTTCCCTTCTAATTAGAGGTGCTAATGGGTAAACGCTGTAGGAAGAGGAAAGGCAGGAGGCAAATATCTGCAGTGGGTCCAGAGAGTGGAGCCATTTCAGGAGCTCTGTCCCTGTCCAGGTGTGAGCCCCTCTGGCCTTCAGTATGGGAAATACTTGAAATATTTGTTTAACATCAAGACCTTGTGCTCAAGCAGACAATTTCCCGGGCAAAGGCACACACAGGGTAAAGTGTGCAGCTTTAATTGGGTGACACAGACTATGACCAGTCTGAAAAATAGGCCGTCTTTTGACCCCCCAAAATGGGGACATCTGAAATTGCCATTATTTTCTATACCTCACCTAGATTTCCTTGTCCCATTTTAATGCTGAGCCTCATAATCAGTGAGTGAGAGTGAGATTTCTGTGCTGGGCTGAGGCCTGAGACAGGGGCAAGACACACACTGAGAGCACAGGAAAGTGAAATTGGATCTTCACTTTTCCTGAAGACTTTCCCAAACTGCTGAGTTGCTCTAGGCCCTGAAAAGAACTGGCCTGAGGCTGCAACCTGGAACAAAATCCATGGGGGCTGCTGCTATGGAATGGGAGCTGTGGGGGAGAGCTGGGATAAGGGAATGAGGAATATTTCCTATTCCAGGTACATGGCATTGCCCCTCTGTTCCTGATAATTACATTTCCATTAAATTGTCTCTTCTAAATGCAAGGATGTGCCTTTGTGTGTCTGCTCCTCACTTTTCACAACGATCTCCTCTCTGCTCTAATCAGGAGTGGATTTTGGATGCAGTGGTGGTTTTTCCAGGGATGCTCTGATGGTCACCACCATAAAATATCAGCTCCTTTGCTGGAGGAGTTGCCAGTGCCCAACTTACCTCACCTGTAGCAGGAAAGGTTCATCCTCATCTTCAGTTCAGTCAATTGTTAAAGTGGATTCAGTCTCAGGCTGTTGTAATGAACATTATTCCCTTTGCCTCCAGGCTAGCAGGGGATCAAATATTAATAGCTGTACTCTGTGTGGGCTGGAGATGGTTCTGAGGTCTGTTCCCTTTTCCCTTTGAAACAGGGCCACTTGCTATCTAAATAATTAAGCCCCACAGCTTTTGTAGTTTAGAACAGACGTTGTTATTTTAAAAAATGTCAGTGGGGCAGGACAGAAGTTAATGCTATTCTCCTTACACAAAGGATTGGCTGGGATCATCACACGCCCAGCGCCGGGTCCCCATCGTGATTAAATTTGGTAGATATCTTGATTAACTCAGCTAGAGAAGTTAATTAAAATTGGTGCCTAAAATTGGTTTGGCCCTCCAGACAGTTTCCTCCATTGGACTAGAAACAACTCTAAAACATCAGTTCAGGTTTTCTGTGAATGTCTGTGTGCAAATGTGAATTCTTGGGAAAGCCTGGAAGTGTCTCTCAAGTGACACAAGCTCTGCCTGGTGTTTGGGTACCTGTCCCATGCCTAGGTGGGGTGTGGCACTTTGATCAAGCCTGACAGGAAAAAGGGGTTTATGATCTTCCAAACTGTGCCAGTTTTTGCCACATGTGGGCATGTTTTTGTCATCCCTGTCCTGCAGAGCTCAGTGCTCCTGGTCTGGGCACTGAAGATGGAGGATTGTGCTGCTCTGGCCTTCTGCTGCAAACATCAATTTGGGGGGATGGCTGTCTGCTGCATCTTCTCCCCCAAATGTGACAGACTAAAGGTCAGCAGGGCTGGGCCTGAGATCACTGTTACTGAATATAACCCCTGCTCAGGGAGGCTAAAAAAGGAAAAGCAAACGGCACACGGTGTCTGCATGGAGATGGGGAGAGGAGTTGCTAGGAAACCACAGGATCTCAAAATGCATATGACCTAATCTGGAAGATAATTTATATGATGAAAATAATAATACTAATGACAGCCACTTACAGGTTAGAATGATTAATTTGGTTATCTTGGAGCCCACGTGTTTCTCAGAGCAGGATGGAAGGCAGGGCTCGGTAACTTCTGGGGTTTGCTGGTTTTTAAGGAACTGGAGGCTCAGAAGGAGCAGGAAGGGCAGTGAAGACCTGCAGAGGTGGAGAGCTGAGCTGGGGTGGGGAGGGGGCAGCATCCTGGGTGTCTGCACTTCCCAAAGGGACTGGCAGAGGAGAGAGAGGAGCCTGAATTCATCTTTTTGCTTTTTGGAGAAGTGCAGGGAGCAGGAGCTGCTGGCTGGGAGAAATGCTTACCAGATGGCAGGCTCAGGAAACAGCTAATTATTATTTATTAATGATTTTCATCCAGTTCTTATGGAGATAGCGCTCACTCTTGATTTATGTGGGATAATAAACTATTAAGCTACAACCTATGACACAATTCCATATTTGCCAGACAACTTCAGCCTTCCAGATCTTCTGTTCTTGAGCAGGCAGTGAGTGGAGTCCCTGCATGCCAGGAGCTCTCTGTGCAGGCCCTGCACCCATTGCTCCTCTGTGCCCTGGAGCTGTTTTTAGCATTATCCCTCCCAGGCTGAGATTGGAAAGGATCTCTGGAATCACATCAGAGGTCACCTGGTCTAACTCTGCAGGGCCACCCCCACTCTCTGTCCAGGTGATTTCTGAACAGCCCCAAATCATGCACACCTGAAGGTAATTGTACATTAACGAGGTCACCTGAGCTAGAGCCACCTCCAGCCTTTGTCTTCAATAGCCCCAAATCCTCCACACCTGAAGGCAATTATATGTTAACGAGGTCACCTGAGCTAGAGCCACCTCCAGCCTTTGTCTTCAATAACTCCAAATCCTGCACACCTGAAGGTATTTAGGCATTAACGATGTCACCTGAGCTAGAGCCACCTCCAGCCTCTGTCAGGTGGTTTTGGAGCTGTTCAGACACTATTGAGGTCACCTCATCCAACTCTTCAGGGCCACCTCTGTCCAGGTGGTTCTCGAGTATCTCCAGACCCTGAGCACCTGAAGGTATTTACCCATTAACGAGCTCCCTCTGAGCCCTCCCTTCTTGAGGTCAAACAGTCTCACTCCTGAACCTTTCCTCGTGTGAGGGGTTCTCTGGCCACGTTCCATCTCCCTTTGCTGCTGACACCACACCATGAGGATTCCTGGCAGAAAACGCAGCTACACAAGGTAAGTAACCGTGCTTCACGTGCTAATGCTTCAATAATTAATAGTTGGAGTATTAATGGTGATTGCTGCAGTGGGTGAGCGCCACTGGGGCTTTAAGGCTGAAATGAAGCTGCTCTCCAAAGTTATCAACAGAGAGTTTTGGAACTGGTTTTTTATTCTCGAGGTGAAATATCACAGCCATTCAGCAAGCACTTGATTTTCTTGCTTTTGTCTGTATGTGTTGCTTGTTTGGGGGTTGGACTTTAAATTCTGGATGGAAAGAATGTGGTTGATTTTGGAAGATGGAAAAGGTGGCAAGCAGAGTGTAGAGTTAAAGAGGAGTTTGTACAGACTGAACAACAGGGCTTGGAGTCTGGAATGGCTAAAAAGTGTTTTCTTTTGGTTCTGTTCTCACCTTCCTGAGATGATCTTGTCTGTGGAACCTTTGACTAATTTTTTAGCGTGAAATTCAGGAAGGAATTCAGCAGAGACTTCAGTTGGTACTTCTGAGTGGGACCTCAGAGCACAGATGTAACTTGGAAAGGGAATGGGTGGAACCTTCATCTGGTGCTCAGCTCCCTGGCCTGGTGTGGCAGTTTTAAATTGCCAAGCAGAACATGGAAAATTCTTCATTTTAAAAAAAGAATTGAAAAATAATGGAGCAAGATTAAATGAGTCCCCTGTCTGTGGAGTGCTTTTCTCACTATATAATGAGGCAGCACTGCTCATCTCTCCTGCTCAGGGCCCTGGGAAGCTGCTCTGCCCCCTCTATTGAAGGCTGCAGGGCTGGGGCTGTCTCTGGGTTTGAGAGCTGGGTGAGAGGAGGCTGCTTGGAAAGCAGATGGCCCATGCACTGAGGAGCAGTTGTTACTCTGGCACCACGGCCCATCTGCTGTGGGAATGGGCAGAGCACAGCACTGGTACAGGGTCTAAGAGTAACTTTTTCTTCTCCTTTTAACCTCTTTTTTTTTTTTTTTTTTTTTTTCCTAAGAAACAAAGTATGCACATTTCGATTTTACTTCCTCTCAAATCTTTACATTAAACAGCTTTTGAGCTAAGTTCAAATATTCTGTCACTTTTGCTTTGGGGGAGATGTTACAGAGCTGCATATGGAAATTAGATAGTGTAGAACTCATTATATTCCTATATAATTTGATAGAACCACTTACAGTCAGACCTTGATCTTATTTTGGGCCTCTTCATTACTTTCCAGAGATGAAAGATTCCCCTCTCCTCCTCTGTGCCTCTCCTTTTAGTGCTACCTTACCCTTGGCACCATTAAAGCAACAGAACATCATTTCCAATGAACTTTATCGTTTAATCTTTTCCAACACTGAGGAACATCATGTTCGGGCTATTTATAGAACAATGCACAGAATATGGAGTTTAATGGGTCTGGGCCTCTCTGCCAGTCACAGATATCCTGGCTGATTAAACTGGGAATTTTCAAAGGGTCACAATATGCAAAGTGGGCAGGAAGCCCCTGGAGCACTGGGCCCGGTCCCCTCCTATTGTAAACTTCTTTTTGTACGTTCTCATCTTGAGCTTAAAAAGCTCTGCCTCAGACTTAGTCAAGCTCTTACTCCTACAGGACATTTATTTCAGAAATTCTTTCTTCTGATTCCCTGCCTGTGTGTATCTGCTGCCAATCTTACTCAGTTGTCACTGTACTGTCATTTTCTTTTCACTTGGACCATCCCTTTTCTGGTGTTTGCTGCATTCTACAGCAAAGAAAGGAATAAACTTTGCTTGTTGTTGTAGAACTTGGTGGTTCTCACTTAATTCCTTTGCTTGACATTTAAGCAGTAAGCTTTTCTGGAGGCCATTTCATGTTTTTATCCTCTGAAGATTCCCCGTTTAATTTTAATACATTTTAGAAGTTATCTATGTATTCATCCGCCCAGCAAGGGTTACAGTCAGGCCTTGATCTCCCTGAGGACTGACTTCATGGACAGTTTTCCCTTGATTGAATTATGTTTTACACAGTTGCTGCAACTTCAAAGCTCCCTCCCTGCTGAAGCTCCCAGGCCACCAGCCCAGCTGAGTGACAAAGCCACCTCTCCTCCCTTCTCTCTCCCTTCTTGAAATTATAATACAAGAAATTCCCACACACACTTTTTTATGGTATTAATGCTGTAACAGGTTTTTAGAGCTTGGGTCAGAATTGCTCCTATGGTTTGGTTAAAGAGGTGCCCAACTGTAGTGGGAATAATCTGGAACAGTTGGAATTGTTGTGGGATGTAAATCAGGGTGTCAGAACTTGTCTAGAAATGTATTATTTAAGAAAAAATCTCAAGAAAAGACCCTCGTGTTTTCCTGCATCATTAATAGAGATGCTGCTGCTCTCCATTAGTCTAAAATAAGGCTCAGTGTTTCACTGGCAGCCAAATGTGACGAGCATCTGTCTGCCTGTGATTTATCTGTCTGTCTTTTTTTATCTGTGTTTCCAGAGCTCACTTTTATAACATCTTTCACACAGCTCACACCCCTAATTAATAGCTATAAAGTATTCAGGGGATGGAGGAATTAACAGAATTTGATCTGGTGTCACATGCCAAGGTCCTTGCCCTGATAGATGAGCACTAATTAATGGTGTGGCAGCTGCAGGAAGGGAGGGAAGGGCTCCAGGTAGCCTGGTTCAGTGTCACCTGTGTGGGACAGGTCCCTGCTGGCAGCACAGGGGGCTGATCCAAGCTCCATCCCTCTTCTGTGTGTGTGAGTTTTCAGCACTGACTGAGAAAAGTGATGTTTGCTGGGAACCAGAATTGCCCAGAACTCCTCAAGTGACAACAAAGCCATGTCACAATTGCCTTTCCTACTGAAACTGCCCCGAGATGTGTGGTGACAAATGTCTTGCACTGAGGGAAAAATGCATCCCAAATCCCTCCTGTGGGGTGAGTGCAGACTCCAGAGCTTGTCTCTGCTCCCATCCCTGCGCTGACAGCCACAGCACGATGGCTGCAGGCTGGGCTGGGACATGGGGAGGGACAATCCTGCCTGGGGCTGGACAGTGCTGTCCAGGGGCTGTCCTGGGGCTGGACAGGGCTGTCCTGGGGCTGGACAGGGCTGTCCTGGGGCTGGACAGGGCTGTCCTGGGGCTGGACAGGGCTGTCCTGGGGCTGGACAGGGCTGTCCTGGGGCTGGACAGGGCTGTCCTGGGGCTGGACAGGGCTGTCCTGGGGCTGGACAGGGCTGTCCTGGGGCTGGACAGGGCTGTCCTGGGGCTGGACAGGGCTGTCCTGGGGCTGGACAGGGCTGTCCTGGGGCTGGACAGGGCTGTCCTGGGGCTGGACAGGGCTGTCCTGGGGCTGGACAGGGCTGTCCTGGGGCTGGACAGGGCTGTCCTGGGGCTGGACAGGGCTGTCCTGGGGCTGGACAGGGCTGTCCTGGGGCTGGACAGGGCTGTCCTGGGGCTGGACAGGGCTGTCCTGGGGCTGGACAGGGCTGTCCTGGGGCTGGACAGGGCTGTCCTGGGGCTGGACAGGGCTGTCCTGGGGCTGGACAGGGCTGTCCTGGGGCTGGACAGGGGTGTCCTGGGGCTGTCCGGGGGGATGGACAGTCCTGCCTGGGGGCTGTCCTGGGGCTGGAGCGGTCCCAGCTGTCCCCAAGCTGTGGGGTTGCCGTGGTTACCCACTGCCCTGGCCCGTGTTTGTGCATCCCAGCATCGCTGCTGCCCGAACGGCTCCTGCCTGGCTGCGGGATGTGCCGGAGTCACGGACAGAGCTGGAGCTGCTCTTTCCTGTGTGACTGAAGGAGGGATGGAAGGGGAGTGCTGCTGGGACATCGGTTTGTCCAAACAGGGACAGGGACAATCCTCAATTCCAAAGCAGGATAGGGCTTCCCGATATTTTTGGCTGAATGCTTTGGTCCAGCTCTCCTTGACGAGGTGATTCCAGCCTGCGTTCATTTTGACATCTGGGATGGAGTAGGCAACACGAGCCATTAGAAATCCTCCCAGCTGTGCTGCAGAATGGAGCCATCTGGCCAGAGGCTGCCCCAAAGCTGGGCTCCCAACAGCTGGGAAAGGAACAGCCTGGCACTGAGGTGACCCAGGAGAGCCCCTGGGGTGATCAGTCGGGTTCCTGTATTTTGTGGGCTGTTTTCTGGCTGTGACTGAGACGTGATGTGAAAGGGCCTCACTGAAAATAAATGTAGAGCAGCTTCTGGAGATGTGTGGAAGGAATTCCAGCTGGGCATTGGGCCACTGTTGACAGCAGGCTTTAATATTTGGACGTATGGGCTTAATCCATAAACTGGAGCTCACTGATTTCAGCCCTTCCTTTCAGAGCAGACAGCTCCTTGTCTTATACAATTTGGGACTCAGGGAATTTGGACTAGCTGAACTGATGGAAAGTGTTATTTTGCTTTCCTCAATGGTATGAAAGAAAAGAGGCAGGATTCCTGGTTGGCTTATTTGTTTGTTTGCGGATTTTTTTCCCCCTGAACTCCATTAAGGGATGTGACAAACAGAGAAAGAGGTACCTAGCCCAGCAAAAATGTCTTTTAAAAAAATAATAAAGCCTTTTTTCCCCTGTCAAAGACTGTTAAATATCAACAACAACAAAAACATATTCCACACAGATTCATTCTGGTTGAAAAAACCCATGTTCTTTAAATGTCAGCCAGCTCCAGTTTTAACCTTATTGTTTCTCTCTCCCCTTAAGTTCCCAACCCCATTCCCTGCTGGAACTGAGTCATGTTCTGTTGCTGAGCTCTCCTTAGACAGCTCCAGTCACTTTTTCTGGCCGTTCTTTTCCATGCTCTGAAGTTCACTAACCCACCTCCAAAATTTAGGGTGTCAGCTGAAAAACAGAACATTTCAAAGCTGACTCCCCTGCTCTGTAGCAAATCAATTATTATAATGGTCCCGTTATTGACAGGTGTGTGGGCCGCCTTCCTCATGGGTACGGGGATGACACAAATGCAGAATTAAGCCTTTCCCAGCACCAGCTCCCCTCTGCTGCTGCAGCTCTGCTTCCCCAGGGCCTGGGAGAGGCTGTTTCCAGCGTGCCTCTTGAGGAACAATCAGACATTTGTGTCCTTGCTCTTCCTTCCCTTTGGCTGGAGCCCCTTTTCAGCATCTCCATAGTTACCTTCAGCTGCAGCCAGAGCTGCCTGTGTGCCACCATCTCCTGCCGAGATGGAACAACCTCCCTCATCCCCTTCCTCTCATCCCCTTCCATCGGGAGAGCTCCGGCCTCTCCCTCGCCCAGAGTCCCTCTCTGCTGCTGGAATTGCTCTGTGATTGAATGCTTTAATTCCTCCCCACACAACTCCCTGCCTCACCCCATTGATCCCCCCTGCTCTCTGACAGCCTGGGATACAGTTCTCAGCTCGATATTAGAGTTTTATGTGGGAGCAGCTCTACAAAATGATTCTGTCCTGGGTAGTCCTTGCCTAAATCTGTGTTTGCTGCTCTCCTGGAAGCTTACAGCCCGGAGGATGGAATGAGAAGTCTGTCTCAAGGCTCTTGCAGTGCATTGCTTGTTCTCAGGGAGCCAAAGGGCAGCAGATAATAAATGAAATGAATTGAACACACTGAGAGGGTGCAGTCATCAAAAGCACCTTTACTGCAGACTTGAAACCAAGCACTGCGATTTCCAGGGGTTTGTGTTTGTTGGCAGCTCCAGTGCAGCCCCTGTGAAATGCAGCACTGAGGCCGATGCCAATCCCCCTGAGATTATCAGCTACTCCAGCATCTCGCCTCACTTAGCAAACCTAACTGTTAAATGATAAATGCACTTCAAACAGGGCTGGGCTTTTCTTTTTTCCCACAGCATTCCGAGCATTTACATTTTCCCTGGTGTTGTGCGTACCTCGTTTTGTGAGAGGCCCCCCTTTGACCCTTTGCTTTCCCCCAGGCTGAGATCTGGAACAGCCCTGCTCAGTTTTAGCCCTCGGGGGTCTCCTGTTCCCCCCGTGTCACCCCCAGGCCCCAGCCCTGCTCTGTGCCTTGGGACTGTGCTCGCTCCTTCCCCAACTTCCAAACAATGAACTGTTCTCCTTCCCCACTGCTGCTAAAGGAGCAGCATTTCAGGAGCTGTCAGCAGCTGCCTCTGCCTTTCCTTGCCAGGGTGGAGAAGTGGGAGGTGTTGTCCTCCACCCAGCACCAGCTCCTCGTCTCCTTCTCCTCCGTGGTGCATCTTTGCTGCAAACTGAAGGCAGGGAGAGGGGCTCCTCCAGCATCATCTGAATTACAAAGTCGTTCTATTGTCAAGCCTTTTAAGTGTCACATTCTCTTTTAAATCCAAGGCTGTGACATTCACTGAGGAACAGCATCGTTTCAAAGTCAGGAAGGTCTATTCTTAGCACATCAGTCAAAAAAGGAAAAAAAAAAAAGTCGTTGGGGAAGGAAAAAAACACAACAATTTTACCAAAATGAACCTTGTCACAAATGATCAATTCATCTTCCATTCACACTGACCTGGTCCTTGCTGCATGCCAGAGGACAGAATTTGGTGCCACAGCGCAATGAATTAAGATTTGCCAGCTCTCCTTGTAATTAATTGTCTCACAGTACAGGTTTGGCAAAGAATAATTTATCTTTAAAGTTATTCGATCACTGGTAGTTTGGTTTTGTGTTTGTTGGTTGTTTTTTTTTTCTTTTTAAGGAACATTTCTCCTCAGTTAGTTGAAGAATAGATGCTGATGAGTAACAGCCACCTCCTGGTATTTGATTAATGTAACTTAAATACCTCTTCCTGCTAGACCAGAGCCCCCTCAACAGTTGAGAGACAAAGTTTAGGTCTGATCCAGAGGGACACAGGGGGCTGGGCTGTGTTTGCCTGGTTTTTGGGGTGCAGTCCCTGAGAAACCCCACGGGCTGGAGAGCCCAGCTTCTCTCACACCTCACCCTTCCAGGCTGTGAGTGTCAATGCAGCCAATCTGATCCTTGGACAGTGCTTCTGCCTTTGTTATTTGTCACTGGAAAAATTCAGTCTGAGTTCATCTAAAAAAATTACTATGGTCTCTAGCCTTATCTTGAAATCTACCTGTACATCATAAAAGTGATGATTCTTGGACTAAACAACTTCCAAAGCATTTATCCTGATACATACCCAAGAAACTACTCTTCAGTTAAAAGAGAAAAATAATTCACAAAGTTTCTGGTGTGCTAAAGGAAGACATTGCCTTGATTCAGAGCTGTCTCCTAAATTCTGTCTATGAGGAGCTTCTGCTGGTGGGTTCTTAATATTCACAGACTGAGAGAGCAAAGAGATGTTTCCAACCTTCTTGAAAAGGCCATGCAAATGTCTGTGTGACTTTAATTAGATGGGGGCAGAGTTTTAACTGTTTCTGAAGATGGGATTCAGTTCAGTGTGGGATGGTGCTGGAACAAGTGTGGTATCAAAGCACATCCTCAATGTCCCTTTGTGCATCCTGACCATCTCCAGAGGGACTGTCATTAATGTGCTTCTCTCTCCTTCCTTCTTTTTAGTATTCATGCAGTGCTGATCATGTGAAAATTACTCACACTTCTGACTTGAGAAAAGTTTCTTAACTGAGAAATTCCACCAATATCAAGGGAATTAGAAATTCAAATGGGGGGAAATTATACACTGTGTGTGTCAATACAGCAAACCTCTATAAAAGCTGCAATCAATCATATTGGCATCAAAGGTGGTGGGACTTCTCCCCATCACCAAGTGGATCACAGTTGGCCAATGAATAAAGGGAAAAGCTGAATCAGAGGAAGAAGCATTGGTTTGCTGCCTGGAGAGAGGAGCTGCCTCCTCCCAGAGCACAGACCTGGAGTCAGCTCTGGAGCCTCTCTGATTGTGACCCAGGGTTATGCCCAAATCTCCTCTGGCCCATTTCTTTGTGCCTGGGCTGGGCTCTGGAGCAGGTTCTGTCTCTGTTTTGGTGCTGTTTCAGTAGAACAAGAGCTCTCTCTCAAAGTCCTCAGTTGTTGAAAGGAGCTGTTGGACATCGTCCCCATAAACCTCTCCCTGAGCATCTCTGTCCTTCCCACACTTTGACACCTCACCTGTTCCTGTCCCAGGTGAAATCCCAAATCCTCGTGTCTGGGTGCAGCCCCACTTCAGACAATTCACCCTGCAAATGACTGAAATTCTCTAAATGGATGTGCTGATCCATGCTGGATCCCACTGCCAGCTGCTGACAGAACAGTGAGTGCTATGGACTGGACTTTACAATACCTTTACACTTCTTTTATCTCTGCTGTGTTGTGTGACTGATCAAATAAACAACTCCCCCTCCAAAACACCTCCCTGTTTCACGTGTGCCATGTCAAACCTCAGGCAGGGATTTGTAAAACCCAGCAGTTCCTTGCTGAGGCTGCAGCTGATTCCTGCACGATTCTGTCTCTCTGCTACTCCCCTTTTGTGTTTTGACTGCCAAATTTTGTGGTTTTGTAGGTCTTGTATCTGAGCTCTCTGCTGTCAGCTCCCTGAGATGCAGGAAGTAGGCACGGCCCAGATGCTTGCCTGAAGCAGAAATAACACATTTTTCTACTACTGTTCTCCATCAGGTCCCCTGAGTCTTGAATTTCTGGCAGACAGCATTCCATAGGGAGAAAAAGAACCTCAGGCCTTTAGTTTGCAGTTGTTGTAAAAACCTGATCCTGGCTGTGGTGTAATTTAGCAGATTGAAATAGAGATAGAGTAAATCTGTTATACTCTTAGTGGCTCAGTGAGCTTCTACTGGCAAAAACTGTTCAGAATTTGGAATATTCAGTAATCCCCTCCCATTTCCAGGGGCTTTTGTGTATTCCCAGTGTTCCAGTCACAGCTTTGAGGGGTATGTGTGCTGATAAGTGCATGTTGTTGCATGGGTGTATTTGAAACTACAGAGAGACAACAAGGAAGGGAGCAGCCCGAAGGATAAACAGCTCCTGGGGATGATTTAAGGGTTTGTGTGCACACAGATGTATATTTGTGTCAGACAAGTATGCAGGAAAGGTGAGTAGTAACAGCCCTGTTGCTTCTGATGCTGAAAATGCAGCAGCACAGCGTGTGCAGGAATGAGGGCTTCAGGTGGTGCATATTTGATGGGAACACACTTCTATGTCCAAGGCAGGATGAATAAATTATCCTGGCACTTTGGGTCGAGCAGGGTTGAAATTTTGTAGGATCATATGAGTTTATTTTCCTTGTGATTAGATCCGTTATTATCTGGGTGTAATTTTGTGACATGCAATATGAAAATCTTGTACAAGAATCCATCCAGTTGTGTGTGACGTTTCTCCATTAACCCATGTGAAATGTGCCTCAGAGTTGGGTGCCATCAGAACATTAAAACACGTGGTGGGGGGGTTCTGCAGCTGAAATTTGACAACAGTGGTTTTTCAGACCTCAAGTCC
This sequence comes from Falcunculus frontatus, assembly GCA_013398115.1. Taxonomy (NCBI): domain Eukaryota; kingdom Metazoa; phylum Chordata; class Aves; order Passeriformes; genus Falcunculus; species Falcunculus frontatus. The sequence goes on along the minus strand of VZRV01004806.1, from coordinate 208,415 downwards.
TGGAGAAAAGCCAAGCAGGAATTACTGTAGCACATTTTGTTCTACTTTGGGGTGCGTGTTTTGTTTTGGGAGGATTGGCAGCTCAGTCCCTCACCTTGCTCTGGGGTTTACATCAGAGCTTGTTGCAGGGTGTGAGTTTGGGCACTTCCTTGGTCGTGTTTGTGCTGTATTTGGGGGTGTGAGTGGGCTGTGTCTATTCTGTGTCCCTTTTCCAGAGCCCTGGGGGGACTGGCAGGTTTTGGATGTGGTGTGGGACTTGTTTGGGGATGGTTTTGAGGGGATTTTCTGAGCGTGCAGGGACTGAGCTGTGCCTGTTCAGGGTGTGAGGGTGGGAGGTGCCCCCAGGTTTGTCCCCACAGTGCCCCTGGGGACAGGCAGGGCCCAGGGTCACTTACCTTCTGTGCCCTGCGCTTGTCTGCCCGCTGGTTCTGGTGGTAGATGCGGCTGAAGTTGGACACGATGACGGGCACGGGCAGGGCGATGACCAGCACCCCGCTCAGAGAGCAGATGGAGCCAAAGATCTTCCCAGCAATCGTCTTGGGCACCATGTCACCATAACTGCAGGGCAGAAACAGAGAGGGAGGCCCCTCCTTCAGAGCAAAAGCCTTGTCAGGTTCCCTGAGCAGGGAGCAGGGCGGGCACTGGGGCTCAGAGCTCTGCCACTCAAGGGTCAGTTCGTGGGGCTGCCACCCCGGGCTGGGCACGGACACCCTGCCCTGGCTGGGAGCTGAGCTGAACCTCAGAAAGGCACCTTTGTGGCAGAACAGAAGGGCTGGTTCAGGCAGCTGCTGGGTGTTTGAATTCTCATCCTCACTCCTTCTGTACCCACCTCTCCATGCAGATGAGCTCCAGCAAACCTAAAGCTCTGTGTCTGCTGGGGAGCACCTTCATCTATTCTCATTCCCTGGTGTCCAGGGGCAAATGAGGACTGATTTACACTTCCATTTCAAACCCCAGCAGCCTCCTGGCCATCTGCACAGTCAGAAATTTGGGGGTTGTTCAAAGTCTGCACTCAGTAAAAGGTGAATTCTTGGGGATATCAGACCAGCTGAAAAATATTCATTCAAAGCTCTGTGTTGGGTCGGACCCAACAATCTTCTGCTGTAATTTGTGTTGCATAAAGAGCATGTGGAGCTGCTGGAGCAAGTGCAGAGGAGGCCATGGAGATGTTCTGAGGGCTGGAGTCCCTCTGCTCTGGAGAAAATCTGAAAACTGAAAATTGAAATCCAGAGCTATCAGATGGTATTTGGGATGTTCTGGTGCTTGGTGCAGCAAATGTTGAAAAGAGAAATGATTTATTACAACTGAGGCTTTATTTTTACCTTCGATGTCAGTCAGTGACCAACAAAGAGCTTTGAGGGGAATAGAATTGAGCTAAGGATAATTTACATCCAAGAGGAAAAACAAATATTTCAAAACACCTTTTTTATCAACTGAACTTCTTGTCCCAATGCAAAAACGTGTTGGTACGAGGGGCTGAGTAGAAGCAGGACTCCTTGCATGTTAAATGCTTCAGGCATCATTAGCCAAGGCTTATTTATCCCAAGCAGAATCCTTCTCCTGCCTTCACCCACATCAAACCCCTCAGAATACCTCAAATCAATAGATTGCTCCTCATGTCTATTAACTTTTTAGCTGCTGCTTTATGCAAAGATCATTTCAAAGCTCTTGCTAAGTGACAAGTTCTTCTACCTCATTTAACACTGGTCTAAAAAAAATAAAAATCTCACTTTTCTCCTGCTGGCCCTTAACACAATAAGGCTAAAAATTAATCATATGCCTCAAACATGATCTCAGTGACCTGGAGCACGGAGAGAAAGCCCTTCTGTGCATTTGTAGAAAGGATGATAATAAGTGTCTGGCTCCCAGTCTGTCTCAGGGAGTTTTGTTCTTACATGCAGACTGAGAGTTACCTCATTACTTGGGACTTCAGAGAAGGTGCTTTAAAACACCAGCAGCACAGAGGAAAGCCTTGGAGCAGGAAGGATTTTGTGGGGAGATGGAGAACTTCATTTGCACAGCTCTTGTGAGAGGTGTGCAGTGGCTGGAGCGGGAGGCACAGGGACAGGAGCTGGGAACGCTGATTCTGCTCTACTGCAGCTCTCTGTGGAGGATCCTCCTGGATTCCTCCCTCTGGGAATCTGCTGGCTTGGACATCAGGCACTTGGGGATGTGTTCTCTGGCCTCACTGGGCTGACCTGAGACGTGGAAATGTCAGCCCTGAGGTCTGGGAATATCTCAGCTGTGTTCATCTGAGGCAAACCCAGCTAGAGCTCGGTGTCTTGCACGTTTTGAGAGGCCTCCCTTTGACTTTGACAGGGCTTGGGATGAGCCTCTGAAGCTGCAATTGTTCTGCTCCTCTATTGACAGCCACAGCTACTGCAATATTAATTGCTGGAGAGACTATTTCTGTCCTGATGCTACCACAAGGTACTAATGGCCCCATGGCATATTTATATCAGGTACAGTGCCAAATAAACTCAGCTATTGGATTTCAGTTAGGACTAATTAGGCATTTCAAACCCAAAACTTCTTTTCCCCAGACTGGAATGAGGGAACTCAACTTTCCCATTAATTTGTTTAGCAAAAGGCAACTTGTCATCTAAAAAACTTCTACAGAAAGTGCATTTTAAGTAATCCATCAATAATCTCATTAGAGCAGCAAGAAGATAGAGGAGCTGGGTAATGATTAACACTCAGAGGGTCTAACGGGGTGTTTGAGCTGCACGAGCTCAACAGGAGGCTGCGAATTCCGTGGGCTTTAATGTGACCTCCAGTAAATCACTGCAACTTTCTGTGCCTGGGCTCCCCACTAAGGAAATGGCAATTAATTACTGGCTCAGTGCTTGGCTGAGGGGTGCTGGGTTCTTCAGGGCAGGAGCTGCCCCTGCTCTGGCTGTCCCCAGCAGCAGCAGGGACCCCTCGAGCTGAGCAGGGCAGACACTGATAACAGAGGTTATCAGTGCAGGGATCGGGGGTGCCACAGCCAGGGCTGCAGCCAGGGCAGGGCAGCAGCCTCGAGGGAAACACATTCCCCGTTTATTTTGCCAGGAATCCACTTAGATGGCAGCAGACTGAGCCCGTTTTCAGCTGCTGAATTCAGTGGAAGGGGAAGGGGTCCCTGCCCCAGGCAGGGGGGGGTGAGATGAGATTTAAGGTCCTTCCAACCTGAAACATTCCAGGGCTCCCTGCTCTGCTCCCTGCCAGTGCCAGGGGAGCTGCCCTTGCTGCCACATCCCTCAGTGCCCTCTGCACGCTGGCAGGGACTCCAGAGCCTGCACACGGCTGTATCCAATGGCTCAGCTTTGGTTTGTCCCCTTTCTGCTCCTGCTGTCCCCTCAATTCCATTTCCTACCAAGGGAACACTGAACCCCAATTCACTGTACACACAACATAAACTCCAAGTAAATCCCTAAACAGGCAAACCAGGGGAAAAAAGATCAGAAAATGACTTTTACGTGGTCACTCTTTAGATTGGAAAACACTACGTGCAGAGCTTTTTTTTTTTTTTTTAATTTCTCATGTGACTTCTGTGTTCTTTGGATAGAAAAGGGGTCATATGTCACTCACCCTAATTAGCAGCTATTAGTCTTGACAACATAATGTGCAGTTGTTTCTCTCCCTGTCAGCAGAGAAGTGTTATCAAATAGAGGTCATTGCTCCTGAGCCCTGGTTTTAGCCACAGAGGTGTCTGGACATTGCTCAGGTCCCCAGCTGGAGACAGCAATAAATAAGGTGCCGGAGAGCTCATCAAATGACTCACTCTAAAAATAGCCCCTCACAGCATCTCTGATGATCCTGCATCTCTGTGCAACATCCCTGGCTCTGGGAACAGGGAGCTGGAGTGAAATAGCTGGGAGACCTTGGGGTGCAGGGCCATCAGGAGGGGCGGTGACAATGGAACAGCTTTGCAGAGGATGCTCTTTTCCAGCAGCCTTTTTCTTGTGCCAGATTTCAGCCTGGATAAGGCACAGGGCTGGGGAGGGGTCTGTGGTTAGGAATTGCCATTAGCATGGAGCTGTTGTCTCCATGGGTTTCTCTGGGCATGGAAGGGGCTCTGAGCTCTCCCTGGAGCCTTCTCTCCTCCGGGTGAGCACCCCCAGCTCTCCCAGCCCGGCTCCATAGGATTGGTGATCAACTTCAGTTCCTCAGGGGTCCCCCAGGAGCAGTGGGGAGGGACAGCCCCTTCCTTCTCAGCAGCAGAGCTGTCTTTGGGCAGAGCATCAGCTCCAACCCTCCTCCCCTGGCTCAGGGGGGTGTTCAGGCCCCTCGGAGCAGCCCCCAGAGTGTCCAGGTGTCCCCGGAGGTCGGGGTGAGGTCCCAGGGCCAGCACAGGAACGTGGGGACAGTGGCTCACTCATCCCACGGTCAGGCTGTGCCTTTTCTTGTCACAATGTCCAAGCAGTCAGGGGACATTGGCTGCCCAGCGGTGCCCAACCGTGTGGTTTTCACACCCAGGGGAAGCTGAAATGCCTCCTGGAGCTGGGAACAGAAACAGTGCTCTCCCCTGATTTAGTATTTCTGCCTCACATGGGCATTAACAGCTCTCTGGGAGCTGCTTTATCTCTCTAACCTTTTGCCCGGCACAGGAGAGTCAAAGGAAGATTTTGCTCTAGCCTGGAAGCGTCTGCTTTTAGGACAATAAGGACAGAATAATAACATTATGTACTGTACAATAGACCATGATTTTGAAAGCCTTTTGCATGAAAGAGCTGGAATAAAGCATGGAATTAGCATGTAGCCTTCCAGGTGCAAGACATCCTTCTTTATGCTCCAAGTAATTCACTCGGCAATGTTGTGATTCGCACAAAGGAGAGGAAAATGGCTAAAATTCAGCTAGAAGGTTTTGGTGGCATTGCCAGACTGTGAATATTGCACGTGACAGCTCCTGTCCCTCCATTCCATAGGTGCAAGCCCAAGGTAATCTTGCTGGTGTTGCTTTGAACCCCCAGTGAAATAATGATCGTGTCACTTCCAGTGATCCAGCGGAAACAAAAGCGAATATTGCTCATTCCTCTCTGGGTTTTGCACATGATGAAAGAGCAGGGAATTAACAGCTATGGCGAGGGGGCTGGGGTACTTGGATCTTTTGTTTAGGGTTTAATTTGTCATTCCTCATCCGCCCTGCTGGAAGGAGCCCCCAAAAGCCAGAGCCCCGGAGCACAGCGAGGTGCTGCTCCCCTGGGCTGCTCTGCCACCCGCTCGGGGAATGCTTTGGGTTGGAATGGTTTGAAAGGCCATTTATTCCCACCCCCTGCAGTGAGCAGGGACATTTGCAGCTGCCCCAGGTTGCTCAGAGCCCCGTCCACTCGGCCTTGAATGTCTCCAGCAGTGTCCAGTCGGGTTTTGTACAATCACAGACTGGTTTGGGTTGGGACCTTGGGGGCTCCTGTGAGGCCGAGCTGAAAACAGAGCCACGATGGCTTTGAAGCAAGAGAATCTGCAAACAGGCTGTCAAATGACAGCCTTGAACAGTAAATCAGCCGTGGCCGGGGAAGTACAGAGCCTATTTCATGCTAGGATTCTTTTACATTAAATATACTTATTTTCTGCCTTGTTTGGAGCTGGGCAGTTCCCCAGCTGGGTATTCAACTGCGAGATCTGGCATGGTTTCACACTACTGTTTTCTTTTTCCCTGGCATAATTCATTTGGTAATGTTTTCATGGATGGTCTAGAAATTCTGCTGTGACTCCATCCCTCAGCCAAGCTGTGAGGGATGAGGGCTGGAGATGCCTATCAGCTCCAGCAGCAGCAGCTTATCTTCAGCACTTGGATTCACTTTGATTTTTAGTAAAGCTGTGGTCAGCAGTTGCTTAGTGGGGATTTTCCAGGTAAAGTTGCCTTTTTGATATTGTTCTGGTTTATAAATTCATATTTCTTACTGAGTTTTGTGTGATAAAAGGACTGATGTATCTAAAATTGTTCTCCTCTGAGGAGATGCAAGTTCTGTTGCTTCTGTAATGGTGAGAATTGGGAAGAGAGGAGGGTTAGTCCCTGGTGAATTTCCCAGGGTAGCCTGGACCAACCCTCACCAAAGCCAAATCAAGGGATAAGGGGAACTGGGAGATGGCTGTGGGTTGCTCATTCCTCCAGTTGCACAGGAAAGGTGACCTGAGAGCAACTGGTGGCAGAAATATTCCTCTCAACAGCAGCAGGTACTGCCCAAGGAAACGGGAATGTTTGTGTGGACTCGGGACTCAACTAAGTAGGTTATTTAATACACAGAGGGTGGAGAATATTTAATATATGAACACACTGGTTCCATTTATTCCTCCTGGCTTGGATCAACTCCTCAGCCTGTAGGCAGTTAAAACAGATGGTCTGAATTTGGGTAACATTCAGACCTTGAGTTGAAGCTAAAAATGGAATTTCATTGGCAAGGAAAGTAGGTCAGAAAGCTAAAGCCCCTAGTCCTAAAATGATGAAAGGCTTCTAATCAAGTGTTCCCTATTACCATTCATTAAACGGAGCAGGGGAAGAAATGTTATTAGAGACCTTTGAAAAAGGGATTACAATGGGAGTGTGAGAATCCTCCTCCCTGCAAGGAGACCTGTGCCCCTGCAGAGCTGTTGTGGTGGGAGATGGGATGGCCATGGATGTTGATTCCCAAAGTCCTGGAGCCCGGACTGGAGCCACGGCAGGATGGGAATGGTTTTCTTCATGGGGACACAACTTTATCTCGTGCTTCAGTCACAGGAGGGCTGAGAGCAGCCTCTCTGCACATCCCCAGTTAATGCCTCTCCCTAATCCCCCTCTCCACGCTGCCTCTGCCATCCCTGACTCAGGTTCTGGGATTTCGTCTCCTCTGCAGATTGGGACTTGCACAAAGCTCAGACTCTGTCAGGGCTTTCTTTGCTCTCCATCCTTCTCACACGTGTGCCAGCTGCTGGAGCCTTTCTTTGCTGGAGCCGGCAGGAATTGTTCAGAGCAAACGGGGAGCCCGTCCCAGTTCGCCCAGTGCTCCCAGTCCCCTCATTGTCCCAGCTCTTGATTAGCAGCACGTCCCTAATCCCTGTGGGGATGGTGATGTGCTAAACCCGAGGTGCTTTTGGGAAGTGCCAAGGTGGGTGTTTCTCTCTGCATTTGGCACACCCCAGCTGAGGCACTGCCATCGCTCCTCTGCCTTCGCCCTCCAACTGCTGCTGGAAATTCCCTGCTCTGAGCGGGGAATTGCTGCATTTCAGCCACAAACACGTTTCCAGAGAGTGTCAGAGGTGTCCTGCTTGCTCTGCCTCGGTGCTGGCTGGTGCCCACCTGCCCTGATCCCCAGCCATCACTGTCACTGGGGCAGGTGACAAAGGTGGGGACTGGAATCTGGAATATCCCACCCCTGTGTAACTCAGGAGTGTTTGCAGGGCAATTCTTACCACAAACAGCATTTTACTGTGTCATACCCATCTCAGTGAGGGAAAACAGATGTACTTTTTTATGATAGCTCAAGTTTTTCCATGAAACTTGTTAAAGCACTGGGTATTTTTTAAGAGGAAAAAAAGGGGATTCTAAACTGTTGATTTAACAGTTATTCAGAGAAAAAGTGGAATTTACTTCAATGTAGAATCAATATAAGAAAAGCTGAATTTCACTTTGGAGAAAATACATCCAATCTTAAAAGGCAGTTAAGTGTGCAGGTTGTTCCTGATGTTTATAAATTCAGCTTTTCAGAGGAAGCTCTATTCCCTGTAGTTCTTGCAAAGCTGATAGATCTGGCAAAAAGTAATCTCGGGGTTTTTTTGCTTCATGTCATCCAAGATTTTGATCCTCAGATCTCAGTTTCAGCAGTGATAGATGTATCAGAAAAAGCTCTCTAAGATGTTTTTGTTTGGGTTTTGTTGTTAGCCTGCTGAATTTAAGAGTGTTTTTGGTTGGGCAGGTCTTGCCTTGACTTCTGCTCGGGGCAGCCTCGTGCTCCAGGGGAATCCATTGTCAGCACAGCTGAAAAATGCAGAAATGTTCACAACAAGGGACTGTTTAGCCCCTCAACTCACCACTATCCCTGCGGAAAAAGCTCCCTAATTTATCATAGCAGTGGGGATTTATTGTCATACATGAGCAAAAAAAGTCTCTTTGCCTCTTTCTTTCTTTGCTGACGAAAGCCCACCCTCTCCACATCGTGGGGTTTTTCCCAGTAAGGGTGAGAGTGTGATATTATTTTCAAGAACTCCCGTTTCCTTGGTAATTGGAGCTTTTCACCCTGAACCTGACAGCAAGTTCTTCTCGCTCAATATTTAATTTAATTTAGATTCTGATGTGGGCCCTGAGACTCAAATCCATTGATGGGAATTGGCCCTTGGAGGGGTACAGGGCCATCACCAGCTGGGGTCTTCTCTGGCCCTGGAGCTGGGCAGGGCTCTGAGGAGGCACCAGGGGCTGATCTTTGGGTTTATTTCTGGTTCACCCCAGGTCAGTGCAGGGCTGATCTTTGGGTTTATTTCTCTATTTCACCCCAGGTCAGTGCAGGGCTGATCTTTGGGTTTATTTCTGGTTCACCCCAGGTCAGTGCAGGGCTGATCTTTGGGTTTACTCCTCAGTTTCACCCCAGGTCAGTGCAGGAGCAGCTCTGGGGTCTCTTGGCTCCCAGCCTGGGGTGAGGNGGGCTGATCTTTGGGTTTATTTCTCTATTTCACCCCAGGTCAGTGCAGGGCTGATCTTTGGGTTTACTCCTCAGTTTCACCCCAGGTCAGTGCAGGAGCAGCTCTGGGGTCTCTTGGCTCCCAGCCTGGGGTGAGGAGCACAGGAAGGTCCCTTCCCACCCCAACCATCCTGAGATTCCAGGCAGCAGCAGCTTGGCAGCCCTTCAGCTGGAATTTCTCACTGTGACCCAAAGTAATACTTTCAACCTTCCTGTTTTCCATCAGGCATGAAGAACATGCTTGAGATATTAGGAGAATATCCTGAGTATTACTGCCCATCTGATTCAGGCATCTGGCATGTGAGTGACTGAGTGCTGCTCAGTAATGCCCACTTTTTAAAAAGTGTTTGTTTTAATGGAAAAGAAAATGTCCCAGATTAAGGCATTATTTATTTCTGGCTGCACACACTAAAGGCCTTTTAAATTACTTCATTCATTATTAATTCAAGAAGAATCCTCATATTTCTCGGAGTGAAAACCTTACACAATTACCTGCTCAGAGAATCCATTTTTTTAGCATCTTAACTCTCTGTGAAAGGAATCTTTTTGGAGAACACAGAGGCTGGAGAGGGCAGGCAGTGCATTGAGCAATTAGACTTTTCACCTAATAGCAGGGCTGAAGGCTCCCTGCCCTGTCTTAAATCCTTAACTGTGGTGTCAGCTTAAAGGAAATGCTGGGTTTTTGCTTTCATTTCATCCTCATCTTTTTCTTTTCTGTCTTTTTAAGCAGCTTGAGTGTCCATGCTGAGCCATGTCACATTCCAAATGATCCACATACTGTGCATTTTAATGAGTTGCTAACACTGATTATACAAAAAGCAATCTCAGAAATATTTACTGAGTCAAAAAAAAAAAAGCCTATGGGGAACTAATTAGCTTTTTAAGAATTGGCTTTTTGAAAGCCTCAGACTCTGGAAAAGTTGAACTTGGAAGCAGTTTCAAAGAAGTTGAAGAAGTGACTGGAAGAGAAGGGAGTGAGTTGTAAGGGAGTATTTGTAACTGAGTGCTCCCCATCCCAGGCTTCTCTGTGCTGGACAGAAGAGGCACTGGAAGCTGAATATAGAATATCTAGAGAGACAAGAAATGCAATTATCATGCAGAGAAATGCCACGTAATGCCTGGATCTTGTGTCAGGTTTCTGCAGCCTTTCTGGGGGGTTGATCAGAGAGGGACAAGATCTTTGTCCCTCTGTCCCTGAGCAGTTCCCTCCACTGGGATTTCTTTAAATGATGACATTGGAAACTCACTGTGTTCTGGGCAGAGTCAAGAAAATTCTGGTTAGTTTGGGACAGAGCTGATTAAAGTTTCCCTTTCCTGAGATGTAAAATGCAATCTAAGGTCTTCATATTCCTTGAATACTTACTTCTGTCCCTTCCAAGGGAAAAGTGATCCCAATAATGTGACATTTGTCATCAGATAGTGACAGATAAAAGGAATTGAGAATTTACTTGGATCAGGCCCTGCATTGTAAATAAAAGCTGTATTCCAGTGACAGGAGGGATTGCAGGAGCCTCCAAATGCTCGTGGTGCAGTTAAGCTCTGCAGGAACTATTTGAGTGCACACTGTTCAAGTCTGGAAATGCAAGGGACAAATCCCATTAATAATGGGCCAAATGTCAATCCAGAAATTCAAACATGGGCCTGGTCCTTGTGGGCTGAGTCTGTGTGTCCAGGATATTACTGAGATCAGGAAGATTTGGAAGGAGTTGGCTTCGTTGCCCTTCAGTCAAATCCCAAATAACATTGCAAATGTTGCAGGGGCCGGGGAAGGGCTCAGGGTTTGGGTCTCAGAGCTCACGAGCTCCAGTGAGGGGCTGGGCAGGGACATTTTGTGTGCACTTTCTGAGCCTTTTCTTTAAGCAAAGCAGAGCCAGGGGGAAGTGAAGCCTGGTCATGTTGTGTTTCAGTGCTTTCCTGGAATCCCAGAATGGTTTGGGTTGGAAGGGACCTTAAATCCCATCCAGTGCCACCCCTGCCATGGCAGGGACACCTTCCACTGTCCCAGGCTGCTCCCAGCCCTGTCCAACCTGGCCTTGGGCACTGCCAGGGATGGGGCACCCATGGAATAACCTGTGCCAGGGCCTCCCCACCCTCCCAGGGAACAATTCCTTCCCAATATCCCATCCATCCCTGCCCTCTGGCAGTGGGAAGCCTTTCCCCTTTGTCCTCTCACTTCATGCTCTTGTAAAAATTCCCTCTCCGTGTGTCCTGTAGGCTCCCTTTGGGCACATCCTGCTGGATTCTGTCCCTCCAGCCTGGCTTTGCCCAGCTCCTGTGGCTTTGCTCCATCTCAGCCTCTCCTGAGCAGAATCACAAGGGGCAGGGTTCGATTTACAGAGTTAATTGAGCTCATAAGAGGGATCACTGGAGCACTGGTGTGGGCCTAATGCTATTTGCATTTTTACACACTTATTTAATTTTGCAAATCTGGCCACAGATACTCTGTAGATCCCAAAATCCACTCTGGTTTTGGCTCACATCAGCCAGGCCAGGGTTTGGCTGCAGCCAGGCACGGACTGAACAGAGACCCCACAAAAATCTGAGCTCTGAGCTCTCACCCAGGGCACTCCCTCTGCAATGCAGGAGCCTCGCTGGCGTGGGCAGGCTTTGTTCTACCTCGGGTGGGCACTTAATGACTCCTCCTTAATGGTCTAATTTAAATAAATATTAATGCTTGTCTCAGAGAAGGTGCAGGCCTGTGCTGCACAAGGGCTGTGCTATGGCTGCAGAGCCATCATCATCCCATCCCTCCCAGTTCTGTTCTCATCCCTTCCTGGGATGCAAGGAGCACCTGTGGCTGGTCAGCCACAGACTTTATTAAAAGCCAGGTGACTTCAGCATTCCTTCCTCATAGCTCTGCTTTCTTTTCTATGAATAAAATTTGAATTTTTGGAAGCCTTGAAATCAATTCCCTTCCCCCCATTTCATGTGCAGCAGAATGCAAAAATAAATGATAAATCCCTGAGAAATCCAGGTGCCCTCTGCAAACCTGCTTAGTGCAGGGCAGCAAAGGTTGTCACAGAAGACAGTGAAAACAAACAGCTGTTCCTTATGCTATCCACCCTTTCATCTTTTATCTCTTTTATCTTCTTTATTAAAAAAAGGTGAGCTTTAAACACCACACCACCATAGGAAGTTTAATAAGTGCATGGCAGCCAAAACAGAGAATGTTTTTGTTCAGGGCTCGGAGCAGCCTGGGGCAGTGAGAGGGGTCCCTGCCCGGGGCAGGGGTGGGAATGGGATGGTCCCCAAGGTCCCTCCCAGCCCAACCACTGTGGGATTTTCTGTGTGGTTTCAGGATGGAGCGGGCTCAGGTTCCCACCTGCTGCTTTCCAGTGCAAAGGTGGGAAGTGAGGAAAGGCAGAATCCATCCCCTCCCACGACAGTGACCACGAGCCTCAAAGTGACCTCCTGGAAGTCACAAACCCTCTGCCACCTTCCCTGCCACCTTCCCTGCCACCTTCCCTGCCACCTTCCCTGCCACCTTCCCTGCCTCTCGATGCTCCCCTGGAGCACCAGGAGTTCAGGCTCTAGGATCCACTTTATCTGTATTTTAGAACATCTTCTCCATTTGTTCTTCTAAGCAGGTGTTAATAACAGAGATAATTTTTCTGAGTAAGAAATGAAATTCACCTACATGCTGCCAGCTCGACGCCTCCAGGGAAGTGTTCTGAGTCTAGAGCTGGATGAATATTTTAATCTATTTCAGAGTTTTTTCAAAGATGGACTAAAGGACTATGCTCACAAATGTCAATTTCGGTTGAAATGTTTTGGATTTTTGTTAGGAAACAAAACAATTGAAACCACAAACTTTTTAAGTGAAAGTAACAAAAGCCGATTGAAAATAGAGGCTGGTTTGTGAATAGTTCAATTTCCTTTGTCTGTATTTGATTAAAACCACCTCAGATTTAACAGGATTTTTCTTTCAAATAGAAGGAAAATCAAGAAGAAAAATAGCCCTGCCTGAAAGTCCCTGTTATTTTCTTCTTCGTTGGAGTGTTTTATCATTCTCAGCAAAAATTAACCGGAGTTGTCGAAGTTTGCCAGTGATGGATAGTGTCACCCTAAATGTTACCAGTCAGAACTCGTTTTCTGCTCTTTCCCTCCTGCAGAACCCAGGTGGGCAGTTTGCCAGAGTGTAAAATTCCCTTTGGTGCAGTTTGAGGAGGCAGCAGCTCCGGGCAGCTCTCGTTCAGGCTCACACGGGGCTGGGCTCCAGCCCAGGGCTCGCTCCCAGAGCCTCTGCTGGGCTGTGCCAGGGCTGTGCCAGGGCTGCCCCTGTGTGCCCCCCGTGCTCCCCCAGCCCCACGCCTGCTCTGGCTGCTCCCTGCAGGGTTTCACAGCGAGCTCAGTGCTCCTTTCCTCGGGTGGCGCTCACAAAGTTGGTTTTGAACCCGTGGCTTTGCAAATGCGTTTCTCCCGGCTGAGAAAGCAGACAGCTTGTGCTGAAAATTAACTTGCTAATAAAAATAATTAGTACACGAAGGGACAATCACCAAAATCAAACCCTGCTTTATTTCTCTGAGTGTGTTTGAGTATTGCATGAATAGGAGCAGATTATAAGAATAAATCACTTGAGATCTGCATCTCGGGACCGAGCTGAATGATGCTTCTTGTCTCTCTAGATACCTCAGGTCCTTTTCTTTGTAGTTTTGCATTTGAGCAGCCAGATTTTTATGCACATTCATAACTATTTCAGAAAAAAACAAATCGCTTGTCTGGTTTGTTTTCTGCTACCACAACTACACAGTGAAATTACCATTTTGCCGCTTCCACCAGTAAATCTTTTGTCTGGTCCTAAATCCCCTGCCTGGCCCTTCCCATCACTGCTTGTGCAGTTGGGAAACTCACAGCTTCCTTGTCAGCAGGTTTTATTTTCTAATTCTCTTCCTGTCCTAGAAGATTTTTCATCATTACTTGCACAATCTGAGATTTAAACCATCATCAGTTATTTCTTTTCCATGTTTGCTGTGAAGAATTTCCCCTTTCCCCCCTCAGCCTTTACTTTCTCTCAGCTCTCCCAGGAGGAAGGTGAGCATTCCTGAGATATCCTTTCCTTCCTGTTGCTATTTATGCACCTGGGGAAGTTGAGCTTTCCCCTGTAGATCCGGCACTCGGAATGCTGGGTCTGACTCGATGCCTCCATAAAACATTTGCCTGTGAATTCATTCTCCAGCAATTACTGGTTCCCCATCCTCCCTGCAGGTACAAACCACCCCAGGTACTGGGATTTATCTATGGCAGTGATGTGCAGCAGCCTCATTTCCCAAGGTGATTTTGGAATAAACAAGCCAACAAAACCCAAGTCAAAGCAGAACATAAAACCCCTAAAACCAACAGCCAGGGGCCCAGGCCTGCAGCAGGCATTTTTCTTCTTGCCTTTGCCGTGGAGAAGGGAGGGATGGCAGGATCCAGGTGCCTGGCAGAGTGTCCAAGCTGTGCAGCTTCACCCCCTGCATCTGTCAGGGCTTTATGCAGTGATGGGCACGGAGGCTCCTGTCCCTTCTCCCTGCAGGGCTGTGACAGCTCCAAGAGCCCCACAGAGTGACACCAGTCACCAACAGCCCCTCCCAGGCTGGCCAGGGAATCAGCTGAGGGAGAGCTGAGTGCCAGAGATTCGCTTCTTTGGATGTTTGGGGGTTTTATTACGGGTCTTGAACAGAATCATGGAATCATTAAGGTTGGAAAAGAGCTTTAAGATGAGCCAATGCAGCCATCACCACCCCTGTGTTCACCACAAACCCTCATCCTCCAGGGCCACAGCCAGGGATGGTGACCCCTCACTGCCCTGGGCAGCTGTGCCAGAGCTTTCCAACCCTTTCCATGACGGAATCTTTCCCAATATCCAACCTGACCCTCTCCTGGCACAACTTGAGGCCATTTCCTCTTGTCCCGTGGCTTCTTACCTGGGAGAAGAGACTAATGGGAATAAATGGGAAGCAAACCAGATTTCTCCCTCCTCCTGATTTAGGAAAATCAGTGGCTGAGCTTTAAGCTGCTGGATTCAGTACACGGATTTCCTCTGATTTCGGCACATTTTGTGCCTTTTGTATCCCGGGGGCAGTTAAGCCCCTGCAAGTCTAAACCCTCTTTTATCCAGTGCTAGATCAAAAATGCCTTCTAAAAATATCTCACATTTGAGCAGTTCTTAGGGGAATCACCTTTGCCTCGTTTTGAGGAAGACAAGCAAGAGAGCAGAAGAGAAAACGTCCTTCCCTAAAGTGCAGAGCTGCCAAAGTTCAGGATAGAATCCCAGAATGGTTTGGGCTGGAAGGGGCCTTAAAAGTCATCCCATTTGGGGGGCTTGGGCAAACGTTTGAGCAGCCACAGCTGTTTGTTCCTAAAAAGCTGGATTTGGAGCTCCTGCCCAACCTTTATGACCCCCTGTGCTTGGTTCTGGCTGCTGCAGGAACCCGGGTGGTGCATCCTGACTGCTCTGCTGGGAGGGAAGTTTTCTTGCTGTTTCTAGGTTTAAAATGAAATAATTTCCTGTTAAAATGAACGGTTGGGTTTAGGTTTTAATGGAGCCAGAGTTTTCCCAGTAAAATGAGCCTTATTCCCATCACTGTGCTTAATAATTTTATCTCATAGAGCAACTCTGTCCCCTGGAAACAGAGGTGGAAGTTCCCTGCCCGTCAGGGAGAGTGGCAGGTTTGATGCTGTGCCAGGAAAATGAGGGTAAAGCTCCTGATGGCTTCACAGAGCTCACAGACCTCCAGCCTTGCTCGGATTTGTGAGTGTGAGCTGGGAGGGTTTTGTGATTTTAATTTTATTTATTTAGTATAATCATTGTGCTTTGAGCAGGAAAACAGACTGATCCTTGTCTTTTCTCTGTCCTGTCTAAATCTCATCTGTAATACCAGAACAGCCAAAGTTCCTTGCCTTGCTGCTGGAACAGACTGCTTAAGCACTAAGCCCTGGTAATCCAGTTTATGTTTTCCTACCAGTAACTGTAATATGAAGATATGCACAGCTTGTGCTTGATGTAAGCACTGAGATCATGACAGTGCTCCCAAATCCTTTTATTTTAAGATGTATTTAGTTGATAAACTTTATATATTTGTCCTTCATTTGTCATTTCTAGCAGGGGATTTAGCCCTAAGGCTGTTTCCCATTCCTTCCTCTCTCCTTCTGCCTGGAGATTTATTGCTACAGGAGCCCTGGAGGTGTCACCTGCAGGTGCTAAAGCGAGAGGCTCTGAGGGATGGGACTTGTGGCTCTTTATGTGACCTTGGGCAGCTCTTTTCTCCTCCTCGCTCACCTGAAAGTGAGGAGCAACCCTTTCCTTTCCCTAATCCCAGCGTTTCCTCCTGCTCTTTATCCAAGGGACTTTGCTCTTTGCACTGGCAGTGTCCAGTCACTATTTTCATAATCATTATTTACACTTAGATTAAGCATTCATATTATTCAGTACATGGCATTAATAATATCAAAATGCCATTTTATACAGTATTTAAGATCAGAATTTCCTGTTGGAAATCAATGAGAACATCTTCCTAAAAAATCAGTGACCTGAATGTCCCTTCTTATATAAGAAGTGTCTATATTTATCAATGCTGATATCAGCTGCTGTGGTTACCTGGCTGTTCATGGCTTGCACAGAACCCAAGATGTGTTTCTCACACAACCAGCTCCCTGTCAGGAGAAGGGTGACTTTTAGTCTGCACCAAGATTTAAATGAATTCCTGTTTAGATTTAAGGCAGAAGCCTGCAGATGAAAGGCTCCAGCTCCCAGTAACAGAATGATTTGGCAGCCCCAGGACACTCTGGTACCCAGGAGGGGCTGTTCTTCCCCAGTCCCACATGGCTCAAGGTGACTGAGCAGCTCCCTGTTCAGAACATCAGCTGTTAGCAGAGCTGGGTCAGGGAGAGAGCCTCGATTCTATTCCCAGTCCCTCTGGAAATGACACCTCTGTGTACCCTGGACAAATTTAGAGTCAGAGCAAGGATGTCAAGTGATCAATGCCTCCGAAAGCAAGGCCCCTCTCTTCAGTCTGCAATAAATCTGTGTACATTGCATATGATACACAACACTTGCACTCTCAAATTGCAGAGGGATTAGGGCTCTGTTTGCTGAGCTCGATGTTTTGTGTTTATCTGGGAGTTTTTATCCATACATATGTATATATCTATACATCTATCTCCTGTATCTGATGTAGTCTGGGTGTAATCAGTAAAAAATTGCAGAGTAACCTCATCACCTGGAAGCATTCTAGTGGGAAAACGTGCAGCACCAGCAGGAATTCAGATTAAAGATGTTAAAAAGAAAGGTATCTTTTCATCAGTGCTTTCTTCCTCATTAAACACGGGGTTTGCTCGTAAGTATTTGCCAAATAAAAAGGGAGAAATAGGTGAAAGCAAATACTCTGCAATTAAGTTCCTTTGGATTTCCCCAGAAGGTTCACCTTAGCTTAATTTAATATCCCCTCAGTCCTCCCAAGCCATCTGTTTGGCTGGGATGCAAACCAAGTCTGTGTGGATTTCTCCTGCCAGCCCTGGGGTGTCGGGAGCTCCATCATTGGGGGTGCTGGGGTCCCTGAGGGGCACCAGGGTCTGCACGAGCCCCTCACGCCCAGCACGAGCTGCCCTGAGCCTCCCTGGGAGCCTCCCTTGTCCCAGCCCAGCGATTGTGCAGTGCCACAGCCCTTTGGAACATTGCTGGGTGTGCTGGGGTTCAGGGGAGCCCAGGCTCTGAGCCCTGGCTTGCAGGGAAGGGTCTTGCCTGACTGAGCTCCCCTGAAGGGCAGGGCTGGGGGGATGTTAGACCAAGCTCAAATCTCTGTGAGACTCCCTTTTTTCTATTTTTTTTGCATGCCAATGTGACATTCTCTGCCTTTGGACTTGCTGGGATTTCAGTGTTAGGTGTGGCTTAACAAAGACCAGTTTTTAATCTAAGTAAAATGTCAACAAAATTCATTCCTTGGAGGCTGCTTTGGTGTTTCACTTCTCCAGTTTACACCAGGGGCAGAAGAAGTTGTGTGGGGAGTTCTTTATAATTAATAAGATATTAGTTCACTGCTGTTCCAGAGGCAGATTCCTGTAAGATCTTCTGGGCAAGTGAATGGACTGGTTTGACTTTCAGTGATTTTTCACACACAACAAACTCTGTGGCTAAGTAAGGGCTGGCCTTCAGCTGGGCAATTTTCAAAGTGCATTTATATTCATGAGTTGGCTGGCAGTCGCTATTTCACAGCCACAGGAGGCTGTTCAGATTTACAAAAGGAGGGGACGTATCTGGAGCAGCGCTCAGGTTTTGGCCTTGGAGCTGCTGTAAGGCAGCACCGTGTGTTAATGTGGTTCTTTACCCCTGTGCAGGGCGTGCTGGGGAGGGTTTGTGGTGTGCTGGGTGGTGCTGCCTGGCTCTGAACACGCTGGAGCTCGTCCTGCTGCACTTTGATCCATCCAGAGCTGTGACCATGGATGGGAAGATGCCCTCCTGGGCAGTGTGTGCAGGCCAGGATGGCAGGACAGTCCCCAGAACCTTTCTAAGCTGTGAAATCTGCTCTTTCAGCTGCTCTGCTGCAGGTTTGTTGTATGGGAGGGAATCTTTGAATACTGAAGTTGCAAAAAAAACCCCAAAAAGCCAAAAAGTTGTAGCCAAGTGCTGGTGTTTTGAGTGATTACACTGTAGCTCTCGTTTTAAAGAATTCAATTGTTCTCCAAGCCCATCTGTGCAGGGCTGTGTGCTCCAACGAGCCATTGCTGAGGTGCAGGAGTAGAGGAATCACAGCCCTCGCCAGGGAATTCGCAGTGTAACACACACATCCCCGGGCTGAACACTTTCCACAATGCTATTTTGGAATCTTTGACTGACTTGAAAAGAACTTGATGCTTGTGTCACTTTATGTAAATTGGGCTCCGTCTGTCACTGCCTATTGTACGCAAAAGGGGCTGGAAAATGCTTTTTTAGAAATGCATGAGGCTATTTCTGCTGAAATAACCACCGCACGCACTTCCATGACACAATATTTTTTCCATAATTGTAGCACAATTACCCATGGATAGAAATCAGAGGATGATTCTTACAGCTGTCCTAGAGCTATAATGGAAAAGTTGATATTTTCGAGGCAGAAGCCGTGTTCAGTTCTGCAGAATTAGAATATTGCATTGGGACAGGGGAGCCAGCTCAGGCCAATGACCTGGTGAAGGTGGCAAAGCCCCAGCAGAGGGGTTGGCACCGTGGTGGTGCTGCTTCCCAGGGAGGGATTGCACCTTCTCCCAAAGGACAGGACCTCGGGGAAGTGCTTCAGGGTGTAAAGATCATGCAGAGAGCAAACCTTGTGAAGGAGCAAAGCTAAACATGGAAAAGGTTGTTTAAAAGAGTATTTTCCCCTTTTCCTGTTTTTAAGGGGAATAGAGGCTCAGGGGGGACCTTGTGGCTCTGCACAACCCCTGGCAGGAGGAGAAGCCAGGGATGCTGGGCTCTGCTCCCAGGGAACAGGGACAGGAGGAGAGGGACTCCTGGACCTGGCACTCCGTGCCCTGGGCTGGTGACAAGTTGATGTTTGGCCAAAGTTTGGACTTGGTGGTCTCGGAGGCCATTTCCAACCTGAATGATTCCGTGACTCACAGAAAGATGTTTTTGGTGTCTGGAAAAGTGGAGTTCTGGGTGTTCCAGGCAGTGATTGCAGACTGAGCATCGCTGTGCTCCTCTCAGCTGTGCTGATTCCCCACCAGTCCTGGGCCTGTCCATCATTACAGCGTGGGGCTGAGAAACAACCAGCACTGCCAGAGATAACTGCAGGTGTTCCATCCACCTGTGCAAGTCCAGGTGTTCTGGTAAAATTCAGTGTGACAGAACCGTGACCCTCTGGGCTGTGCTTGGCTGTGAACCAGGGGTTTAAAATCCTGGCACAGGAGCCATTTTCCCACTTCACTGTGGTTTTCAAATTGTTATTAATAAAACATAGCACTGTCTATGTCTTGATGCAGAGAGACCTTAGTCTTAGTACAAGCCCTCCCATCTATTATTTATACAAGCATTTAACAGCTCTGACATCTTTCAACAGTAACACCAGGCAGTTGTTTGCAAACCAGAATTAGTAACAAAAATATGAGATACTTCAAAAGGGGTTTTTTTATGTGCATGTGATTGCCTGGGAACCATCCCTGGGTTACAGGAGGAATGATGGAGGATGTGTTGTTTTCTGTGATTTTCAGCAGTTTTACCTCTGGCCTTCCATCTCCACGTTACAAGAGCCACTCAAGTTGGGGCATTTCATAGACCTGTATGTGTGTGTGTGTGTGTGTGTATATATATATACATATGAGACTGCTAATTTAATTTATATACGCAGCAGGGCTTGGGCAAGAAGTGAAGAGATTAATTGTGCTGCCTTATTAGAATCTCAGGAAAGCTGATTGCCTTCCCCTGCCTGCTCTCGCTTCCTGACGGACGGATGGATGCTCCCTTGAATGTTGAGGATTCTGCCTCCTTCCACGGAGGATTACCCAGGCTGCTGCTGCGGGTTCAGAGAGGTTTAACAGCAGCTTTCCAAAGCCAGGGAATAACCACTGGAGTGGCAAAGACTCCTCTGAGAAATTGCCCTGAGCAAAGCTGTGGGTGAACCAGAAAATCTGACTGGGGCAGGTCACAGCTCCCAGGAACGTTGTTTAAAAGCAGTGAGGGAGGCAGATCCATGGAGATTTTCACTTTACACCTCTGTACCCTTGAAAACAATGACAAATCTCATGTAATAAGTAAAAATAAACAGTAGGACCCCAAGTCCCAAGAATAAAGGGAGGAAGCTCTATCAAGCATTTAAAGAAAAAACCATTGATCCTGCACTACTGAAGTGGAGGGAATTTTACGGTTGACTTTGAGGGAAGCAAAAACAAGTCTTTGAACTGGATTACTTCTTATTTTCATAGCACTGTGGAAAATATCTGCAGCTCATATGAAAACAAGTCAGTATTATCTCCACTCCCAGGGCACTGAAGCTTGCAGAGTGTGAGCCTTGGAAAATCAAGCAGGAAATGGGTGACAGAGTTGGGAACCAGACCTAAGTTTCTCCAACTTCAGCCCAGTGAAAGGACTTTGTAGAAACAAAGTGACTTTTTCTCGCATTCTCCAAACGTGAGAATTCACATGATGAGTCTGAACCTCCTTTTGCAGCTTCTTTCTCGTGGTGGAGGTTAAACACTCAGAAGTAGGTTACAAAGGACTCGAGTGCTGAAGAACAAATATTCCTCTGGTGACTTCTTGGTGGCCTAGTTCTGGGGCAGCAAAGTCAGAGGAGACAGAACATTTCAAATCACACTAAACAAATGCTGGAGGCACTTTCAGGAGAGGCCCAGGGAGATATGCAAAGTGAAAAGGTGCCATTGGTTCTTTAGGATCTGCTGGTTCTGAGCTGTTTTACAGCTCCTGGGGAGAGGAGCCGAGGGCAGCGGGGTCAGGAGGTGCCAGGCTTGGATCGTTCTGGGGCTGGAGATCAGCAGATTGCACCTGAACCATCCTCAAGTGCCTCTTCTGAACCCCCTTCTCCTCTGCTGCTGGCCATGGGTTAATCCAGTCCTTTAAATTCATTATGTATTTGGATGAATATTTGATTAGAAATTGCATTTAATTCTCAGTTGAATGGAAAGGAAAAAACCCTTCAGCTGTTAAATGCTGTCTCTGGTCAGTAGGAACAGATTTCGAGTGTTTTAAAGGTGTGCAAAGGCTGTCTGCCCTTGGAATGCCCTTTCTGAGTGACTCACAGCCACAGCAGCCTGCTTTGGGTAGGGAGAGACAAAGGATGCATGGTCTTGTATTTAAAGGTTTTATGGGACATGAAATAATTTTGCTGGTTAAAAGCTAAACTTTATAGTGTTTCTATTTTTAATTAAATATTAATTGCAGAAGATGGCTCTGGAATTGACTGTTCAGATCATTTAATCCATATAGATGACCTTTACGTTGAATTTATTCTCTCATGCTTACACTGCCCTTCAACCCCATCTGGGGACTGACCTCATCTGCCAGCCTCTTCCACTCTTAATTAGAAAGATGCCGAGCTCACGCTCCTCTTTAATGTTTATTAATGTTCCTTTGCTGAGGATCCTGGAGGAGCTGGTGATTACTGCTATAAACTTTCCCTGGCAGTTCTTTATGTACAAACAGCCCAGTTATTCCTACACAGCTTTTGAGGCTCGGGTGCACTTCAAAGGGGCCAGAAAAGGGGGAACAGTTTCTCCTGCAGTTGAAAAGCAAACCCACCTCCTATGCTCCTTTAGATTTTTCAAGTAATGCTTATGTTCCACTTTTTTTTTTTCTTTCCTCTCCCAACCATCTTAATTCATTTCTTTTGATGCTGATAAGCAGCTTTGTGCAGCATGAAATTTCCTACCATGATTCTGAGTTGCTTGAGAATTCAGGTATAAAAAATGAACCACTGGCCAGCAAGAAAATGTGTGTTCATGTGCTGAGAGCTCTGAAAGGATTAGGTTCATTTGCAAAACTCCGTTTGCTGCTGTGAGATGTGATTCTACTTCTGTCAATGCACAAGCCACAAGCACCAGTATGGCTAAAGACTGAAAAGTTAATTAAAATGGCAAGTTAACGAGGGGAAAGACAAGTGTAAACCAGTCTGTTCTCTTTGCTTGTCTGTGGGACGCCTGAGAGCAGAGACTTGCACCAAAGGGGAGGGTTTAGCTGGCACTTTAAATTACTTGAGTTGCTCTGGCACACCAGGCTCTGCTGCTGATGTGCACTGAATTACGTGGCCTTTGGTGAAAACGGAGATAAAACCCAAAAAATCCACCTCAAACAGCTGCTTCAGAGGACCAAGAGGCAGTGGCAGGAGCCCAGAAATTCTCTGGCTGCTGGAATGTGTGAGATGGTCCCAAGGAGAGGGCTCTTGCTTTCCGAGCTTGGTTTGGACTGAAGTGCCCTGCCCAGGACCGAGGACTGGGCTGCTCTGGGTGCTCCCAGCAGATCCTCTGCCACACCCCACTGGTCCAGAGAGCAGCAATCACCCCTGTGCCCAAAAATCGTGGTGCTTCTGATGCTGCTGTGTCTGATGTCATTGCACAGAGCAGAGGAGGGAATGCAAAACAAGAGAAAAAATTTAAAGTTATTCCTTCAAAATCTGCTTTTGCCCTCTGGGGTGTCAGTAACCACCTTCTGTGCTGTTCAGGATAACTGAGGCCTATCAGGATGTTGCTTCAGTTTGGGGATTTGACACATGGATCAAGTCCCTTAAGCCTGCTTCTGAGGATTTGGAGATTTTTGTAAAGCTCAAATGCACAAAGCAGCCTCTGAGCTGTGGCTGCTGGATGGATCAATGGAACTGCATTTAACTTCTCAAGCAAAATCTGCCATGTTCCTTCTCTTGCATCCTCTCCTGGAGTTTCTATTTAATGTTTAATAATACTGTTGCTGTGCTCACTGTTGTTTTCAAACAACAGCCCCCTTAAAGCGGGCAAAAAATCCCTCAGAAGAAAGAGCAATGAGCTCTTTAAGCACATTTCCTAGACCTCTCCCTATCTCTGCCCTCCAGTTACAGCAAGGCTGTTATAATTCAAATCTAGACATAAACCAGGCAAGTTCTTCAGCTGGAAAGTTAGAAATGTCTGTGCTAGTGAGGACAGAAGGGCTGTGGCAGCAGCTGGTGCAAAGGGACCCCCAGTTTCCCCCACCAGTTTCCCCCCAGTCTCCCCCATTCACAGCTCTGGTAACATTTGGCCCTACACCCTGGTGCTCAGGGGGATCTGGGTTTGTTTCCCCTCCAGTTGCTGTTCTTGGTGGAGACAAAGCCCAGAGGGATTCCCTCAGCCCTGGGCTGTGCCCATCCCACCCCTGGGCAGGACATTTACCTGTCCTGGGCACAGCAAGGGCACTGGAGCACCTGGCTGTCATTGTCAGGTGCAGTTTCCAGCTGCTCTCTGCTCATCAGCCTGGCTGGAGAGGTTGTAAATCCCTGTTCTGCTCCCAGCAGAGCCCTGTTTGGGGCAGAGCCCTGTCTGGGGACAGGCAGCACCTCGGGGCCATGTGGGGCACGAGCAGCTCCAGCTGCTGGGCCCTGCCCTTTGAGCTCTCCAGGTGACTGGAAATCTTCACCTTCCTACGTGCAGCTCTTAGCCAGCTCTGCACGATTCTATTGATGACTTTATGAATGGATAAGAAAAGCAAATTTGATTATTTCTCAGCCGTGCATTGCTGTCTATAATTGCACAGATTTGGACTGTAATCAGTCAGATTGCTTCCTTGGCTCAGGGCTGGACAAGACAAGAACATTCCCATGAAAAGCTAAATGTCCTCTCCTTATCAAACCCAAACCACACCTCTGGGTCCTTGAGTTTGTCTCCTGAAAGGTTTTAATTAGGTCCTGGATCTAAACACTGCCATTAGGTCACACTTAATTTGTGTATTTGTGTTCTGCATTCGCTCTGCTCTCGTACCTCGGTGTATTTTTGGTGTATTTTTGTGTGAGCTGGTTTCATACAGCAGGAAAAGAGATCCTGGCAGCGAAACTTGACTGAAATCCATATGTGCAGTTTGCACCTTTACTCAGCTCCTACACCTGTAATGATTTTCACAGGCAGATGAATTTTGAACACAGGTGCTTCAGAAACAGATACTGCAGACCAAGGCGTGCGTTACACAAATTGAATTTTAAAATTAAATTTCCGATGCCTAGAGAAAAAGATTGCAGGGAGCTAAAAAAAGCCCTGAATCTGATGGTGAATATGAATATTACCAGCAAGTCACACTTCAATAAGCTTCAGAGCTGGAGAAGCAGTCCCTGGAAGAAATGCTCAGCGGGCTCTGTTTTAACCTCTGTCTGCAGGGTTGAGCTCTGCCTGCACGTGGCAGCCCCCAAAGTCCTCGTCCTACTCCCTTTGGCTTCCTGGCTGGATAATTTTCCTTCTGCAAAGCAGGGCTGGGCTGCTTGACTGAGTATTTCCAACCACCTAAATCTTGGGGCAATTATTTTAATAAATCTGAATTGTGGGACTCCTGCCTAGATATGTAATAGGAATCTGATCTCCAGTACAGATGGAAAGCAGTGCAGCTGCACTGTGTTAATTAAGTATACGCCAAACATATGGCAATACACCTCCAGACCAACAGGCACAGAGCTCTCTTGGATGCAATTAGCTCTTGTGCATGCATAAAGAATCAACCACGAACTCCAGAAATGCACAAGTCATAACCTCTGACTGATGGAATTACTGGTGCTAAACTACTGCACTTCCATGGCAGAAGTGGTTTTCTCATCACTGAAATGCTGCTGAGGTTGGGGTGTCCAAAAGAAAGAAAAAGACCCTATTTTCTTCTGTTTCTGATCTTCTTTGGTTCCTACATTAGAGCTTTGCCTCTGAGGAACCAGAGGAGTGGCTCAGGAAAGAAATACAGCCCCAGAGGGAATGATCTTCCATTGCCCTGCAGTTTGTGCCATTATTTATGCAGGTTTAAAATAGATGGAGAATTGCTGTACAATGTTCCTGTCTGATGCAGCCTCACTCCCGCTCCTGGTGAGGATTTGCACCAAGATGCACAAGGTTCACAACAACAAAATTTTGACCCTATCAGTAAATAATGTAGAAAATGAGAGTAGTAGGGCCCATAATATTCCATGGTTGACTGTTATTTGTGCAAGAGCAGTGCTGGGTGCCCAGGGATCCCAGAGATGGACGATGGGCACGATCACAGGTGATGAGAAGTGACTCTGTCGATGTGACAAACCCCCCCTGACCCTGATGACATCTGGATTTCACTCGGACAAAGCCACAGCTGCTGCCACAGCACAAGCAAAATACAGCAGGAGATACAACAGGAGAAGCAGCTCCAGGACAGCTGGAATCTGTTTCCCACAGATGTTTTTCCCTGATTCCCGAGGGAATCCTGCCAGGCTGCTCCTGGGTGTGCAGCAGCCACGGGCACTGCTCCTTCCTCTTGCTCATAACTATTCAAAAGGTTCAAGGCTTCAGATTTATGCGTTTTTTTGCTTCACATGGCTTGAAGAGTGGGGGAACTTCACTCTGGATTGTGAAGTGGTGGGACTTTGTTATTTGAGCTCCTATTTCCAGCAGCTCTTGCTGGAGCTGGCTGTGCATTTTGCCTCCAAAAAGGGTGATTTTGAGGACAGTGACGTTTATCTGAGTGCAGGCCGTGTGAACACTGCTCACCTGGAGATACAGAACGAGATTCAGATCAACTCCTTGAGATAAAACCGGGTTCAGCTCTGCCTTGTTTCTCCTCCAGTAGAGATGGATATCACCATCTTAGGGCAGACACTTAACACTGGCTTTCCTTATTCCCAGCCTGATGCAGCAGCCTGTAATTAGTTTTCACACCTTGGCTATGTTTAACTCCCCTCTGTCTCATCTGTTAATCTGCTAACAAGCAGCAAATGTGTTTTCGAGTAGGCTCCAAATGGGAGGCCAAGACCTCATAGTTCACCTTCTGAGGGAGCTGCTCAGAGGGCACAGTTCTTAGATAATTTTCAAATATCTTGTATTCATGTAGTTTTTACAGCCTGGACAAAAATGAGATTGTATATCTTAATATTAATGCAGAAAGTTGTAAATGGACGAAAAGCTAATAGCATAAAATAATCTTTAATTTCCTTTTGGTGCAGGGAAATGATTTAATGTCAGTAAAGGTACCAGTCTGACAGCCTAGCAGCACCTTCCATGAGCTGAGCAAAGCGAGCAATTTCTGTTCTACCAATGTTGTGGCAGTTTAGGGGGGAGTGTTCCAAAAGGGACCTTTAGTGGGTACTTGGGGACTGGGGGAAGGTGGATCTCCTTCCAACAGAAGTTGTGCTCTGATAAATACAGGTTTAGGAGATGGGAGACTGAACATGGACACTGGATTTTAGTCCCTCCTCAGTGACTTTGGTGACAAGGTCGGGGTGGGTCACAGGTTGGACTTGATGGTCCTGGGGGGATTTTCCAACCCAGTGATCCTGGGATTCTGTACTGTGAATGTATTTTTATATTGCATTGCCCAGGTCTGGTCAAACCAGCCACTGCCAGTGTATTTATCTCCCTTATGAATTTTGACTTCGTAGGTCAGATCTGCTTTGTCTGGACACAAATGAAGAACAGCTCTTTTTCAATTTTTTCCCCTTACATTTGTGCTCACTGTTACAGCAGTCATTGCCTCTGTGTTGCTGTGTCTGGAATATCAAATTTGGAGCTGCTCTGAAGCCAGCCAGAGCAGGGGGTGACCTCTGTCATGTTCATCTCCCCACGACTGCCATTCACAGGCTCACACAGGCGTGTGCTGCTCATCCCAACCAGAAGCTGTTCCCGTGTGTCAGCCTGGCTTTTATTCATTTGTTCCTTTATTTATCTATCCATCATTCCCTCCAATTGTTTGCATAAGAATGGAGATTAAAACTTCTGCAATAATAGCTGGAGCTGAAATTGGATTCTAAGCCTGCCGGGCCCTGGGATGATTGGAGCTGTCAGAGGCTGTTGCAGAGGACTCCCCTCGTTAGGGTGATGATGTCCTGCCCCAGCTCCCGGCCCCGCTGCCCCTGCAGATTAAAGGAAGATTGTTCTTTCATTTTCATATTCTGCAGCTCTCATTCGCCCAAGTCAATAAATTGAAGCTGCCTGTGCCATTTGTCCTAAGTCTCTTTTCCAAAGAGCTGCCACTGATTGTCGACCTTTTTTATTTTCCATTGTTAATCCTCCTCCTTCCTTCAGTGGTCTGTTCATTCACTAATCCCAGCTGTCGTGTGCGTAGATGTGGAGAGATGGAAATCTAATCTCAATGCGGTTTTCATTCTCTGTCTAATGTACTCAGAGAGATTCACAGGATTGGAGCTTTTTTTAGGGGGCTGGAAGCGAAGCAGATGCCCAAATGACCACTGCTACCTGGCCTGGGGAAGGGAATCCAGACATCCATGGATTTGGCTTGGCTTTATTCAAATGCAGGCTGGTTTTTATAGTTATAAATTGCACTCTTATCCTTCCTGATAATTTCACTGAGATAGAAGTGGTCTGTTAAGAGGTTTGGAGCCTTTCCCAACCAACGAGCTTCTTTAAATAGGAGATGGGAGCTCCTCCATGGAGCAGAGCAGGACTTCGTGCCTCAAATTGCACCAGGGGAAGTTCAGATGGGGTATTAAGGAAAATTTCTTCTCAGAAGAGGTTGTCAAGCATTGGAACAGTCTGCTCTGGGCAGTGGTGGAGTCCCCATCCCTGGAAGTGCTCAAAAAACATGCGGATGTGGCACTTGAGGACACGGTTTAGTGGTGACCGTGGTGGTGGCACTGGGTGACCTCAAAGGTCTTTTCCAACCCAAACGATTCCATGATTCTCTGACTGCCAGCAGCAGGATCCAAAGCTGGAGAGATGCAGCATCTCCTGAGGTGCTGCTGGGCAGAGCTGGAGGAGCTGCAGAGGCTTGGAGAGGTGGGGAGGATTGACAAGTTTAACGTCACAGGCGTGTTCCCAAATGAATCTGTTGTGATAGGTATTAGTCATAAGTATAAACTGCAGGGAGATTTGCATTTTATTCTCTTTATCCTACTTCAATCCTGAACAGCCCCTTCTGCCCACCCTAATTTGGCATATTTAAGGGGATTTGCTGCATTTTTTAGTAACTAAAGGTCCTGGAGAACAGCGAGTTCCTTGGAAGGGAATGATGTGTGTGCACACTCGGGCCTGGGTGTGCACAGCTCCTTGTGCCCAAACACTCACAGAATCATGGGCTCATTAAAGCTGGAAAAGCCCTGTAAAACCATGAAATCCAGCCATTAACCCAGCGCTGCCCTGCTCACCACTGAACCCTGTCCCCATGTGCCACATCCACACGTGGTGCTGGGTGACTCCTCAGGAGTCAGACTGGCCCCTGTTCCGTGCTCATTCCCATGGGAATCCACACTTTGGTTTTGTGGGTTTCCTCTTCTCCCCTATGGGTTATTTTGGGGGTTCTCAGTTCCTGGCTGAGCCCCCACCCCCAGTGCAGCCCTGCAGAGCTGCTTACCCCTCTCAAACACAGCAGGACTTCTGAGTCTGAATTTATCTGGTCTCTGTCATATGCTGGTCTCATTGTGTTTTATGACCTTTAATTAATTAAGCTTCATAAAATTCTAATCATGCTGGAATTATTAATCCTGTTTTAAATTAACTGGCCAAAGAGAGGTGAAATGTTTTACCAGGCTGTGGGTACCTGATTTGAACCCTGACGTCCTGCTGCCTCCAGCCTTGCTGTAACCCAGCAGGAAAATTCACTTCCCACAGGACTTCAGGTGAAGCCTTTGGCTCTAAAGTCCATGTGCTGAATTCTTCCTATGGATGCAGTTCCTCTGACCCTAAGCAAGCCGTGCCTTGTCCCAGGACCCAACCACAGCTCTTGCTTTGGGAACAGCTTCAGTAAAAGCAAAAGTGAGAATTCCCTCTCCTCCTGGCTGCTGTGCCAAAAACTTTCACGACTCCTTAATTCCTTTCACACAAGTGCAGAAGGCAGTCCTATTTTATCAATCTTAGCCTGGGATTTCTTGGCATTAACTGACTGGTAATTTTCTTCAGAAGGAAAGTTTGTAAGTGGTTATTTAAAGCTCTGCTGCACCTCCCTTGCGAGGTGTACCAAATCTCTGTCCTTCTGAGGAGGGAAGCAGTGCTGATGAGAATGTGTGTCCTGGCTACGTTTCACTGAGTCTGCAGCCAGGCAGGAGTTGGGGATTACTTGGGGATGTGGAAAACGCTGTATTTCTGTCTCTGTGTGTTTTCATAATCTTCTAATCTTTATGATCGTTGCAATTTGATTTTGCCGTGAAGGGCACACACAGAAGGCAGCAGTACCTGTGACCACAGGGGTGATTGTAGAAAAGCTGTTTCTCAGCCAGAGAGGTGGATTGCATAAAATTAATCTCACAGAGCACAGAATCACAGAATGGTTTGTGTTGGAAGGGACCTCACACTCCTCTGGTTCCAGTCCCCTGCCTGGGCAGGGATTCTGCTCACAGATCACATCCTTCGTTCAAGCTGGCCTCGAACATTTTTATCTTAAATAAACAAACAAACCCCAAAAATACAAACCCAGACTTCCAAGTCAAAGTCTGCACTTACTGCATTCTTGCATGAAGAGTGTTGTGTTAGCAAAAGAAGTGCATTTTGCTCGGTGTTGGGGGAAAGCTGACAGCTGAGTGTAAGATGTTATTCTCAAGGAGGAGTTTCCCAAGGGCTGGAGATCCCTCTGTGACTGAGCAGCCCGATCTGACATCGCTTTGCCAGAGCTTCCCTGCAGTGAGACACTGAGAGTGGTGTCACTGCTTTGGTGCCCTGAGTGCTGCCTGTGAGGGTCAGCCCTGGGGAGTGAGGCTGCTGCCTGTGCTCCTGCACTTCATTTGATGCTCCCATGGGTTCTTGTGGGACCCTGGGAGAATCCACATCTTCCCTCTACCAGAGAGCAGAAGGCACTTCCCTGTGCTCTCTGCCCTGTCCTTTAGCTCCCATTTTGTGCCCTCCCCGTGGAAGCTGTGAGGAGCTGTTGGGTGTCCCAGAGAAGCAAACACAGCCCTGCCAGGCTCCCACCCCACGAGGATAATTGTGGTATAACACCACGTGTCCTCTGGGCTGGTTTCATGCTCCCTGTAATCCACAGGAGCCTGTGGAATTAATCACAATGCCAGCCCTCCACGCAGCTGCCTCACAGCTCTGTGCAGACATTCGTCACATCAGTCCCTGAGCCCTGCCTGAGGTGAGAAAATGCTGCCTCTTACCAGCATCAGAGGGCTGAGAGAGCTGTGCAGGAGGGGTGCAGCCTCTGCTCCCCTCTCCGTGCCCAGGAATGGTCTCACTGGGTAATTCTGGGGCTGTGAAAGCTCCCAGCTCCTTCCCTCCCGTGCCTGGCAAGCACCACAGAGTGCTGACACGACAAAGAATGACACAGGAGTCGCGTGTTGCCACTTCATGCAGGGATTTACTGAGAGATGTGGAATCTTTTGGGTTCCCTCCAGCTCCCTCCTTCCTCCATTCACTGTCTGTGTGATGAGAGCCATCAGTGTCTGGCAGTGCTCAAAGTTCAGGGAAAAACTTCTCCACAGTCCTGCCATAAATAGAGTTTTTCTTTCCTTCCCTGCACTGAGCAGGATTTCTGTGCTTGGGGTGACTCTGAAGCTCTCAGTACACACAGAGGGCCCTGACAAGAATTTCTGTGGGGTCACCTGGGGAAATGCTCTGTGCCACAGGAGCTGCTGGCCCAGAATCCCTTCCCTGGACATTCCTCTCCTGGCACGGCCGAGATCGGGATCTGCTCCGCGCTGTTTATGGGATTAAAGGGATATTAAAGGGACATTAACAAGTTCTATTGAGCTCCTCAATGCTATTTCTGTGCCAGAACTTCTGAAGTGGAGGGGAACAGGTCATAAAATGCTCCAGAAACCAAATATTTGCTGTTTTTTGTAGCCATTGAAAGGAGTTGAAAGGGCCTGAAGTGGGTGCAGGTGGTACCAGGCACAGACAGGGACACAGGAATTGCTGGTCCTGTTGTGCAGGGGGTGGTGGGATGGGAGGGGATGGGATGGGATGGGAGGGGATGGGATGGGATGGGAGGGGATGGGGTATGGAGCAGGGTGGCTCCAGGCTCTGGGGCACCCCTGGCACGTTCTGTGCTCTCTGTAGGACTGGCAAGCGTTGGCAGCCTGGGGAACCAAGGCTGAGCACGTTGGTTTCTCTCTCTGTCTCTCCACATCCCACCTTGAGCCGTGGCAGGAGGAGTCTCTTGTCCACCCCCTGATCCACACCCCCAGCAGCAGAACAGGTACTTGAGAGCAGGGAAGATTAAACATTTCATTATTTATTTCCCTGTGGTGATCTCTGTACACTCGAGTCAGATTTGATTACATTTACATTAGCATGTTAATAATTCATCACATTATCCAGACTCTTAAATCCAGATGCATGAGGTGTTAGCAGTAAAAATACTCTTCA
Source organism: Falcunculus frontatus (assembly GCA_013398115.1). Lineage (NCBI taxonomy): Eukaryota > Metazoa > Chordata > Aves > Passeriformes > Falcunculus > Falcunculus frontatus. The sequence goes on along the minus strand of VZRV01004806.1, from coordinate 176,907 downwards.
TCTGTATTTATTTCTGGACATGTTTTAAACATTTTCATTTTTCTCGCTGCTTTGGGCTTACTCAGGAGTCTTGTCACTGTCTCTCAAGTATCTGCAGTGTAAGGAACTCGAGCTGGGGATGTGTTCCATGGCATTCTAAAATGAAGTTTGCATTTATTGTCTATTTAGAAGCTGTCTCTGCTGTGGCAGGGGGTGGGATGAGATGATCTTTGGGGGCCCTTCCAACCCAAACCATTGTATGATTGTAGATGCAATCTTGTATATTTCCATATAGACACAAATCCATATTTATATATGTATGTACATTGCTTAGGCATCTTTAGACACCCACAGATTTAGATTGTGTTCAGTCAGAAAGCTGCACAGAGTGGAAATGGGAGGCTCTGAGTGAAATGCTGCCACTGCTTTTGGATCACAGTGAACACAGGGACTCACAAAATAGGAAATTTTTGAGAAGATCTAGCAAAACCATACTGGATAACCTCAGATTTGATTTGAAAAAGGAAGATTAACATCCTGATCACAAGGAATAATTGTTACAATATTTCACATTGCACTGAAGCTTATTGCTGAAATCCTCTGTTTGACACTGGTGAATATTCTGCTATTTTATCATTTGCTGACTTGCATAGGAAATGGAGACTTCTGTCGGGAATGAAAAGTAACAGTGCTTTTCATTTTAAATTAAAAAAATAAATAAGAGCAGATGTTTCTCAGGCTACCTGGGCTCTGCTGTAATGAGGTTTTCCTGGTGCCTTTGGGGCCCAGTGGAGAAGGACTCGTCACAGGTTATTACCCAGCACGTCACAGAAGCATCACTGCTCTCCCTCTAAACGTTCTAACCTTCCTCGTGATTGAGATTTATCTGCTGCTTGATAAAAAATGTCCCAAATTCTACAGCAAAAGAGGAAAAGTGCGTTACAGTTCAGGAAGTTGCTGACAAAGTGGGTCATTAATAACGCTGCGAGGCCTCTGTGCAGAGGTGCTTGGGATAAATTGTCACTCACAAGTTTGTAATTTCCTGGGGTTTGTCACTTTAAAGCAAATTCTGAACCTGGGTGATTTTGTTTGTGAAACATTCAGTTGGGTTTAATTGCCTGCTTTTCTTTCATAAATCTGATCTGATAATGGAAGGTTTAGAGGCAAATTCATTTTGTTGCAATAGATTTTTTCTATCTTTTCCCATTGTGTTTTGGATCCAGCAGGAGGGGGACCGAGCTGAAGTCACAGTGAGGGTGTAGGGAACTGAGAGGGGAATGTTCCACTCTGGCACAGGGCGAGTTCCTGAGCAGAAGAAGCCCCCCAGGCACTCTCCAAGCCCATCTCTAATTGTCACTTCTGGCACAACTCGAGAGCAGCCAGTCCCACCCAGGCAGCTGCTGTTTGTGCCCCCAGCTCCCTCCCAAAACTGTTTCTCTCCCAAGCACAGTGGCTGCCCACAGAATTCCTGTAAAACACAAAACCTTCTCCTGTTAGCCACGGGTGCCACCCTGAATATCAGCACTGGCACTGCTGCAAAAGGGGGCACAGAGGAGCCCCCAGAGCCCCTCTGGGGCACTGATCCCTCGTGGTCCATTCCCACAGGAGCCCAGAGCTGGGGGCTGACAACACGTGCAAAAAACGTGTCTAAGTTTATCTCTCTTGACAGAACTGATTAAAAATAGCCTTTCTTTCTCAGCCACGATAATGGGCTTTTCTTTTTTTTCCAAATTGTCTTGATAAGGGCACAGTGAGTTTGTAGTTATTTGGGAAAATAAATGAGGTTGCTAATCTTTTCCTTTTTCCTTCAGTACACGTGCTCCTGCATCAATGCACAAGTAACTGTTAATTTAACACCTGTGTTCTTTGAACCATTATTTTAGTTTTCTTCTCATTTTAATCCCTCTTGGATAGTAATTCTCACTTCTGGGAGCTGTGAGGTCTCAGAGAAATCTGATGCTCCAAAGTGTGCTTGGGATGCTCGAGCTTCTGCTTGTTGTCCTTCCCCACCTCATCTCTCCCTGTCTGCCTGTGGCTGGTTCCGCACGAGCTTTAGCAGCATCCAAACCTTTGCAACAGTGTGTTCGTGCTGTTTGCATGGCTGTAATTCCAATTATCTCGAGGCTATTTTCCTCCAAGTAGGTTTGTTAGCAAGTGCTCAGTCCTACTGCAGGAAATGGCTCTCTTAATACCTGGAGTGTGTCTCAAAAATTGTTCTGACATCAGATGTCTTTCAATTACAACTCTTAATCTTTATAATAACAGTTCATTTTCTTAATTAGAAAATGATAACCACAGTGCTCTAATGAGAATGGCAGTGTTCTGAAATGGTTCAGGATTTCAGACCCTGGAGAAAGGCAAAGAGGCTTCACCTGCCCAGGCTGTGCTTCACTGGAGCCCTTCCACACGGAGCCCGTGATGCCACGGGGACATCCAGGAAGGAAAGATGGGCTGGAGCTGGTCCCTGTGGAAGCTGGAGAGCTGCTCCAGCCTCGGAGTGCTGAGGGTTTCCTGGCAGGGAGCACCAGGGCCAGGCTCACCTGAGCTCCAACCCCATCACTGCCTAAAGGGGAAAGTTTTCCTGTCCCAGAGCCCCAAACCCCCAGGGAGGTGTAGGAAAAGGGAAACTGCCTCATGTGGGGCTCTGTGCTTCCCTTTCCCAGGTGAAACTCCTGGAGCCACTGGAGGTGTCTGTGCTTTGTCCCGTGGTGTGGCAGGACCAGGAGGAGCCCTGAGGTTTCGTGTGAAGGGAGGGGCTGAGGAGGGCAGGAGTTTCCAGGGGGGTTCTCCATGGGCTGCACTCTGTCAGCCCCTCCTGCCTCTCTCCCGGGGAGAAAAGGAATGGCAAAGTCCCTGCTCCTTCCACTCCCACAACTGGTGATTTTCTGCTCAGCTCTTTCCCAAGATACGATGTTATAAATCCCACCTTCTGCTTTTTGAAATAAATCCCATTTTTACCTCTAAGGAAAGCCATTTGAAACGCACTTAGCAACCGTCAGAGTCTATTTTTAGCTTCTATCAGGGTGTAATGTACAAAATGTAATAATCTCGTGCTTGAAGCTTTTCCCTTCTTCCCAGAGATGCGAAATTGCTGCCATTGAATGAGGTGGGAGCAGCTCTGCTCCTGGGCTCTGCCCAGTCCCTGGCTGTGTCCCCACACCTCACGCTGCCCACGATCACCTTTGGCTCTCTGGTTATTTCTGGGCAGGCCCAGCCACGGGGAATGTCCTGAACAAGGCAAACCAAGTGTGAGTTCTCAGATCCCTCCCTGACAGCAAGTGCCATGGTCAAGGATGTTTGTAGGACAGGGAGGCAGAGAGAGGCTGGAAGGAGAATGAATTAATGCCCCCATGGCTTCAGGGAAGGTGGGGGACAATCTCCCCTCACCCCGAGGACCTGGAAAACTGCGCTGCAGGGGTTAACCTTGCTCCTAAAACACACCTTCCATTCTGTACAAACGCTCTGCCCTCCCTCAGATCCTGGGAATTGGGCCCTTGCTGGAGCTGTGAGCTCTGTGGGAGCTCTCAGGGTGTGTGGGGGGAGATGTCTTCCATCAATCTGTCTGTGCTCGCTGAAGCAGAGCAGGAAGGATGATGTGAGGGCTGTAGAACTGGGTTGGGACACCGGTGTTCCCAAATTACTGCTGTGGAATGCTGTGTGAGACCTTGGCCAAGTCATTAACCTTCGTGTGATTTAGTTCATCACTCTCAGCTCGTATTTCCATCCCTTTTCCCAACTCTCTGACAAGGCTGTAATAAAGACAAAGTCTGGATCCCTGGAAGTGCCCAAGGCCAGGTTGGACGGGGCTTGGAGCAACCTGGGACAGTGGAAGGTGTCCCTGCCATGGCAGGGGTGGGACTGGATGGGCTTTGAGGCCCCTTCCAACCCAAACCATTCTGGGATTCCACGATTCCCTGATCCTGGGAAGAGGAGAAGCCTCCTGAGGTGGAGCACAGGTTGAGGGCTCTTGCACTGTGTTTCCTGACTCTGTTCACTGGAGTTTTGAATGGCAGAAGGGATGGGGCTCCCACTGCTCCCTTCTGGAGATTGAGTGACCTCCTGTGCCAGATCAGAAATAGATTTTAAATAATTCATTGAATGAAGTCTAGGATTTTTGTACATGTCTGTCTGATTCTCCGTGCTCTTTATTATTCCTGGCTTTCCTACCAACCCTGAGAGCACAGAGCCTCATCCCTCTTGTCATCACATCCACACTGCCTCCTTCTGCTCAGGATCACTCCACTGCTTTGAACATCAGTTGAATTTTTCCTTTCTTCTCTTGAACGAGGGAATTATTTTCCCTAATAGCACAGCTTTGATTTCCCTGTTGGGGTGTGCTTTGCTCTGATGTGAGAGAGGACACAGCCCTCAACCTCCTGGGTGTGGGACCACCTCCCATCAGAGGGCAGCGTGTTAAAGCAAATGCAGGGTCCTGGATCAGCTCTGCTCCCACTGGGATCCACACAATCACACTGAGTGGAATCCAGCCTCTGGAGCTTAAAGACATGCACATCTAATCCTGGGCATTTGAGAGAATAAAAACCTGCCTGGGGCTCCAGGGCTCCCAGCCTCAGCAGGCAGGGACATGCAGGGCAGCAAACAAGGCAGAGTTCTGAAACTCTGGATGGGAGCAAAACACAGGGAAATTGTTAATTTTCCTGAATTCTGAGCACTCTTGCTTACTCCTCGTACCCGAAAGGGATGGGTTTGTTTTTGCTGTTTAGCTTCGGGCTGGAACAGAACAGAATATACATTTCCTTGCAAAGACACATTCCTATCTTATGTGGTGGTCTGAAATTAAATCAGGAGGAATGTTGTTTAATCAGGGAGAAAGGAAAGAAAGAAGGAATAAACAGGCATCTGATAAATTCCTGTTCCCACTGTGGGACGTGGGAGGTCCCCTGGGAAGTTGCTTGGAGAGCATCAGGCTCGTGTTCCCTCCGTGCCTGGCACAGGTTTGAGCACCTGAGACAGGACTCCAGAAGGGCTCTGTGTGTGCACTCCTGCCTCAGGGAGATGCAGAACTGGAGCTCTTTCTGTCTTTTTTTAAAAACTGGTGCAAACTCGAAGTGATTTATTTCCATCACAGCTCTCCTGACTGTCTCACTTGTGGGGAACTGAGGCCAGATTTACTCCAGACTAAGCAGGAGTAAAATGTTCCTTCCTTCATCCTCAAAACCTTGTGTGAGCTCTGGTTTTCTCCCCTGTTATTCTGGGATGCTGTGGTGAATTTGCAGGCCATCAGTTGCTACCTTTTCCCTTTATTGTAGAGATTTAACCCAAAGAGGTGTGTGCTTGATAAATATCGAAGTCCTGGTGGTGGTATTACCAGAATGTTTCTTGTTCTGTGGCTTCAAAAGACTTGGTTTTTCTTTTGACAATTATATTTCTTTTGTGATATAACCCCACGGGTTTTGTATGGATTATAGCATCCTGGTGGGTGTGTGTACACAGGGCAGAGAGGAGCTGGAGTCAAACCCAGAGCCCTTTAAGTAACAAAACAAAACCAGAAACACAGAAGTAGAATTGCACTGGGGCTTGTTTAAGCCTCCCTGAAATTTCCATTGTGCAAGCGTTTGAGTGTTGTAGTTACTGTGGCACATCTCATTTTCCTTTATTCCCTGGTGGATGTTTCCCTGAGAATTTGGTACAGATGCTGAACAATAAAGCCTGTTGCAAATTGCTTTCCAACTGCTAGGTAATTACAGCAGATTTTATGCTAAATGTAAAGAATGTACTGCTATTTTTTAATAAAGGGAACATCTTTTCTTATCTGATGCTCTAATGCAGTCTCATTTGTCTCACTTTCCAGCTGAAGGGTGGCTTCCAGTCGTTCACACCCAGCCAGAGCTGCTGGCACGGCTGCCTTTTCCTATTCTTCCCCAGAACCTGCCTGTTCCAATCATCAGCTGGAAGTTCAGTGTGTATTCAGTAAGTAACTTTAAATATTTAATATGACTACACGGAGGCCAGGGAGCATGTTTCTATCTGTACTTGTTACCAAATCAGACAGAATATTTGGTTCCAGCAGGCTCCAAGGATTAGCTCCACGTTTTGTCACATTTGTCAGTGTTTACTAACGACCAGTGACATTATCATCTCTCATACACCAGGCTGAGTAAACACGAAGCTCCTCATCCCTTCTTGGAGGGAGTTTTCTCTCTCTGCCTCTGTACACAAGTGAGCATCTCGAGCTGCAGGAGGAGTGTCACTGATTGCTCTGAGCTGCAAAGCAGATGTGTGGGATGGGTGGGATTCGTTTTGTGGGGAGAGACCATGAGCAGAGTGGGGTTTGGAGGAGCCTGCTTCTCTGAACACTGAGAACTTCCATCTGCTGATGCACTGAGTGCTTCGAGAGCAGTGGCACAGGGCTGCTCCAGAAGCTGTTACTGAGCCAGGGGAAGCAGCATTGCTGCTCTGCTCGGGGTTGTTTGGTAAAGTCAGGGCTTCCTGCTCAGCCCTGGGCTCCTGGAAGGCCACCTCTGTGTTCTGCTGGGCTGGAGCTGGTGACGGGGGCTCTTTGTCCTGTGGTGTCGTGGCCATGGTGGGACTGGGTCAGAGGCTGGGCTGGATGAGCTGGGAGGGCTTTCCCAGCCTTTTTGAGGTTCCATTCTGTGACTCTGAGACTTGCTGGGAGGAGGAGGCAGCTCCAGTGCCCCAGGAGCTGCTGCAGGGGTGCTGGAGTCTCCCCTGCTCCCATCTCAGGATGGGCTCACTCAGCCCAAGGCTTGGCCTCTGCAGGGTGAGTGCAAAGGGCTGGGGCTGTTTCCATCTGCACGTGCAGATCTGTACCTGGAGCCGTTGTAAATGTGCACTGAAATGTATTTTAAAAGTGTGTCAGTCATTAGAACCTAAAACTGGATGTGAGCCCACACCGGGAGCAAGTGCCCGAGAGGGGACAGGAGTAATTTGTTGATTAAACACAGCACTGGAGAGAGTGAAGTCACTGCATTTTAGACCCTGAACTGGTGGGAAGGAAAGGGATACAAAATGAACCCAAACACCCAGGAATCTGCATTTCTAAACCACATGGGAATCAAGAAATCCTAATGTAAAGATGTTTCTGTGCAGTGACTTTGACACCTGTGTGATAGCGGTGAAAGGCTGTGGGGTGTTCCCTGAGTTGCCCAGGATTTCCTGATGGTGTTTTTAGTCACCTGCTGCAAGAACCTTTCCAGTGGCTTCCCGTAAGAAGTGGGATGGTGTTTGGGATTTGTTTAAGAGCTGTTCTTAGAAGGAGCTGTGTGCTGGTGGAACACAGCAGCAGCAGCCCTTGGTGCCAGAATCTGCAATAAAAGCCCGTGCTGGGGGAAAATTGCTCTCAGGTCCTTGTGGATATTGTAGTGAGGTTTAAAATGAATCTCTGCTGTTGCTGTTTATGACCTTCTTTATCTATTTCCCATTAACTTTTATATGGCTGATTGATGGGAATGCAGGAACAAAGAGGTGCAAACACCGCAGTGTGATTAGCACAGAGGCTTCAGGCTCCTGTTAATCTGCCACTCACACAGAGCAGCACCAAATCACCCATCGGAGAGGTCCCCGTTCCTCTGTCAGAGGAGCCTGGGAGTGCCATCGGCACCCGCTGATGTGACAAGTGGCTCTGGGAGGCACTGAGCTGCTCCGGTGCCTGGCACTGCCAGAGGTGGCAGCTGAGATTAACCACAGCCAGGAGAGATGAAATCAGGTGCCATGAGCTAGGGGGAGACAGGGAGAGAGTCCTGCCCTGCTGCCAGGTGACTTTACACCCAAAGCAAATCCCCACGTGGCTCAGGAGACAACAGAAACCCCATCCAGATCCATTCTGACTTCCAACAGCACTGCTGAGTGGTTGAAATGTGCAATTTAACATATGGCTAATAAACTACTAATTAAAACAAATAGGAAACAGTCAACTAATCAAATCTCCTTGTTGCCATATGGCAAAATTCCCTGGCAGGCTCCGAGAGGAGTCACCCAGCCCAGGCTATCGACAGGGACCCAGTGACTCAGCAGGGGATTAGGGCAAAGCAGGGAATTTGGGATGATTATTCATTAGCTGTCAGGGGGGGCACTGGATGAGCTTTCAGGTCCCTTCCAACCCAAGCCATTGTGTGGTTCCATGAAATCTGTGAGCAGCCAGGGGATGCTCAGAGCTGTTCCCTCACAGGTGTCCCAGCAGGGTCACACACCCAGAGCAGAGGATGTCACCAGGGGACAGCCTGACAGCACTTCACAGATGAGGACCTGCCTGCTCCATGTTTTGGTTGAGAGATGCTCTGTGCTAATGCTTGTGGCACAGCAGCTGGGTGGAGGATAATTGAGAAGCAGGAAAAAGGCCTTGGAATGATTCAGCAAGAATTAGCTCTGCTCCACACACGCTCTCAGTGCCACGTGTGGCTGAGGGAGGGAGACAGCAGCTGGGGAGCTGAGGGGTATTTCAGACTCTGCCCCACCACATCTGGGCCATTTCTGTCTAGGGTCAGTTACTGTGGTGACATTGTGTAAGTGTCACTGTCTTTTTGGTATAAAGAACAGAATTTAATGGCACTGGGGAAGCAGAGGGGCAGGCACTGATTTCTGCTCTCTGTGACCAGGGACAGGACCCCAGGGAATGCTCCCGGCCCCGAGGCTGCCAGAGCTCCAGAAGCGTTTGGACAGGGCTGCCAGGGGTGCCCAGGGTGGGATTTTGGGGTGTCTGAGCAGGGGCTGCCCTGGATGATCCCTGGGGATCCCTCCCAGCTCAGGACATTCTGTAATTCTGTGTGTTTCCCATATGGAAGTGGTGATGGACTGTCCTACAGCGAGAGAGGGTTGGTTCATTAGGCTGCATCTTAGTCAATGATAGGAATTAAGAACAAAACAGGATGTTTGCCCTCTCTCTTTTATTAACTTACTCCAGCAGCAGCTGGATGACTCACAACCTTCACTGAGGCACAGAGATGCCGTGGTCACGTAGGCTCAGAGCTGGAGAGCCTTGAGCTCACACAGTCACACCCCTGCTTTGGCACTCGGGCTCGTTTTCTGCACATTTGTACCCCAAAAATTTAATCTGAAACCATTAGCAATAGAGGAGCTTTGCTCTGGTGTGATAAGAGACAACAGAGATAGTAAATCCTCCCATGAGTCAGGAAAACTGTGTTCCCCTTTCTCAATTTATGTGTTCCTATGGAGGGGATCTTTTGTTCTCCCTTCAAAAGGACTTTCTAGTTCTTAAATGGAATCGTCGCTTATAAAGAAGCTGTAACTGGATTTTTTCAGACCTTTTGCCCTTGTCTTGGTTCAGCTCTAAGTCATGTCCCAGGGAATAAGAATGCAATGTAAAACTCGGTGTTAGCAGAGCACAGCCCTGAGGTGTGGGAAGGATCATTTTCTGTGGGCGTGTGAGGTCAAAGGGGCCCAGAACATGGACCGTGGGAAGATTTCTGCACTGAGACCTCATTAAGGAGTTTTATTTGGCTTCGTTTTGCAGACAGCCAGTAAGAGATAAAGCTTGATATTCTTCATAAAGTGACAGAATTATAACAAAATGTAACAAAAGTGACTTAACTGCCACAGGGAAGTGCTGGGCTGGATCCATCAAGGCCCTCAGTGTCCCAGTCATCATCCAGGAAAGCACTTAAGCACCTCCTTTACTGTAAGCACTGCTTAAATCAATGCTGATTGGCTTTGCTGCATCAGGAGCAGGGTTCAGGACAGTTCAGGAGTCAGACCGTGGGCCCCTATTTTTCATCTGCACAATGGGGCCCTTCCACTTCTAAATCCTCTCCTCCTGGGCCGGGAGGCTTTTGGAGCAGAGAATATCTCTGGGAAACTATGGGAAAGATCCCTAGAAGCCTTGTATGGAGAAAAGGAGTCACTGGAGTCACCCAAAAAATAATGACGGTGAAAAGAGGGGCTGAACTCGAGAGAAAACCTGACTGATTTTCAGAAGTCAGCAGAGGAATCATGAGCTCATTCTGGTTGTGGCATACCTGCAGTACATGGGTGTTTGGCCTCTTGCTGCCAACCCCAGGGCAATCACAATTTCCCTTCTGGCCCTAAAAGCTGTTAATGAATTCCTGATCTCCCATGGCCACCTTCTGTTTGTTTACCAGCACATTCTGCCTCGCTTCTCCCACGGGGCATTTGGGTGCCCAGGCTTTGGCAGGACATCCGAAATGAAAAAATTTCTCTTCTATCCAGCTACAAATACCAGTGCTGGGCTGTGAGGGATGGGTTTTATAGGAAAGAGACCTCTCCACATTGATCAGATGCTCAGGTTTAGGAGAACATTGTGCAATCATATAGACATGGATAGAGATAAATATCACACACAATTTCCTCCAATGAATGTGAAGCCAGGGAAAGGTAATTTAGTTACATTAAATAAGTCTTATTCCCCAGGAATGGATTTTCTGTGGCTGGACCTTGAGCTTTCACTGGCATCCAAACCTTCGCTGCTGTCTCTTCTTCCCAAGCTCAACCAGAAGCCAAATGCTTAAATCTACACCATATGGTCCCTTTTAGGTTTTACTTGTGGACAGAAGTCAGGTCCCCAGTGCTTCCCTCCTAAGTGGCCCAGACAAGCACGGAGACGACAGGATGCTGCGGAGCAGGGCTGCGTTCCCAAAGGAGCTGCAGGAGATTTAATTTTCCTCCCAAGGGTGTCTTGGCCCTCAGAGGGATGAGACAGCTCATTTTTCACTTAGAGCAGGGCTAGACCAGACCTGCCACCTGGAACAGCAGGATGCAGCACTGAGGAACTCCTTGGATGCACAGGAATTTCTGCCTCCCATCATTTACAAGACCCCACTGCTGAAAAGGGCTGAGCTTTCCGTGCCCAGAGAGGCTGTGGATCCCCAGCCCTGGGGTGTCCAAGGCCAGCCTGGACAGGGCTCGGAGCACCCTGGGACAGTGGAAGGTGTCCCTGTCGGGGTCAGAACCAGCACAGTTCCCTGTGAGTGAGAAGGATGTGGCTCTTTGCTCCCTTCCCTGCACACGAGTTACTTTGTGAGGAGCCTGGGTGAGCGGGCAGGGCTCGGCCAACGCAGCTCAGCCCCATCAAACGAGTTAGCTGGGAGTGAGACCACCGTGGTGAACGTGGCCACAGGGCTCCAGACTCATCTGGTGTTCTTTTGCAAGCACCACCGAGCTCCGAGGCTCGAAGGGAAGATTTGAAGAATGACAATGAGGTCATTTTTCCAGATATTCACAGACTGCTCTTCAATGTTTGATGAGCAGCATGGGCCTCTTGGTGGAAAATGACTACAGAGTTTCATGGGGCTTTTAGTTTGCTTTGATTTTTATTTCTTCCAGGCTCACAAGGTGTTTGGAGAGCTGACTGTGGCCTGCTGACAGCCTGCACACGAGCAGGGCTGTGTGGTACAGGTCTGTCCTTGCCTTGCTGCTCCTGGTGCATCTGAAGCGCTGAGTGATCGCACCCGGAGCTCCCAGGGGTGCAGCAAATGTTCAGCAAAGTGATCAGATGCCTTTAGTATCTCCAGTGCAGAGTTCATCTCGTGCCTTCTCCATGATTCAGTAAAAATACCCTCACATCAAATATTTGTGGAACACAAATGAAGATTTAGGCCCTCCAATCTCAGGCTGCAAACGCTGGGTTTATGGTGTTGAGGAGGGTTCTGTGGTGCTGGAATCTGCTCCTACGAGGCACCTGGGGCTGCTGGAGCCAGGCAGTCCTGGTACACGGCCCTGCTCCCTCCTCTTGCCTTTCCCTCAGTGCTACCCCGGGGCAAAATGATTTATCTGACATTTTCAGAGACAATCTCCTCGGTTCCTGCTGGGCTGTGACCAAAGCAGGGGCCACTGCCCTGTGTCCTGTCCCTCCTTGCCTTGTCCAAAGCCCCTCTCCAGCTCTCCTGGAGCCCCTTTAGGCACTGAGGTCTCCCTGGAGCCTTCTCTTCTCCAGGCTGGACAGCCCCAGGCTGGGGATGGGCCCTGGTGGGAGGAAACTCCGTTCTCCAGCTGGGACAAGCTCTGCTCCCCATCATCTGCAGTTCCCCAGGTTCCTTTCGTCACACCTGGGTTTTATTCTGGCTGGCAAACTCCGGTTCCTCACAAAGTGCCATTCATTGCAGAGTCCTAACCTGATCCCTGCTGGGCTCCAAATTGACAAAACTCTACCTGGCTATTAGTGAGAGACATAATCCACAGCTAAATATAGCAGTGACAAAGCTCTCCCTGGAGCGGTGCCAGCACGGGGATAAAATCAATGCCAGTCCTTGCACAGCTCCTCGACAGGAGTGTGCTGGGAGAGCCTCATCTGTGCCCGAGTCCCAGGCACCTCCTGATTGCCCTCAGTGCCCAGGGCAGGGCTGACCCCTCCCTGGAAAAGCTCCTTCTCCCTCCCCGCAGGGCTCTCAGGTGTTATCCCACAGGAGTCACCGTACTGAGATTTGCAGTGCTGCAGCTGGGCTTGGTATTTGCTCTTAAATTATATTGTTTCCTTGTGTACTCTTTAGTGAAGGTATTTGCTTCTCTCTGGAAAGGCACAGTGTCTTTTTGGCATTTCAGAAAAGGTGGGCAGGATGAATTATTCATTTTAAAAGTGTGTGACATTATGATGGAGCTTCAGCAAAGTACATTTAAACATTACAAAATAGGATGAATCAGTTTAAACTCATCTGAGCTTATCATATATCAGATAAAATGACTGATATAAAGGCTAAAAAGGAAAAAAAAGCTCTTCTCAAACCATTTCTAAATTAGACTCCAAAACCACACCAAATATAAAAGGGGGTTTATTTTCAGAACTTTTAATGCCAAGAGGTTTAGGGAAAATTGATGAAAATACAGGGTTAAACCCCTCTTCACTAAAAAGCGACGCAGCTCTCAGAACTGTGCTGAGGTACATCCCTGGAGGCAGGAAAGGGACAGGTGGGGACAGACCACTGGGGCTGGTGGATCACTGGGGACCTGAGAACACACGTTCCTTGGAGAACTCGTGTAAAGAAGAAAAGGCTCTGGTCAAAGCCTGAAGGATAAAGTGGGAAAAGGCAACTGAAAGATTCTCATGGAGGTGCCTCAGGAGCCTCCTCGGGCTCGAGTCCACTCAGGCTCCTTTATTCTGAAGTGGTGGTTTGTTTTGTTCGGGAAACATAAACATGAGTGTTTCTGTATCCCCCTGCAAAACCTCTCATGTGCATCAAATCAGGATCCCTCACCCTGCAAAGTGGATTTCTTGAAGTACAAAGCATTGGGAATAGGATGTTTAGACTCAGAATTTAAACTCATTATTTTCATGAAAACGGTGTCTATAAAAGTCAAATTCTGGGTGAAAATCCTCTTTAAGCAGTCATTTAAGCAGAATTGTTGCTTATCTTCATGCTTTAAACATTGCTCTTTTGGTGGTCGCTGTTGTGCTTCCTTCCAGGCTGCCCCAGGGCTGTTTTCTGCTCGCTCCCATCCGGACTGAGCACAGCAGGAATTTCCTTGCGAGGCTCCTGCTGGGCCCTGCCCGGTGCTGGGGTCTGTATCCCAATTCCTCCCCTTCCTGCACCTTTTTCTCACTTTGATTTCCATGAAGCTGAAATGTCCCAGCCCTTGTGCAGCTGCTCCATCGGCTGTGCCTCCCTGCCCGTGCCAGCTGCAGCCCGAGGAGCTGCCCTCCTCCTCCTCCTCCTCCTCCTCCTGCTCACTGCCCTTCCTTTCTCCATGATGCTTTAGTCTACCCAAATATTTGTTCCATGACCACTTTTTCTTTTACTTTTTCAACAAACAAGATCTTTCTAGCTTTAAACTGACCTTCAGATCCTCTCCCCTGCAACAGTTCCTGCAGGAGTAACACAGATGCTGCACGAGCACTCAAACATGTGCTTTTGGTTTCCCAGACAGTTACTGCTGCTGTTCTGCTTTACCAAAATCCCCTGGAAAACTCCCTTAAAGCTCCCCGATGAGAGATGTAAATCCAACATCCGACTCCTTGTGATCATTAGGATGGGGGGAATATAAACACAGGCACCCTCGTGAGCTCCAAAAATCTGTCCAGTTCAGCATCCTGTCACTCACAGTGACAAATGGGAGCTGCTCCTGAAACAGAGACCCTGAGCAAGTGGAAAACCTGCCAGCAGGGCTGTTTCTCTATGAATTCAAAAGAATTATAACCTTTTCTAAATTCACGTTGCCTTATTTTGACAACAGCTCCCGGTTTTGATAGAAATGTTGGTTCTTTTGGAAAAGGCAGCTGAACTCCTGCTCCCAGGGAGGTGTTGAGGCACCGAGGCCCCGGGTTAATCCTGTGGGGATGCATCCAGTGCTCTGTTTGTTGAATTTGTCACTTGGATTCGAAGCCTCTCAGCCCCCTCCCCTCTCATGTCCTTAAGACCAATGGGAATCCCACGTTCCTCATCCACTGCCCTTTCCCACTGGTTCCAGATGCAGTTTTAAGCACACAGCAGCCCTGCAGCCCAGTCAGATCTGGAATTGGGTAATTGTGTTCTGCCAGGGTAAATTTCCCTGCAATTCCAATTGGATGCAGTGTTACTCATTAGGTGAGGTCCTAATCGCCTGTGCCGCGTTGCTGTGCAACAACTGCTGCAATTAATCCCCAGGGTCAGGAGACTCAGACACTCCTCCTGCATATTTGTAATTTGTAAAGCTGTAATGGGTCTTTTTCAAGGAATATTACTTAATATTTAATAACAGTAATACTAATGGACTCTGCATTTGCTCCAATTAAACACTTGGAAGGGTGGATTGTGTAAACTCTGCGTTCAGCTGCTGGAGCGTGGCACTTTCTGAGAGACTTTGTACTTGAGGACATGAGTAGAAAAGTAGGGTAATACGATTCCCATGCAATTATGCATTGCATCCACATAGTGTAGCTGCTAAAAGCATTTATCATAATTAATGGAACCACACTGATTATCAAAGGATGTTTGGATAATGATTGATTTGTCACTTGTAAAGCCGTGCAGGACATCAGAGCACAAATTACACTGATTTACTGGAAGAGTTATAAGCTTTCAAGTGCAGCCATTCCTTAGGGGGGAATCTGGGGCTCTGCTGCTCGTTCCTTGCTCTCTGGGTCCCTCAGAATCATTTTGATGTGATAAAATAGAATTAGGAGAATTGCTGCTGAGAAGAGACTTGAACAAGGGGACAGAACTGCCAGAGATGCTCCACATCTTACAGGAAAACAAAGATCCTTCCTCCCTCTCAGCAGAGGGAAAGAGAAACACAAATTGCACTTGGCTGTACCCAGAGCTCTGCATGGCTTTGGAGCCCCCGGGCAGTTTCCCACCTTCACCTTCCATTATTGCCTTTCCTATTTTTAGCTGAATTTTCAGGTTTTCCCAAGCCAATTCTTTTCAGCCATTCAACATTTCCCCCATGTCAGAGGGAAGGATGGCTTTACATGGTGTTGCCATGGAAACACCTGCTGGATACAGGATGGAGATGGGTGAGAGAAGGAAATGCTCAGGAGGCTGAAAAGCCAAAGTTCAGAAGCCCCACCAGGTTTCTTTCCTCAGCAGGGATCCCAGGTTTTTGTGGATTTATTGGCAGAGTTCAGAACTTTGTGTCAGAACCAGGGAGTGTGGCACGCTGCAGCAATGGAAAAAAGGACAAATGTTATCCCTGGTAATTTCCTTTCCCCCTCCAAAGTCACTGACTGATTTTTTTCAGGGAAATCTGCTCCGACCCTGCTCAACCCCTTCCCCTTTCCTCGGGCACTGATGCTCTGTGCAGCCAGAGCAGGGCTCATTCCTTGTGGGTTGTCTTGGCAACATGGGATGTCCAGAGAGGGCCAGAGCCACGTGCTGGGATTTCCCAGGGGGATCCTCTGCTCCCAGCCCAGTGCTAGGAGGTATTTTCTAGGGGGTAGAATTAACGTAAGTTATCACAGTGACTGCACAGGAGGGATATTTTTCCTTTTGAGCGTGCACATTTTACATTCCTGACCCCAAAAGCAATGCTCAGCTCCTCCATCTGACAGCCTGAGCCAGGGCTTCCTCGAGTCAACAGGACTCCGTTTTCCTCAGTGAGCTTTGGCTCGAGCTTTGCCATGAAAGCTTTTGGATCAAAGCACTCGTTGTGCAGAGAGTCAGACAGGTATAAAGAGCATCTGTTGTGTTGAGTCATTTGAGTTTGTGCCATGCCTCAGACCACTTGTGGATAAGCTCTCAGCTTTCTGCTGTGTACACACCACTTTAAACCAAGCTTAATGTCTGCCCCTCTAATTTTAAGCTGAGGGAAAAACGGTACCTGAGTTTGTGCTTCAGCATCAGGGGCTTCACAGAGGCTGCAGGAAGCGTGAGTGCTGGGAACAGGGCACAGCGTTTCAGGAGGATTTTAAGATGACAAACTCACTATCCAGTGCTTCTGCAGCCCTTGCAGGACGCCCAGATGCCAGTGGGGAGATCAAAAGCCACTGGATAACTGTGAGGGTTATGTCCATGGATGGTGGATGGCCAGCTCCAGGGATCACTTCAAACAGCTACAAGTCTTGGAAGTTCCCAGGCCTGTCTTTCTAAGCTCACGCCTGTGTGGTCTTTTCTCTTACCATATTCAGCAATTTAAGCCTGCAGTATTTGGGCAGAAGGGCTGACCTGCTGGTAGACAGTGGCTGGAGCAGCAGGGAGAGATGGGAATGTCCCTGAGGATGGATCAGCTTCTCCGTGCCCCTGCTGCTGGGGGGAGCAGCGCTGCTTTGTGCCTTCTCCTGAAGTTTTCTGCCTGGTTGTGTTACCCAAAGCTAAACTGACCTGGCTGGCTCTGGAATGCAGTTATCCACAGGAAATAAAATCCTTCTGGGAGCTGGTTTTGAAAACTGACTCTCTGTCGTTGCTACAAATCATCTGCTGAGTGTTCAGAGAAGTACTGCAAGAAGTTGAGTGCTGAGTCTGTTTCCTGACTTTTCCCTCTTTTCTCTGGTCATCCTTCATCCTGCTTTGGTCCCTTCTGCTGTTCCATTTCCCCAACACCAGGTTTGCCTCTCTGCTGGGAACCTGAGGTTGTGTGTTCATCTGTAGGGCTCAATTTGCCTTTTGTGCCTCCTGCAAATCTTATTAAGCTGCGTTGTATTAAATGGGAGAAACATGCAGTTAAGTCTGTGGTTTTCAAAATGCATTAGACTTCTTTTCAAGTATGCAAAGTGTAAATGGATTTTGTGCTTTGGGAATGGAGCAGTGTGTTTACAATTTTGGTTAGATAAAAGGATGTTGAGATGGCCTTTAACATTGATTTCATGTTACGTTTTCCTCGGCTTTAATATAGCCTTAGAGGTTCTTTGAGTGTTTTGATTTACAGAATACATTGCAAAATGAGTTTTATTTTATTTATCAGTCAGTAATGGGCTTTTCTTTCTGTTCTTCCCAAGTGCAGTTAGCCCTGAAATAGTAACCAGGGTAATCTCATTAGGTCAGGCTTTCTTCTCTCAGGTTTTCTGATGTAGGATGGGTTGAAACACTGGGAAATTAACTTCTCGCACTGTTTTGTTATTTTTCTTGTGAATCCAACTGAAACCGAGCAATTTAGTGAGCCATGACAAGTATACATTAAACCTAAGCCTTTCTGAACCTGAGAAGGAAATTTTCTGAGTAATGAAGATTTAAATATCAGGAGAGCCCGAGCTTTCTCTGGGTTGTTGTGTCACTCTGGAGCAGAGCTGGGCCGTTCTCTCCCTTCCCAAGCTGCAGCAGCAGAGGCTGCTGGTGTTTATTCATCTGGCACAGGCACTTGTAAGGTTATGTTTGTTATAAATAAACTGAAATTTGACAGTGACAGTTGCCATGAAAGTGTTCTGCGTACCCACGGGACAATTTGTCCAGGGAAGCTGACAAAAGCGCTGGTAAAATGTTAAAGACTCTCCTGGGTGAATTGGCACGATCTGTGTGCTGCTGGTCCTTTGGGGAGACTCCAGAGCCATGGGGTGGCTCCTGCAGGAAGGAAAGGGGGGCCACAGAAACGGGCCTGGAGTTTGGACTTTTTCAAGTGCCTTCATTATTGAAATCTAAATTTAATTCCAGTTATGATTACTTTGAGAGTGATGCCGAGTCCTATATTACCTGACCTACTTCAAAGCTGTATGGAGAAATACAGCCACCAAACTGACCTTCCTTTTGCCATTTCACGTCTCAGGTGTCACTGTAGGAAACTTGGCATGAATTTTTAACGGGAGAGAGAGAGAGATTGGGTCAGACATGGAACTTTGCAGGTAACAGGATGCGTGTTTGTATTGATCAGCAAAAGGAGATGCTGTGCCCAGGCTGGTGAATCTCCTGCTCGTTCTCTCTGCCTGTCCATGGAGCTGGCGTAGGTGATAAATTAATGGTTTAATGCCCTTAACTCTAGAGAATCCCAGACTGGTTTGGGGTTGGTGGCACCTTGAAGCTCAGCTCATGCCACCCCTGCCATGGTCTGGGACACCTTCCACTGTCCCAGGCTGCTCCAAACCCCAGTGTCCAACCTGGCCTTGGGCACTGCCAGGGGCAACCACGGCTGCTCTGGGCACCCTGTGCCAGGGCCTCACCTCCCTCACAGCCAAAAATTCCTTCTTAATCTCTGACTTAAATCTACAACAATGCAGTGTCTGCCAGGCCTGATGCTGCCTGACAAATGTGTTTGCTTTCTGTGAGGTTTTCTCTCAGTCCGAGTCTCAAATCCCACTTTGTGTCTGAGGCACGAGTAACTGCCTCAGCAGCCGAGTCCGATCGGAGAGTGAAACATTACATCTAAAGCAGCTCTTAGCTCCTCCAGCCAGGAAAATATCCATGTTTTATTCATAGACGAATACCAGTCAACATCCCCCAGTTCCCTGGATCCAGCCGTGAGTCTATAAATAGCCCTGCAGTGACACAGCAAAGTGGCCCGGGGACAGCAGCTGGGCAGGAGCCTCGGGGAAAAGAAAACATCCCCAGGGTCCCCTCCAGCAGCAGGAGCAGGGCTGGGGCTGCCCAGGGGTGCTGTTCCTCCCCCCGGGGGGATCTCAAGGTCCCCACCCCTGTCCCTCTGCCCTGCCACGCTCTGTGCCCGCTGGTCCCTGCTCCTGCCCTGGAGTTCCATTCAGCTCTGGATGAAGCTCATCTGGATTGCTCTTGCACGCCCAAGGCGGGTGTGTGAATGTTTAGGAGAACAAAGCTTGAAGTAGTGGATAAACTTGGGGTGGAATAGAGCTGGGAAATAGAGAATGACTGCGTGCCCGACTCCCTAATGATGCTCTGCCTGATGTATGCCCAGTAATAATTCTCTCTGTAGCTAAAACTGGCTGTATCCTAATTTAAAGTAAACTTAGGTGAGTACAGCTGTAATAATTTACAGGGATGAAGGCCTGGGAGACTTGCCTAGAGTTTCTCACATGTGCCTCAATCATATTTTAGCATTGCTTTAACAGTTCAACAGGCAGAGCTGGCATAACAAATTCATCATGTGAGCCATGATTTATGGACCCGTGTTGATCTATATCCTCGCTCTCCTTATTTTCCAATGCATTTATCATTCTCACATGGTCATTCCTTTCCACTCTGCAACTCCTAGTGACTTCCAGCTTTTTGGCTGCTCCTGAGAATTTCTCAGGAACTTTATCTGGAGCAGAAGAGCCTTCAGACTGTGTCCTGCCCTGGCTCAGAGCAGAGGATTCAGAGCTGGATGGGTTGAGGCAGGGAGGTTTTATGGAATGCTATTTAAGTGTTGTGTGATTCCAGCACAAACACAGAGCTTTGTATTTATACTCTTGGGGTTCTAATGAGCTTTTCTCCCGACTTTAATATCTGTTGGAGCAGAGTAACACAGGATTTAGGGTTCCCTGGTAGCTCAGTCGGGCAGGAGCCTGGCTGTGATGCAGAGCTCTGCTGCTTTCTGCCCCAGACAGAAGCAGCTCTTTGCAGCCTTCCCTGTGCTCGCAGGAAGGGAGGGAACCCCAGAGCCCAGATGTGCAGCCAGATGTGCACCCCAGGCCAGCCCTGGGGGCTGCCAGGTGATGGGACCAGGAGCACCCCAGCTCCGTGTGCCCACTGGGGCAAGGGGGAGCTCTGGGCTGGGGGCTGGGGTCTCTCTCAGAAAGCTGCCCCAGATCCCTGTGGGATCCTGCTCCCCAAGGATGAAGCTCTGCTGAAGGCAGATCTGGGTGAGGGCTGGGGGCAGCTCTGTGTTACCTGCCTCTCTCTAATTGCTGTGATGCACACTGAGTACTAGAAAGTTGTACAAGTTATTTTTAAATTGTGGAGGAAGTTATGTAAGGCAGATCATGCTAAGGGTTTATTTTATTTTTAATGACTATATTTAAAAATTCATGCAGAAGCATAGAGGGACTTTTAATTACTACGTTTAAACCTTCAGGTGATACTTAAGTAAAGGGGGAAAAGGGCCTTTTTCATTATTTTTTTTACGTCCTCCTTTTCTTTGCAAAGCAAACGTAGGAGCAGACTGGGAGGTTACCCTGAGCTAAGAGACAGCTTCAGCCTGGGCAGGAGCTGCAAAAGCACAGCCATATTTCACAGTATCTTATATTTCACTGGTAATGCAGCACCTCTCATTCTCCATTGCAGAAACCGGCTCCAACAAGAGCACTTTAATTTCCTTGGGGAGGGCACACTATTACTGTGAGCAGCTTCCTCTGCCTGGCTCCTGGGGGAGGCTGTGGTGATGCCTTGGGCAGGTACCAGGCAGGGCTGCTGCTGAGCCAGTCTGTAAAGCATCTCTGAGAGCCCAGAGTGCACAGAGCCTGTTCTTTGTGTTCCTCTGGCCTGTGTTTATCTTATTGACCAGCAGAGAGAAGAGAAAGAAAGAGTGCATTTTAATTAGTCCTGAGGTCAAACTCGAGCTTGGCTGGGTCTTGCTCACAGAGTGACTCCACTTTGGCAATGGATCCGTCCTTTGGCCGGGGCATCTTCTCTTCATGGCATCTCCTGCTCTGCTGCTGCACCTGCCTGGGAGCCAGAGCCAGCCTGGCACTGCCAGACAGCCACAGGGGTGGGAATGGGATGGACTGGGAGGGGGCTCAAAGCCCTTCCAGTGCCACCCCTGCCCTGGGCAGGGACACCTCCCACTGTCCCAGGGTGCTCCCGTCCAGCCTGGCCTGCAGCATCTTTGCCTTTATGAGAGGGGCAGAAACGATTCCCACTCCCAGATCCCTTCCCACTGTGCCTCGATTTCCTGCCCTGCAGAGGGAGGTGCCAGCACTGACCTCCCTGGGACACCCCTGGAATTCAGTGAGGACAAACTGCTCTCTCGGGAACAAGCAGCTGAAATGCTCCCAGCATTGGTTTCTCCTTCCTCCAGCTCGTGCCTTGGCTTTGTTGGAGTGACAGCCCTGAAGGGGGCACAGAGATTTTACAAGCCTTGAGCTCGTATTGCCTGAAGGCAACAAAAATAGATTCTCCCATCTCGTTTTATTGAATATAACCAATCAGGCACAATTGATCGCTCCAAAGCAATCCCAAACCTCACCCTCCCCTGAACGGGACTGGGTAATTGAAGCCATTCAAATCCTTGAAAGAAACAACCTCGTTGTCTCCTGCTGGGGATGCTTTGTCCTTATGGAGATGCTCTGGTTATCTGCTCATCCTTCTGCCAGGGGACTCCAGGGGAAGAGGGGCTGTGGAGTTAAATGGGCCAAGAGCCAACTTCCAACCCTCACAACATGATCCAGATAAATTCCTGCACTGGCAACACAAAATACTCCCATTAGAGGCACACAGAGGCTTTTGTGGAGTTCTCTGAAGGCAGCACAGGATGGTTTCCCAGCTACCTGCCTGAGGAATGGCAGTGAAAGGATTTGGAAGAGATCCCATTACAGATTTTCAGCCTTTTTTTCCTTGGAGCTGATGTTGTCAGGTCTCCCATCCTTCCTGCTTTGCCTGAACAATTTAAATTCCTTGCTCGTCGAGGAGCCAGCCCCGAGCCACTGCTGTTCTTGGGGGAGCTTTTGCTGTGCTCCCCTTGCCCTGTGCTCCTGCAGCCCTCGGGTGATCCCCGAGTTCCCCCTCCTGAGCCTGGGGCTTTAGGATCAGGTCATTGCTCCACAGCACACAAACAGGCCCTTCTGACCACCCCAACTTCCTGCAAATCTTCCTAAAATTCAGATCAAAGTTCTGTGCAAGTAATGAAAATCCTCAGGAATCGCTTCCAGCCCTTAAGTTGTCCCACCTTAAAACACACAGAAACTGTAAGATGAGTCCAAATGTCTCTGGTCTGACACATCTCAGAAAATGATGAAGCTGAAGTATAAAGAAACTCAGTTTTTTCCTCCTTTCTTTGCATAAAGTGCTCATTGTTAATTTAGTTCTGAAAGATCCTTGATAGATGGTTCCAGGTAGGTTTCTCCATTCTTCTTTCTAATCTGCTTGATACACAATTTGAGGGAGTTGAGGAAAAAATAAGGAGGCTGAAGAAATTCAAATCAGAATTCATTTATGCAGCAATTCCAGCATCCATTAAAAATAACCCATTAAATATTGTCCTCTGCTAAATTTAGAAAATGCTCAGGTGTGTCTGCTCTTGTGCTGCACAGAAAGTTTTAACACAGATTTAATCATACTGAGTGTTAGGGGAAAGGGCTAATTAGATTGGCAAATTTAGAAGGCAGTAGTATATTATATGGGAAGAAATGGGTGATTAGATATTATTCACTGTAAAAGGGACTGGCCTTGGGGAATATCTTTAAGGCTATTATATGACATAATCCTAGTTTAAAAATGGAGAAAGCCGAAGTTCACATCATCCTCAGAATTCCTCTGTTCTTCAAAAGAAGTTTTCCCAAGGTTAGTTTCCAGGGGTTTTTGGCAGCTGGAGGGGTGAGAGTCCAGCCTGGCCAGTCGGGCTGTCCCTGTCCTTTTGTCCCCCTGCCCAGCTGTGGCTGGGGACAGCACCACCCCCCATCCCCACGTTTGCAGCCCCCAGGCTGCTGCTGTGGGACATCCCCTGCCAGCTGCTTCAGTGCATCCCATCGTGATCTTGTGGGATCTCTGCCAATAATGGTCTTTGTTTATCCCCAGAAATTGTATTTTTCCAGCACTCATTAAATTGTTGATTGGCCGTAAACAAATGGACTCCTTCACAAGGCTTTCGGTACTGCATTGACCCTAGGAAAGCCAGTTTGGGAGGGAAAAGGGCGTTATTTTCTTTAAACAAGTAAAAAAGTCTATTTCTGAACGTGATATAGTGAGGGAAGTCTCAGTATTAATGACTTTGCTGAGCTTTAATCACCATAAAAGATAAATGTAGCACATTGGGAGCTAAAGCCCATGGAAAGCCAGAGGAAGCTGTGTTTTTGTAGGAGCCCTTGTCACTGCATTTTCCAGCTGTGCTCACATCAGTTCCTGGGGTTCTCTGACTGGGGTGCTCCCGGAGCCTTTGTCCCCACGTGTCCCCAGACTGCCAGGACCCCACTGACTCTCCGTCCTTGCCCCATGAAAAGATTCACAGCCACCTTTAGTGCCCTGTTCCACCTCCTGAGGTCATTTTATAGCGCTCAAAGCAAGGTATAAAAGGTGTCAGGAGATCTGCTTACCCCCCAGACCCCGCGCAGCTGTGACTGATAGAACGTGTCACTGCTAAATTGCTCACATAAAACATGATTCATAGGAGATCCCTCACACTTGTCCTTCCATTACCAGCCTGGTGTAATTGCAGGCAGCAGCCCGGTTATTTACAGAGAGCTCTGCGGCTCTGCTCACAAACAAAGGGAGGCATTAGTTTGGGTAGGAACGGTTTGATGGTGTGAAAATGACAATAATCACAGATCGTGTGCTGTGACATTAGAGACTTTGCTGCCACGGTCCCCGAATACAGAATTATGGCCACCACAGCAGCACTGGGTACGGCTGCTTTGCACCAGATGTGTTAACTTTATCAGGAAAATAAATCAGGAGCTTGTTTTGTCCTAAAGCACACATTATTTTTTTCCCTCTTCTAAAGCAAATTTCTGTTTCATCCTTCTGAAGGGGGTCATTTAATAGCGTGTGAAATGAAATGTCAACAAGAATTAGAACAAATGGCACTGTGAGCCCCAAGAGACACCAAGTTTCTGCTGGGAAATGTTTCCAGCCAGGCACTGAGGGGAGAGGAGGGAGAGGTCTCAGGTGCTGCGGCTGCTCTCGGAGCCAGAGCCCTGGCACTGCCCAGAGCTCCTCTGGGGAGCCTCACCTGGGCTCTCCTGGAGCCTCTGGGACCCTCACCCCTAAAATTCATGAGCTGAACCTGCTGCTGTGCCCAGGACGTGCTCCTGGGCTGGGTTTTCCCACAGTCCCTCTGCAGAACAGGGGCTTTGGGGGACTGGCAGGGTCCAGGGGCTCCTGATCCCAAGGGGCTCCAGCAAAGAGCTGCTCTGGGGAGGCACGGGAAGGAGCAGGATGAGATGGCCAGGAGGGAAGAGGAACTGTGTTCCTGTAAGCTGGGGTTTGTGGAATCAGAGAACAGAGTCACGGAATGTCCCGAGCTGAAGGAACCCTCAAAGATCACCAAAGTCCCACTCCCAGCCCTACACAGCCACCCCAAGAATGCCACCCTGTGCCTGGGAGCGTTGTCCAAACGCTCCTGGAGCTCTGGCAGGTGAGCCCCAGGCACGGCCGGGGCTGTGCTGAGCTCCTGCAGGATCAGACCCTCGGGTGCCGTGGCACAGATGGAGCCGAGGCCAGGAACAAAGTTCCTGCCCTTGGGATTATTGCTTTTATTAGCACAGAGCCCATTGCTTATGTGAAGTTCAGAAATTACGTGAAAACATAAATGTGAGGTATGCAAATAAATCTTCCTGACAAAATTGTTCACTAGACTCATTATTATGGAAATAAATTTCAAATGTGACTTTTCAGAGCTGCCGAAAGACATCCCTTTGTAGAGCTGTTCTGTGCCTCTCCGATGAGCAAATGCCAAAATTTGTGGTGTGTCGGGAATGCTCTTCAGATGTTGCTTGTTTTGAAAGTAATTCCAGTGAAACAAAGGCCACTGGATAATTAGGAGGTCTCTATTGTGGTGGGTGAGGCCGCGAGCTCCCGCTGCGGCTGGGGCTTGGCACGCTCAGGTGCTCTCCCCTCATTGGGGCCCATTTGCATTCTGCACAGAGGTTGCAGACCTATTATTGTGATGTTGCTCACTGCATAAAGCCCAATTAATGAAAGGTTAAGAGGCAATTAAAAATCACAAAGTGTCCTTTATTTCAAAGTGAAGTTTATATTGCAGTGCGAGTTCCTGGAACGCTGCAAAGTCCTTTTGGAAGGCTGAGGCAGCT
Source organism: Falcunculus frontatus (assembly GCA_013398115.1). Taxonomy (NCBI): domain Eukaryota; kingdom Metazoa; phylum Chordata; class Aves; order Passeriformes; genus Falcunculus; species Falcunculus frontatus. The sequence goes on along the minus strand of VZRV01004806.1, from coordinate 151,787 downwards.
GCTGTTTGTGGATTCGTGTGTTTGTTTTGACCCCTGTAGAATTCTGTGGGTTTCTCTAAAGGGACAGAAACAACACACCAGTCTCAGTCGACCTTAATAAACAGCTCCTTAATGGATTTGTGCCTCTGCTCTTCAAAGGGTCGTGAATGTGGGAGAACAGAACGGAAATGAGCGGTGTCAAAATGACCCACCTGGGCAGCAGAATTTACAGATGTTCCAGTGATGAGCAAGAAAATTACAGGTGGAAAGGTGCCAGACCGACTCTCTGAACACACATCAGGAAATCTCAGTGCCACCCCTTGCCTGTCTGCAGGAGGTGACCTGTTCTGGTCACCTTCTGTGGACATCAAGGTCTTTAAAGGCACAGAGGATGATTTGATCAAAGCTGCCTGAGGCCGTGGTTCTGGAGGAGGTGCTGGGCTGAGGGAGTGCACAGGTTCCCCTGCTCCACTGAGAAATGTGCTGCTGCCCCAAAGCGGCAGCAGGGAATTCTTTATTGTGTGGGTTGTGTAGGAGAAGTTCAGTCTTTCTCTGACTTGGATTTTACACCTGCAAAATAGAGATGTCAGTGTTTATCTAGGGAGGCAGTGAGCTTGAATAAATGGTTGTAGCGTACTCTGACAGACTTGGTACAGAAATGTCATTAAAATTCACTTCTCTTGAGTTATTTATTCCTTTTGTTATCAGTCCAGTGATATGTGGAGAGGTTTCTTGGCTTCAAATAAACCTGTTGCTTTTATCTCTGGTGCAAAGTCAGTAGGAATGTGCAAGAGTCCCGGCTGCATGAGCACACTTTGGGTTGCAAATGGTGCTGATGTGTCTCACATCTGTAATTAAACTGATTGACCTTTCCATGTACAGCTGGAGGGGAGAAAAGTACCAGAGAAGATGGATTGAGAAGTGAATGAGATGCCAAAGCAAATCTCATTTACCCATCCCATGTGTCAATAGTGAGCTGGGAGAACATCAGTCTCTGAAATCATCTCACAAACCCGAAATCGCCTCCGACAGCTGTCCCAGGTCACAGCCCTGGCAGCTGCTGGAGGCAGCTCCATGCTCAGGTCCCCCACCACGCTCAGCACAGGCACTTTCCCCCTAAACCAGTCCCAAAACAGAGCCACAAAATCACTGTGTGGCTTGGAGGGAAAAAATGACATTTTGGGAGGGTGCATATCATGAAAAGAAGCAGCAGGAGAGGCAGCAGAAATACCCAGCCCTTGGAAGCTCTTTTCTTTCTGTAGCAGCTCTTTTCTTCCCTAACTCCCTAAAAAAGAGTCTTTTAGGCTTAGGAATCAACCCCCTGAGCTTGCACTGGCACGAACACTGGAGTGGGACAGGAGAAAAGTGGTTCTGAGCTGTGCTGCCCTGCCCGTCCCTGCTGGGCAGCTCCTGTTCCTGAGCTGGGGCAGGATGGGTGAGAAGTGAGCAGGAGAGGTGCTCTCCCTGTGGGGACAGGATCTGGGGAAGGAAATAAGTGATTTATCCTTAACCTCTCGTGCTCTCAGTGTGTTCCCTTCCCCCTGTCCCTGGGAATGCTGATGGGGTGTGGGAATGTGCAGCCCAGGGCCTCACTGGGTGCTCCAGCCCCACAGAGATGCCTCCAGAAGGGTTGTGTCTGTCTGAAAGACAACCCTGGGCAGTGCTTGGTTTTTAAATAGATCATTCCTGACAAAGCCCATTACTCACGGTGGGCAAAAAGCCAATATCCCTTTGGTTCAGAGAACCCTCCTGCCACGCTGCTGTGAGTGATCTGAGACCACGGGGGGCACTGGGGAGAAGGAAAAGGCCTTCCTCTGGCAGCTGAATGCAATCTCTTCATCAGCCAAACCTCTGGAAATTCAGGCTGCATTTCCTACGGCTCCCTGTGGGTGTGGGGTGTTCCAGGGGTCTCCTCAGAGCAGGATTCAGAGCATTCACATCAGCCCAGGCACCCCCAGGAGGGGCTGAATTCCTCCTGAGGGATGACCACCCCCAGACCAAACCTGGAGTCTATCAGCACATCAGGAGCAACCTTTTGTCTATGCACTGGGAAATGATGATGATTTTGTTGTAAAGTCCCCACATGTGATACTTTTCAGAAACAAATGACAAGCGAAACAGACACAGGCCCTGGTGTTCCCCTGTTCTAGCAGCACATAGTGAGCTCCTCTTGAATTATGTACAAGTTTGAATACCAAGAAAGGAAAAGAATTTGGAAAAGATGTGCTGGGCAGAGGAGACCTGTCCCTCTGCTGTGTCTTTCCTCAGGTCTGTATTTTTTTCTTACCACTCAGTACTGGAGGGTTGTTTGCAAGAGGAATATAATTTTCTACCATATCTGAATGGTAGCATTTAAAAATCTCTGTGCTTCAATGCCAAATCATTCAGGCTTTCAGTGCTTTATTTTATGGTTATGTTTTACCATATCTGGCGGTGCGATTGCTTTTCACATCTTGCACATAATCCTCAAGAAGCCTTTTCATATCCTCTCAATCTGATTTCCTCCCAAGTGAATCCCTGCAGGGTTATGGATACACTCTCTCTGTTCGTGGGACTTCAGGATTGCCTATTAATAGTTGGTATTAATCCCTGTTTTTAAGTGCCTGTTGTCTGTTCCCCTGGGCCTGGGAACCCCTCGCCCTGTGTGAGAGCAGCTTCGTTGGCAGCTGAGGGAACGCAGGTGCTCTGTCCTGTGAAAGGTCAGGTTATTTAAGAAAACCAAGAAGCTCTTCTGAAATGGATGTAAATGCAATTAAAAAGCCTTGAAATCGCTATTCTGGACCTGGAGATGTGGCTGCTCTTGATAAAGGGGTTTTTTTGTGGATGAGGGATCTGGAACAAGTGAAAGTCAGGGGTGGTGTCAGAGGGGTTCAGTGCCTTGTTCCACGGACAAGAAGAGAGAAAGACACTCAAAGACCTGCAGAGTTCCATGAAATCTGGTTTGAGTTTATCACTTTTACAGCTCTTGACTAGAGGCAATGTTAGTCTTTTGCCACAGGATATAATATTACAACACTATTTTTATTTCATTGATTTAACCTGGTCTTCAACAGAGTGGGACAGAAAATTGCATTTAAAAGATAAGTGGGAAAAAGAGATCTAGAGGATGCATTGCATCTCCAATGACAAACTGACTGCTGTGATTACAATTTGTTATGCTGAGTATTTGGGCTATATTTTTGCTAAAAATCCAATTTTACTGTACAGCAGCATATCTAAGAGTACTTTAAAATGGATTATATAGTAAAAGCCCAAACCTTACATTATACTGTAACTCAAACGAGCTGATTTTGCTGTTGTTTAGCAGTTTCCATCCTGTGTGGCAGCACATGTCACAAAGTGCATCTATCCCACTTGAATAAGTCGCTGGTAAAATATTGAGGAATGCCCAAATGCCTGGGCCACGGCAGAGTCTGACTCGAACTCAAAACACAGCCTGGTGCACAGATGAGCTGGCTTCCCTTCTGGCTAAAAGTGTAACTCTAATGTGTTAAAACCAATAATTCACGGGTGAAGTTGACTCTGAGGAAAGGGCAGTGACAGAAATCGCTGGGAGCTCCTGGCAGGTGTGGAACAGCCCCTGACAACCTTCTGGCACAGCCTGCTGAGATGTGTGGGGCTCTGCACATGCATCCCTCCCTTCCTTGGCTGGATGATTCTGCAGATTTGTTATTTATAGTATTTTAGTATTAAATAATAAATCAGCGTCTGGGAGAGAAACGACTCCTGTTTGCATTTTGCTAAATCATCTTCCCTACAAAGCTGGGAAACTCAGACCTGTGGAACGTCTTTCATTCTGCCATCTAAAATTCTCTGTGATATTTTTCACCATTCTCTCCTTGTATCTGAGAGAGGAGGTGGAGTTCTTTGATATTTTATTCAGATTGCACACACGTTTGGAAGGAAGCCCCTGGAGCTGGTCCCAGTCCCACTCACTCAGAAGGTGACCACGTCCCCTTCTCTCTCTGGGCTGCTCTGTGTGCTGGGGACAGAGCCTGGCTGGCAGCAGAACTGTAACTGCAGCCACCCAGGTGTGGGTGAGAGGGACAGCTGACTGGGCACGTTTACCTGATTGATTCCAGAGGGCTGGGAATTCACAGAATTGTGGAATGGTTTGGGTTGGAAGGGATCTTAAAAGCTTCTCTCATCCCTGCCCTCCTGCCATCAGTGCAGGGCCACGAGTTGGACTCGATGCTCCTCACGGTCCCTTCCAGCTCAGGATATTCTGTGGTTCTGTGAAATCCTTGTCTGCCTTGCTTTTAGTCACCAGTTGTTTTCATCCTGAGTGTTTCACCTTGCAAACAAAGCCCTCGGCACCCGGGGATGTTCAGATAAATGCCCTTTCTCTCCTTCTGTGGTGATTTAACGGGTGGATTTAATTTACTGTACAGTCAAGTGCTATAGGTGGTGGATGTGCTGGCTGCCCACTCTGTTTTGATATTGCCAGGGAAGCAGTTATTAATGGCACAGAAATTCTATCCAACAGTTTTCTGAAGTGCCTTAATGGGAGTGCAGCCGATCCGGGGAGCTGGGATCAGCTCCTGGCACCCCTGGAACGATGAGATGGGGCTCTGGGAGGACCTGTCCCCTGGAGGCATCTCCTGCCACGATGGCTTTCCCATAAAACCAGAGCACAAAGTGTCTCCCAGCCCCACCCTGGCCGATCCCAAGGCAGTTTCCCTGCCAGCAGCGTTTGTTTTCCCTGCTGTGACTCACGGCTGTCACCGAGTGACTCCCCTGAGCCTTGGGACCAGAGTGGGCAGCACCAGCAGAAACGAGCTCCACAGATGACATTCCAAGGGGGTGTCCAAGCTGCCAGACCCCCCCTGGAAGGACACACAGCCTTTCCTGCGTGCAGGGTTTGTGCTGCAGGAACCCCTGGACACGGCACACGAGCAGCTCCAGCCACAGCCTTTGTTTCTGACAAAGAATGAACCATAAAAGCTGCTGAAATTCATTTTCAGTTCACAGCACATTTGGTGCCAGACTTTCCTGCTGCAATCATGTGAATATATCCTGACACGTACAACGAGCTGCCTGCGTTTGTTTACCCTGGGCTGTGCACTTCAGGGCATGCGTGCAGAGCTTTAAAGATACATATTTTTAAACACTGAACACCCGTATTCTACTCAAAATCTTTATCTCCCACCAAACTAGCCGTTATATTTCACTGGAAAGTTCATGTATTTTCCTTCCCTTTTCTTCTTCCAACATTTTTTAGCCCTGCTCAGATGGTAACAGACAAATGATGGACGGTGCCAGGGTTTTGGAGTGGTGTAACTATAGGAAATGAATACTTCAGACAATATTTCAGTATGTGCTGAAAATCTAAGAGGAAATGGTAAAAATAAATGCAAATGTTGCTATGTGAAGTCAAAGTGAAGATTTCATCTGTAGATCTCTTCTCCTTTTCCGAAATCTCATTTTCCCTTTTCACTTGCAAGTCATGAGAACTGAAAACTGCACTAAGCAGCATGTGGGGATGATGGGGCCATTCCTTACAGGCACTCCAAGATCCTCTCTGCCTTTCTGGGTAATAAATTGTCCACAAGGCAGCGTGGATGAGAGATTTCCTTTGGGCCTTTTCCAAACCCTCGGAATTGGCATCTGCTCTGACAGATCTCCCCAGGCACCAAAGCAAGGCCGGGGTTTTAGATGGAGATTCACAGAGATGAACCATTTCAGGAGCATTTTTGGACACAGTTTTGGTCCTCTGGAGGTTTCCTAGCCCAGCTCTGGGGTGTGTTAGGAGGAGGGTGGAGGAGCAGCCTGATGTGAAAGGTGAAGGGAAGATACCAGGCCGTGGGTGGTAACGAGTTGTGTCAGTGCAGCCTCGTTCATGTCACAATTTGTACAGGAAGGACAGAACTGGAAAAGGGCCTCTGCTCTTTGCTGCTTTTCTGATCCTTCCTGACATCCACACTTTGGGCTCAGCCAATGACCCTGAGTTTGCTGCTGAGCTTCAGATGCCTGTGTGTGTGTAAACTGATGGAGCTGTTTACCTATGTTTGATCTATGGCAGGGCTTTCCCCAGGCAGGAATTCAAGCTTGTTCAATAGAGCTCATTAGGTAATGAGCTTATTCGCTAAGCTCATTAGTGGTGGAATTCATCCTGCTCAGCCCTCTGCAGCCCAAAATCTTGTATCCCTTCAGCCCAGCTTACTACTCGTCCTGACCCTTAGCTAGAGGGATGACTTTTACCTAATTTCATCCATTTCCCATGTTTTCATTCAACAGCTGCTTTACTGAATGACTGTTTCTATTATTTAATCTGGCCTGCTATTTCTCTCTAGCAGAAAAATATCTAAGAGGGCTGAAATCTTCTGCATCGAGTGTGCCAGGGCTAGAATATCTTGCCAGCTCATTTCATGAGCTGAAGCAGAGTGTCTGACTCAGTAGGACTCATCCTATTCCGTGATGGATGCTCCCAGGATTGATGAACAGACGGTTGGGCAGATGTAAGTAGGCAGGAAAACGAAAGAGGCACCAAGTAGAAGTTGTGATTGCCTCCTGCGAGCTGCCCGTGATTGCCCATCTGCACACAATCCTGTGCTCCTGGGGGAAGTTTTGAAGCACACGCAGGCATGGCAGAAGCTGGGAATTTCATATTTTGGTTAATTATGCAGAGATAAGAGAGCGAGGTTGGTAAAAAGGGTATCTCAGGTGCAAAGCTGGGTGGGAGACGGGGTTTTAAATCTTCCTGAACCAGCAGCACAACCGAGATGTGTGACAGTGAAGAATGTGTGCTGGCAATAATGCTTCATTGATTCGTGCTCACAGTGGTAAATTTAGGTGCTGTTTCTACTCATTTCAGACACTGATTACTAGAAAAAGGCTCTGATGCAGTGGAGTAACGGAGGTGTCAGAGCCTGTTCCCATCTTCCCTCACGAGAGGCAGAAAGAAGCAAGTGGAGCTTTTCCCACATTAATATTGATGACAAAGCCCAAGAAATGACGTAAACATCAAAAAAGCCCCACTAAAACAGGATTATAATTGAGAATGAGTTTTGAGCTCAATGGCAGGGAAGGGATAAGTTCACACCTGCATTGTCAGGCCGTGCAGGTCAGCAGGAGCTGGAGCAGAGTTCCAGGCATCCCCTGCACACACCTGGGGAGGATCCATCGGAGGCCAGACCTGTTCTGCTCGGTGCTTGAATGCCCATCAGTAGCAAGAGTAGTAAGAGGTGTTCTTGGAGTGCCTCTTCCAGGGGTATTTCTTCCAGAAGGGATCAGTCCTCGAGCTCTGCACTGGGAGCCAAACGGCAGCAGGGACTGGGTTTGCTCCCACAGAGCATCCCTGGTCCAAACCAAAACCCCAGAGTAGTTGGACTCGGGAGAATGCAGCTCAGAGCAGCTTTCTCTCACTTTAACTTTCCCTTTAAAGACAGCTTATTCCTGCCCAGGTTACGAGAAGAGCTGGCTTGCACAATCCTTCTCCATTGAAAAATAAAGCGCTATTTTTGTTCTTACCTCAGTGACTGTAATTAATATTTGAGGAGGATGGCTCCCTTGTGCTCCAGATCGTACAAATATAGAGAAAAACGTGCACATGTTGTCTCCAAATTACACCCCAAAAGTGCACGTGGAGCACACAGACATGGAATTGAGGATTGTGGCCCCATCCCTGGAAGTGCCAAGGCCAGGTTGGATGGGGCTCTGGGATAATGCAAGGTGTCCCTGCCCACAGGAGGGGGTGGGAATGGATGAGATTTTTCCAACCCAAACCATTCTGCGATTCCATGATTCTAACTACATGAGAAATGAGCGAAATTAAATAATAGTAAGAAGTGTTTTCCTTAGCATAAAAGAGGAAAACAAGGGCTGCCTGGTGGTGGGGTGCAATCTCGTTATCAAGGCTGCACATTTGCATATTAAAGGCTGAAAGTGACTCAAGATTTTATCATCTGCTGTTTTCACATCTGATGTGGAACCCAGTGTCTACAGGCAGCATGAGAAAAACAGCAGCAGTTTGTGACTCTGGGATGGCAAAGGGGAGTCCCACGGACGCCAAGAATACAGCAAGGGGCACGTGGAGCACAGAGCTCAGGGCTCTGCTCAGCGCTGGGGATGTGTGAGTGGGTTACCAGGGGCTGTGCAAAGTGACCCCAGCAGATGGGGGGAGCCCGGGGAGCTTTGGGGGTGCCAGGGGGTCACTGCTGGAGGAGCCTTCAGCAAACCCCAGCGTGGTGCACGTTCAGGAGCAGGAGCTGCCTCCCTCCGTGTGTTTAAGAGTTATTACTTGAATTATTTGACCTTTTTATGAGGAGGCTGCACAGCACAGATCCACCGAGACCTCAGCAGCCCTGCTCCAGCTCAGCTTCCAGGGCCCGTGGCCTCATTCCACGGGACTCCTCTCTTTAGAGGCAAACAATCCTTCTCAAGGGCTTTCTGGGCGTGCACATCGGCCAAATTTCGCAAAGTCCTGAAGGCAAAAAGCTGAAGCTGATCTGTGTTTTAATTTTGGTGCAGATGGCAGCCCGAGATGAAAGCAGCAGCTTCCCCAGGCGATGCTGCTCCAGTGCTCCTGGACCAGAGCGGGAAGAGCTGCTCGGGAAAAGGCTTTGAGAGCCTGCCCAGCTCGGCTCCGCTGCTGCTCCTCGCAGATGCTTTCAGAGGCAATTCACCCTCGGAGCTGCCCCTCGGCACCGGCAGCGACAGCGGGGACAATGCCCCGGCAGCGCCCGGCCCCAGCCCCCGCACGGCCCCGCGTGGAAAGAAAGGAAAATCCTCAGTGGAAAGGCAGAACAAAGGAGCGAAATCAGGGAAAAATGAGGGAAAGAAAGAGCCAGATGCTCCAGTGTCATTTCTGAGGCTGCAAAGCAGAATGAAAAGCCAGCAAAGGCTTGCACCTTTAAAAGGAGTAATGAATTGTTTCCTCCTCTGGCAGGCAGTGATTTGACTTGCCACATGCCTGCTAAGTAATTTCCCAGCAGGTTTTAATGTTGGAACAATGGCATTCTGTTAGATATTGATTTTAAAATAACTCTTCCACACTTACTTGTAACTTTAAGAGGTGAATTACAGCCCTTGAGTGTGTTCTAATGTAGCAGTGGTAAATAGTTAAATAGACACAATCTGTTTCTGCAGGCATTGTCTGTCCAGGAGAAGGCAGAGCTTGGCTGAACACTGCCTGTCTTCTGGTCTGCAGGAGAAACATTCATCAGTCTGCCTTCACTGGAGGCAAATATTAACAAATTCACGATGGATGTGGGGGGATTTGACAGAAAAAAATGTCTGTGCTGGGTGGTGAAGCAGCGAGAGTGGGAGGCAGTGGGTAAATGACCAAACTGCAGCTCTTTTCTTCTTCACCTTCTACAGAGCAGCGATCTCACGGTGGGATATCACTGCCAGCAGCCTGAGCCTCGGGAGCTGCCTGGGGCTGGCCCTGCTCCTGTGGCACACTTTGTCCATGGGCAGTGCCAGCACCGGCTGCCCCGCTCGGGTACCGCTGCCCGGAGCTTGTGCCACGTTAAAGATGAATAAACCATAAACCTGCCCCGTCCTCTGGCAGCGAGCTGGGGCAGCTCCTGTGCTCTGCAGGCACCGGGGACGAGGGCAGGAGGCCACGACCCGTGCTCAGTGCCAGTGGTTCATTGCTGCCCCTGACACCAAACCCGTTCTGTGGGTCAGAGGGTGAATGTTCAGTGGGCACCGAGGTGCAGAGCTGGGCATGGGATGGATGCCAGGGAACGGTGCTGGTTCATGCTCAGGAAAAGTTTCTCTGTTTATCTTACACTTTTTTGTATTTTTTTTTCTCTTGCTGAGGCGATTCCATTGCAGTGCCTGGGATGCAGCTTGGCCATAGCTGGGTTTGGTCACAGCTGTCCCCATACCCAGAATCACAGATTGGTTTGGGGTGGAAAGACTTTAATGATCATCTTGGTTTTAATCCTCCATAAGCAAGGACACCTTCCACTGTCCCAGGCTGCTCCAAGCCCCCTCCAACCTGGCCTTGGGCACTGCCAGGGATCCAGGGGCAGCCACAGCTGCTCTGGGCACCCTGTGCTGTCTCCCTGAGTTTTGCAGTTCTTCCATGTTTTCATTTCTGTACAAGAGTTTCTCACGCACTGTTTGTAAACATAGTTATGTTTTGGTAACTTTGTTCTGTTGTTTGCATTCTTTTCTCCTGGGCGGAGATGTTTGATGGACTTTCCTTTGACCAGGGTGGTTGAGGGGTGTAAACCTCACCCTCCAATCCAAGGTGATTATTAAGAAGATATAGAATAAAGTCCGAGGTCTTTTTGGCCTCTCTCTTTTTCTGCTTCTCTCCTGAACAGGTGTCTGCGTGTTCTTTTCGTGTCCTGACACCGTGCCAGGGCCTCGCCACCCTCACGGGGAACAATTTCTCCCCAATATCCAATCTAAAGCTGCTCTCTTGCATCTTGAAGCCATTCCCCCTTGCCCTGTCACTTCATGCTCTTGAAAGCACTGATCCCTTAAGAAATCGCAGTAAAAACTTCTATTATTTTCCTGACATTAAAATCAGGTGGGGGATTATCTCAGGTTCGTGCCCCATGCTAAACCCATGCCAAGGGGGCTGGGCAAGGATGTGGTGCCTGGATGTCCCTGTGAGGATGAAGATGGGTGTTGGCAGGATGAAGCTCCTGCAGAGACTGGGGGCACTCAGCAGCTCCCTGTGCTCCTCTCCCTGTACACATCCACGGGCTGTAATCAGCTAAGACACGTAATTAGTTTTGGCTAATTTGTTGCAGGGCCTTCCACTTCTCTTCCCCTCTCCCTGCTCTCCGACTGACAGTGGCTACTCTGTCCCTTATTTTCAGCTGATGTCTGTAAACTGATTACTTTTACTGGGTCAGCTCTGTTATGAAATTATCGTTTTATGAGACTAAAAATAGCCCAGATCCAGTCAGCACGCCAATCACTTCCCTTCATCTCCAATGAAAATGCAATATTATCTTTAATCTGTATTTCTCAGGCACTTACTGTGAGGCAGGTTAGAAAGAAAAGGGTGGGGGAAAGAAAGAGGAGATCAGAAAAAAATCTGTAAATCAGTTGCTATAGATGCATCCCTGCCAAGGCTTCCACTGGTAAATTTAGCAGTCACGTTACAATTTTAGTCAGCACCATTTCTTAGCCTTATTCAAAATAATTCACTTCTCACACAATGAGTTACCCTAAAGGCAAGTTATTTTGTCTTGCACATTAAAAATGGTGCGTTTGCACATACGTGCAATCGTTACAAATATCCAAAGCCACAAAAAGCGCAAGGATGGATAATTTTTTTTTAAGAGAGGAAAGAAAAAAATCCTGTGAATTTCACTTGCTCTGAGAATGAATAAAGGTATTTTAATACTTCTGGGGTTCTGGTGAATACAAATAACTCAAAAATGAGATGCTTGCCTGAGATTTATATCAAGATAGTGAAGGGAAAAGGTTCCATCTGTAGTTTCTGATACGAAGACATTTCGCACACAATATCTGTAAATCCATTAGGAGAAGAAAATGGATACACGTTTTGTGTAAGATGAAGCTGGAGTGAAGAGAATGAGAATTCAAGGAAGTGACCTCTTTGTGTAGCTCCATCAATTCATGGTTTGATTGGACTTTGTGTATATTAAATTCAAGCAGCTCTTTGGCCCGTGGATATAGGAATTGTTGACTGTGTGGGAAATGGTGAGAGTGATGAAATTCCAGCACCTTCCTTCACAAAGGAAGCATCCCACATCTCATCCATCTTCCCATTGGTGATGTTAAATATGCAAAGTGCTGTTTCTATTTGAGTTTTTCCTGATTCAGTTTAATGGCAGTTCCCAGAGTCCTGACACGCACAACGCGATTCCTGGCCCAAACAATCTTTCCAGAGGAGCGGGAATGGCAGCGCTCCAGAGATGATTTATTATTTCCCTTACTTCGCAAACTCCTCTTAGGCTGCGTGAAGGAGGGTGAATGAAGGTTACTATCAGCCTGAGTGGTTTTGCTGTGCAGAAATCAGAGCGGAGCTCGCTCTGCTCTCACGGTGCCTGGCAGCGATCGCTGAAACGTGCCCAGGGTTCAGCCCAGCTGGCAGCACTTTGGCACCACAGCCCCCACGTGCACTGCTCACACTCCCTCCCCGCTCCTGTCCACAGCTGAGCACCAAGAAAAAAGAAAGCCCAAGAAATAAGCACATCAGAGACTGATGTTTCTTTCAGGGCGGTTGCTCAGGCGCCTGCTCCCTCCTGTTCTCTCTGATCCACATTTGGCAGAGGCAAAACTGAACCAAACCAGACCCTACCCCCAAATCCTGCTCTGCCCACACTCAGCTAATAAACCCTCTAAGAAATTTCAGCTCTCGCTCCAGGTCAGGCTGTTGACATAACCAGGCCAGCAGGGCTGTTTTATCGACTCTCCACGTTAACCTGGTTCCTTAAATGAATTATACAGATGGGCCTCTGTTGTCCAAGTGCACTGAGCTGTGTCTTTCAAATGCATTGAGCAGTGCAGCCGAACCTGAAGGAGGGACAGTGCTCTCAAAGCCATTATGTTCCTGCAGATTGTGGGGGCGACACTCAGCCAGAGAGATTCTCCACAGAGCACCCCGAGGGCACTGAGCTGGGGGAGCTCAGCCTTTCTAGGCAAGAGGAAACCACACAGTGTGTCCCTAATGACAAACCAAACCCAGCACCAGCCTCTGTTCCCTGGGCTGTGGTGCCGCTGCTTTCTTGACAAAAATGGCCCAAAGGTCTCGGTGACAATTCCCTCCAGGAATATTCCATCCTTATAGCACCTTCCGGTGCCTAAAGGAGCTCCAAGAGAGCTGGAGCAGGACATTTTACATGGGCCTGGACTGACAGGACACAGGGAATGTCTTCCCACTGCCAGAGAGCAGGGTCAGATGGGATATTGGGAAGGAATTGTTCCCTGGGAGGGGGGGGAGGCCCTGGCACAGGGTGCCCAGAGCAGCTGTGGCTGCCCCTGGATCCCTGGAAGTGCCCAAGGCCAGGCTGGATAGGGCTTGGAGCAGTGGAAGGTGTCCCTGCCATGGCAGGGGTGGCACTGGATGCGCTTTAAGGCCTCTTCCAACCTAAACCATTCCAGGACTCTTCCCCTGTGTGGGGCACCGTGGGCAGCCTGGCTGCGATGCCCAGCAAGGCCCTGGAATGGTGCAGGAAGAGGTGGCACTCAGGTTTTCACAGCTACAATTTGATGCCTCTGCTGCAGGTCATAGACACTGCCTAGGAGTCCAAAACATACTGCTGCTGTCAGATGAAATGAAAACAGCTATAAAAAGCTTAGAAAAACACATTCTCTGAGCAAAACTGGCGTGGGGTTTAGTGGGGTGAGAGAGGTCTCGTGTTTGTGTTGCACATGAGGGGCAGCAGCAGAACCTGAGGCTTCCCCACCCGTATCGCTCCCTAAATGTGAATAAAACTGAATACTGGATGAGGCTTGGAGTGACCTGGGCTGGTGGACAGTGTCCCTGCCCATGGCAGAGGGTTGGAATGAGGTTGGGCTTTAAGGTCCCTTCCAACCCCGACCATTCTGTGATTCCCTGAAAACCAATGCACCGGTAGCAAGGGAACCAAATTCACTCTAATTAACACATTTATCTATAGATGTAAACCCAGTGATCGCATACTGAATTAGCTAAAAGCCAGGACAGGCTCTTGGCAGCACTTTTATTCCTGAGCAGGGGTCCCGGGGCTCAGAACCTCCCGCAGGACACAGGAAGGGTCTGGCAAAGGCAGAGCTCCTTGCACTGGGGCTTTCGAGAGGGACGAGAGAGGAGATGGGAGCTGCTGGCCTCTTGAGAAAAATGTTTCTGCATGAATTGGAGAGCTGATTTTGAATTAATTTTGAATAGTTGTTTCAGTAATTCAGATTGATTTAAGATGCACCCAAGAATAATGCTTTCATTATAAAGCCTCCTGAGCAAAATTTAAATTGTGTTAAATTAAAAACAGCCTCTGTTAAACCAGGGCTGATGAGCACAGCAGAGGGATCGGAGATGCAGGGTCAGTATAATTTAATTCCTTTGCTTTGTTTCCCACTCCAGAGAGGCTGTACCTGTCTCCCTGGGCTGTTAAGTGCTTAAGGAGCCTCAAACTCATCCCCAACTTCTCTAAACTGATTTGTGTGGTAACCCCACCAAAAGCAGCAGTTATTTATTGATGCTGGGCTTCACCTTCAAGAAGAAATGTGCTTTTATTGCCTTTCATTTGTGGGTCAATCTGGAAATGTGACTGTATCCCAAAGATACTCGGGAATCTGGGAGAGCAGCGGATGCACAGGGCAGGGGGAGGGTTAATGGTCACCTCCTGTGCTCTTTGTTTGTTTGTTTGGCAAACGAAACTTACAAAAGTAAACTTCTGTTTTATACAAATGGAGCTAATCTTAGGAACAGGGAAAAAGTTATCCTGCATGTTCTGGATCACTCCTCTAAGGCACTCTGTCAAAGCAATGGTGGGATTCCAGTGTCAGGGAAACCTTTGTTTACCTGGATTTAAACATACTGGTAGTGAAAACAAACTCTCTCTCTCTCTCTCTCTCTGTATATGTATCTATATATAAATATATATATGCTGGCTGAATTATTAAGGGCAAAAGGCAGGAAATATTTAAGATCTCGATAAAAGCTCTGAGTGCTGCTGAAATACAAGCAGCGAAGTGGCCAGCACTGAGGAGGGGAAGTCTGATGGATTAGGGAGCACGTTGGAGACCTTGGCTGCATTTCTGGCAGCGTCTGTGCAGGAGGAATTGCCAGGACTCTCATTAGTAACAAGATCCTTCCAAGCAGATTGAAATTACTTCTGAAGAGAGATGTATATGAAATACTGTCTGAAAGTGCCAGTTTGTCAGAACTGGGAGGATTGTCGGGGAAATGAAGGGGGCCAGGAGGGTTAGCCCTGGGTGGTGAACGCCAGGAGAGTGGCAGTCAGGAAGGTGGAAATGACCTAAAAGTCCCAAATCACTAATACCAGAAGTCTCAGTTTAAGGCTTTGGCAGCATTTTCTAGGTCCCTTCCCAATGAACCCTTATGAGGCCATGTTTAAATGTCTAATTTCTTAAATCCATGTCAACTCATTTCCAGCACTTGTTCCTCTATGTAATTTCTGTGATCACAACAAACTGAGAACACTCTGAGGTCCTTGGGAGCACTCGGGTTTGTCCCTGCGTTCAGAAAGGGAGGGAAAGGGACCCAGCCCGAGGCAGTGCCCTGGCAGGAGCAGAGCCTCAGCTGCTCTCCAGCACCTTCTGCCCGTGCTGGGGCTGTTCCCAGCCTTGGCCCCAGGTCTCCTGTCACAAAGATGTACCACTGTGAGTGTGAGCGGGTGCAGGCCTGGGTCCGTGTCAGCACGGGCGTGATCATTATCCAACAGGAACCTGGAAATAGAACTGGATTTTCACACATCTGCCCTTGTGCAGAGACACGTGAAGGAGCCGCCCAAGGCAGGTGTCCCTCAGAAGCTGATCAGTGATGCCCCAGTGGTGGGGACGGGCAGGGAACTGACCAGTGTGGACCAGTCAGAATATGGGAGGTTGAGCTGGGGGCAGCGCTGGGATGCAAACCCAGCTTTGGTTGCTAAGTAAGCGCTGGCCTTCCCAGGGTAAGGAACAGCTTCTGCCATAAATTTGCAAACTTTGCTTAGATATTGAAAAGGAAGAATAAGAGATCTTTAGGTGACTATGACAAACAGGTTCTACATTTGCACTTAATGAAGAAATTCAGACTTTCAGTTGTCATATGCCCAGATTCGGCGCCTTTCTGACAGCTGAATTATGATTTTAATAATTTAAAAGTGCTACTGTGAGCCTGTTCATGTATAATAGGCACAGAGAAGTGTTTAAAATCAAAAGCAGTTTAGAGAAAAAGTGGTCACTGCATTACAAGGAGGAGAATTGTCTACATCTGAATATTAAACTGTGTGAACTCTCCAGTGGGAAAACTCTTTGCAAAGTAACTCTAAACTTCCTATACGTATGGGATGAAGAGATTGCACTGATCCTGGCTTTGTGTGTGCCCAAAGCAGCAGCCTGCAATGCCCACTTTCCTCTACACAACCTTGTCAGGGTGAGGGTTTGGCCATTCTGCTCGCAGAGGTTTTAGTTCAGAGCAGCAGAAGCACAAATCTATAATCTCAGTCACAACATCTGTAAGACGGAAATGAAATATAAGGGGGAAAAGTGCCCTCCAGGCTACATTCCCCTTGCTTTGACTTCATTATCTTTGTACCTGTCCATGGGAATGTTTGAAATTCTACTGCAACCGCCACAGCACACTCGGTTTTCAAACTCATAGCTAAACACAGACAAGAAGCCCCAATCCTGCTCAATTAAGTAAAAACCAGATCATGTCCTGGACATCACTGAGTATTTTCAGTACAGTGACCCACAACATCCACTTGAATTCAGCAAATCTGTAGTTCCTGGCAAGTCAAGTGAAGAAACAACGACTGACATCGCAACGAGCCACAACAGATACATCAGCAGCTTTGTGGAAAGGCATGGCTGGAGTCAATGTCAGAGAGGGCAGAGCTCTCTCTCCCAGCCCCCTGCACTTGGGTCAGCTTTTCCCTCCTGCACGAATGAATCAGGACCTGCTACTCCACCGCCTTGCTCCTCCTGCACTCGTTTACCATGGTGCCGAGCATTTGCCAAGTGGGTGTAAGTGCTTTTTCTGGTTTATACAACTGCACACAAATTGCAGGAGTTGTAAGGCAAAGAACAATCAAGCCCTCAACACTTCCAGCCCCTTCTCGAACATGCACTCAGGAAAATGCTGAGGAGAAGCTGAAGTCAAGCTCCCAGTACATGCTTGCCTGCTGCTCAGGAAAAGGAAAAGTAATACTCACCCCAGTGTTGTCATGGTTACAATAGTGTACCAAAAGGAAGCAGGAATACTGGTGAATTTGCTTGCCGAGGACCCTTTCTCTGCATAAAACATCACAGTTGCAAAGATGATGATTGCCATAGTGAGGGAAAAGAGGAGAAAGCCAAGCTCGGAGGCACAGCTCTTCAAAGTGTAGCCCAAGATTCTCAGGCCTTGGGAATGGCGAGAGAACTTGAAAATCCTGAAAACCCTAAAAACCCTTAGCGTGACAAAGGCTCCGCTGACGTCCTCGTTGTTGGTCATCACCAGGCCGATGTAGTAGGGCATGATGGCCACCACGTCGATGATGCTCATCACGCTGCGGATGAAGCGGTAGCGGCTCGGCGCCGCAAAGAGTCTCAACAGGTACTCGACAGTGAAGATCATCACGCACGCCGTGTCCAGGCAAAAGAAAGCCACCGCGTAGCGCTCCCCGCACGGCAGCTCCTTGTTCCCCGGCACGGTGCCGCAGGGCACGGTTTCCACGACGTTGGTGATCACAGAGACGGCGATAAAGAACCCGGTGACGTAGTAAAAGACTAAGGCTAAGGTGCTGGTGTGGGGGTTCTCGAAGGCTCGCCACATGGTCTGCCGGAAGCTCAGCGAGGGCATGGAGCCCTCCTGGTTGTTCTCCGAGTCGTTGTCGTCCATCAGGCGCTCCGCGTTCTCCCGCTTCCTGTCCTTGTACTCTTCGTAGCAGCAGTCCCCGATGATTTCAGGGAGGATCCCGTAGAAGGCGAGCTCTTCGTCATAAGCAGAGATGCACTCGTACCTGGGGTAGTGCAGCTTGCCAGTTCTATAAAAATTGAGGATGCACCTGAACACCTCGGGGTCCCGGTCAAAGAAGTACTCCTTGGTGTCTTCGTTGAAGAAGAACTCCTTCTCCGTGCTGCCCAGGAGAGTGTCCGGGTACCTCTCCAGTGTAGTCCTCCAGGTCTGGAAGCGCCTGCCACTCACATTGAGGATGATCAGCTCATCCTGCCTCTTGTTTTTCTCCGTTGGAGCCAGTGGCATGGGACAGTTGGCCACTGGCATCCATCCTATGGCAGCCGCCCTGGCGAAGGGCAGCCACGCTGCTACTCCTGCTGCCATGATGAGCCCGGGCCGTGTTACTGGGGATGAGGCTTGGGATGCTCCTGGGACCTGCTGGGAGTCAGACCAGTTCCATCTAAAACACAGAACAGAAGAGAACACAGCACACAGTCACGCGGGGTGTCCTGCCCCGCTGGGCTGAAGAGTCCGGGATCAGCACAGACACGAGAATTTAGAACCACTGGCTCGCCCTCACCTCCCAGGTGAAGAATGATGTTGAACAAGGCACATGATAATCAGCTCAGCGGGGTTATGGCATTATTATAGATCAAAATTTTGAATAGCAAATGATTCCTCATTAAAAGCATTTTAAAAGTAGCATAAACACAGTAATTTATATTTGCTTCCTCACAAACAAGACTAATCCATAATTCCCCAGGTGTAAGCCTCATGTGCTCATCAGTTTAACTACAGCTGTCAAGAAAGAGCTGGGAACTCCAGTGAAATCAGCCTGCAGTGGAATCGCACGCCACGAAAACCCGCGACTGGGCTTAGCTGCATTTCCAGTCCTAAACAAGCTCAGTATGTTCTGAATCTTGCACTAAGACCATCTTTAGTTGAAAAAAATGGAATTTTTTCTCTGGTTTTCACCAGTTGTCTTCCATCTTTAAAGCTAGGCCTGGCCTCAGCAGCAGCTTTCTGCTGCTCTCCTTCATTTAGAGGTGGGGTTTACTCTTGGGAAGTACTGCAGCCCTCCACTGGACCAGAGGAAAATTCTGATTTCTGGGGAAACATTGTTCAGAATACCTGAGCACCAGTAAGCTTCAATCCCAGGTGTGAAGGCTGATGGATTAAGCTACCAAGTACCAAGAACATCGGAATGAAGGAAGGCTCCAAAGCTGGAGAATTTCTTTCCAGCAGGAAGATGCTTTGCCTTTTTCCTGGCTAACGGGCAAAAGTCCTTCAGCTGAAGAACTGAAGGACTCTTAGGTTGAAACAAAATATGTTCACTGCCATCTTGGATTTTTATATGAGAAACATCCCAAGTTGTCCAGATCCTCAGCCACTGGAGGCCAACATTCTCTTGAAGTTTGAGTAGTTTTTGTGTTCTGACCTAGCCATGAATTTATCTTTTTGATCTTCGGTCAGAGTTCTTAGAGTCTTTAGCTTTTGTTTTAACTTGCATTTACTTTCACTTCCCTAGTGCTTTTCTAATTCTACCATGAAATTATCTGAAGAAAGGTGCCATCATGATATAAGATGCATTAGAAGCCCTATCAAAAGTCAATTTATCAATGGAAATTCCATTGATTCCACTGACTCAGGCTCTCAGAGCTTAATTGTGTCTTTGTAGGCAGTTTTACTCCCAAGTTTTTAACTTACATGAAAGCTGCCATTCCAGCCAGTAAGGCTGCAGCATTATTGATTCCAACCGGCCATCAAAATACTGAATATAAAATGATGGAATCAGTCTCTGGTGAAAATGACTGAAGTGCTCACAGAAATGCTCTTCCTCTTCGGGGCAAATTAACATTCATCACCTTAATGTGGAGCATCTTTCTATGCAATTTTACTATCTAAAGGACAATTGAAATCCCTCGTGCGAGCATCTTACTGCTGCTGAAGAGCTTTTGTAATTACGAAACATATAATAATCCATAGTGATGCTTATCCCAAGGAGACACTTTGCTTATCTACACGGCACTGGAGCAAACATCTCACAATATTTCCCTCTAAAGAATTGCTCAGTATTACAAAGCACCACTTTTCCTCTCCCCCTAAAGAGAGAATTTATTGCACTGATAGTGCCAGAGTGGCCGCCCTGGGGACCAGGCTCTGTCGTCCGTGCGAGGCACAGCTCAGCACTGAAAACTTTCTCTGCATGACTTTGAAAAGCTCCCCCAGCCCTCAGCTGGAAGGGCATCTCCAGGGGCTCAGTGGGCTGAGACTGCAGCCTTCTATCACCAGTGGTGGATCTTTTACCTTTTATGACACGTCTAAGAACAGGAGGCAGTAAAATAAGAACTATTTCATTCATTAATCACCAAACATATACAGGCAAATAACCGAGAAACCAAGAAAAGGCATCTCGTTCCTGCTTTCCCTGCTGGCAAACTCTCTTTTGATTTCACTTAGCACCATCACCAGAGTCCTTCTGCCAGGACTGACTGGTGACCTGACCAGTTTCAGCACATTGCATCCTCATCTTCCCTGATTTCTCAGGGGAACCACATCTGAAATCTCTTCAGTACTTTCGTAACTTTGGTTGTAGATTCCAGGTTACCTACATTAGCTGCTGAGGCACTATAAATACTTCACATATAATTGTTCCAATAAAGCACTGGTAACTCATAAGTGACTTACACATTTTTAAATCAATTTTTAAAAGATAAAATGGGTCCTTTCATGCTGGCAGTATATGTGGGGAAGCTATAAATATCTCAGCTATGAAAGGGACAGGAGATTAAAGCAAAAGAAAAAGAAAAGGGAATTCTGTGGAAGTTTAGTTCCCATTTCTCTGGGTCCAAGAGATGCAGCTGGATAGGAAAACAGAGCGCACCCAGCTTAATTTTCAAAGTTACATTGAATCTGTCCCATTTGATCCTCAAAATACATAAAAGAGGAGTCTTTTTCAGCTATAAATTATCTGAAGGAACAAGAGTGAGAAGAGTAGTGAAATTCCCTGTTGCAGAGGTTTTGCTTTTTCTTGTCCATGAGTCCTTGGAACTCTACCACTCCCTGAAGGAAGTGAAAGAAAATTGGGAGAGAGGGGACTGGATTTATAGTTCTGAACTGCACAACCTAAGCTGAGTCAAAAAAAGATGAAGTAACCAGTTTATCTAGAATGTAGAATTCCAGAATGTAGAAAGAACCCTCCTTTTCTGCCTGCTTGGATTGTGGTAACTGCTAACCAGTCTGTTTAGGCTGGAGAGCAATTGGCTGGACTCAAAATCTAATGTACTGTTGACAGTCTCTGGAGCTCTCATAGAAAACAGACACACTTTAATTCTAACAAGCATATATTTAGCTATATCCATATTTCTAATTTTAATTACCATAATTTCTGCATGTAATTTAAAAGGAACTGGTTCAGAGCAGACCGGCACCCTGCTGATGACATTTAGAAGACCTGGTACACAAAATAGAATAATTTGCCTCCTGATTTAAAAAAGTATCTGTAGAGAAAAGAATCTGTTTTCTTTAGATAACTACAGGGACAGTGAATCAGTCAAGCGAATTTGATAGAAAAGGCTGAGCATGAGCCCCCTGTCCCCCTCCCAGGACTCCCAACCCCATCAGGTCCCTCCCGACCACTGCTGGCTCCCGCTGCAGCTGCTCCGGGGGCACCGTGGTCTCATTCCAGGTTGGAACAAAACCCCGACAGCCAAGGCTGGGCCAGGAAAGCTCTGGAGGAAAACTTGATAGAGAACAGTCACAACTGTTCACCTAAAGGGTCAGGAAATGAAGGATGGACTCTTACCACTTCAGCTCCCACGGCAGTGCCACACTGATCAATGTCTCTTCATCATCTCAAGAGAGCAGAGACAAAGCAAAAATCTCAATGTTTCCCTTTCTAGAAGCAGACAGGGCTGTTCTGAAATCAGACTGATAAACATACTGCAAGTTTCTTGATGAAAACTGCTAATGGGAGTGAAGAGCCTGGAGATCATTCCTTCTTCTCCTGTCCTTGTTGGGTCAGGCTCAGGCAGGAAAGAGACCTTTGCTTTAACGCAAAACATGTCAGCCAAAGCCTCGGTGTCTTCTGTCAGTCACACATTCCCTTCCCTTCACAGCAACACCAGGAAACAAAACTTTCTGCAAAACACTCACTCCCTCAGTCTGTTGGGGAGATTTAGGAGCAAAAGCAACAGGCTTAGGATAAATGCATGCAAACTTCTCCCCTCCCTCCCTCCCAGCGAGCCCACGGAGCCCCATCTTGCCGGCTCGAGCGCTGCCTTACCTGGCAAGGAAAGACACTCGGCGCCCAAAAGTAGGGCTCAATCTGGGGAACGGGAAGGAAGGGGGAGCAGTCACTCCTCAGGATAAAAGGTGAACTGTGCTGCCTGCCTCTTGACTCCCTCTCTAAATGCAGTCAGAAGCAATCAGTAAATGTGATCATCATTGTGAAAGTATATATAGAGAGATGACTAAACAGCTTCTCCCTCATTGCTGCCGAGACGGAGGCTCTCCCTGCCTCTCTCGCCTGAGCTCGCTTCGCGTTGCCCCCTCCCCTTCCAGCACCGCTCGGAGCTTTGCCCTCGCTGCCCAGCCCAGCTGGGAACGGCTCCCGGAGATCCGCCGGGGTGGCCGGAGCTGGACCCGGCTGGTCCAGGGAGGCAGGCGGTGGAGAAGGGCGGTGTGAGCTGACAGAGACGCTGGCAAATGGAGTCGTTAAATACACACCAGAGCCTACCCTGCATGCTAATGTGCCAAGGGGGAGATGAAGGGGGGGAAAGTATGGGATGAACTTCACGGGTTTCTCCCGGAGCTCCCCGTGTGCCCCTCCTGGCTCTCGGTCAGGCGGGGACAAGGCAGGAGGATTCCTTCTGGACAAGGAACTGAGCTATTCCTCCAGCATCACAAACCTACAACCAACACCTTGGCCAGGGCAGGAGGCTACATTCAGGAATAAAAAGAAATCGTTCAGATTTAAACCTATCTTTCCCTATCTTCTTCTCCCTTCTTCCTTCCCACCACCTTTCCCTTTCCCCCTCGCCCTGCTGTTCCGGCTTGCCCTGCTCCTTGGCAGCTCTTACCAGTCCTGTCTCCACACCACCTCAGCATCCCTCTTTCATCCGCGGTCAGAAGTTGGACTCGGCACGCTCAAAGACCCCGCAGCCTCGCTCGTTTATCTGTTTGCTGTCGATTCTCCATTAAGTAAATAACCGTGAGCCCAAATCAGAGCGAGCCAGCCTTGCCCTGCTCTGCCGGGCAGCTCCCGGCGGTGACTGATGCGCCGCAGCGATAGTTGATGACTTCCATAAAGTGAGAGCGATACGTACACGAGCGAGCGGGGCTCGCCTGCCTCGCCATTGCCTCGCCTCCCTGCGCGGCTCGGCTCCGCACTTTATCGCCGGCAGTGCGGGGCTGGCACGGGCTGTGCGGCCACGGGCCGGCATCGGCAGCGCCGAGGGGCGGGAGGGGAGCGGGGCCGGGGTGGGAGCGGCCGGGGGCACCCGCTGCCCCCGCCCCG